>JAPXVT010000024.1:16459663-16471026 GCA_029823135.1 Acanthurus reversus
ACACAAGTTTTTCAGGGCCTACTGGTTTGATCCAGGACCCTCCCCGCTGGTTGAAGCTTACAGTGTTAGTCACACCCTTCCGAGCACTTCAGTCACTGCAAAAACAAATCATGGGGGTAGCACTGGTGTGTAAATGAATAACTATGTGCTTGTGTGGGTTGGTGACTTTGAGAGGAAGGTGGTGGGTTCATTTATTTTCATCCTTTATTCTCCCTTAAAAAAGAGATGGGCTTTGATTCTGGGTGAATCTTCAATTATAAACACTGCTACAGAGGTAGGTCACATGAAGACAGATGTCATTCAGCAGCATGGTGAGGTAGGTCAAAGCAACACGAGACAAAACAGAGCTGTGGAGGCAAACTGTAGGTGTGTCAGTCACAAAAACTGCAAAATATGTTTAATTTGGACAATAAAATGGAAAAATATGAGTGAAAAGTAACAGCCACCGATATAATGGACATATGCAGTAGAACCCACATGTTGGGCAACCTACTATGAACCTCTTGCAGCAGTATTTGTTGTTTAGTTTTGTTTTTCATTTAATTGAGTGTTTGTGTGATTTTGTCTATGCACTGTCGATTAAAAAACACGCCATCTTGAACAAACATCTTCAAAAAATATACAAAGTTCAGGATGAGGCCATAAACCATATTTTGATCTTGCTTCAAAAAAAAAAAAAGACTCACATTATAAACTTTATATTGCAGGAATGACTGGCTGTTTTGTTGGTGAGATATAAATAGATGTACTTCAGTATTTTTAGCCTGGAAATATTTACAGAGGATGGTTCTCTTTTCTGCAGCACTGTATTTGTCATTAACACAGTTTGACTTCAGTATTTGCAGAACTGCAAAGAACAACCAAAGCCTGTCTGTGCCTATTTACTTAGCAGTTTCAGTGGTGCAGTTGAGGCCAGGGGAGGAAGCAGCTTTAGCTTAACGTTTCCTCACATATAGATTTGTTCACATCTGCAAGAATGGAAATAAAAACCTGAATCAAAGCTCTTGTCAGGCTTCCTTTTGTCTCTATTAGTCAGCTGCTTCCTCTATTGCATGTTATTTCTGGTTTGTCTCATACAAGGGTGCCTGTCGACAAAAGAAAAAATCCTGATGATGTCATA
The DNA here is from genome assembly GCA_029823135.1 of Acanthurus reversus. NCBI lineage: Eukaryota > Metazoa > Chordata > Actinopteri > Acanthuriformes > Acanthuridae > Acanthurus > Acanthurus reversus. The sequence goes on from JAPXVT010000024.1 coordinate 16,460,784, forward strand.
CTGATGCCAACAAGGTAATCTAAATTTGCATACTAGAGATGTGGAGTTTGAAAGACATGAATGTCAAAAAGATGAAATCAAGGAGCATTACGGGAAGCGTAGAGAGGCAGTTCAGTGTTTTGTTTTTTTTTTAATTTGTCATTGTTGTTGTTATTTTTGGGGGGAGGGGTGTCAATTTTGCAAGGGGCAAAGAACTGGGAATACTTGGTCTCTGCTGCTTCAACTCCTACTGTTCTTCTTTTAAAATATCTGTTTCCCCAACTTCAATTAAAGTGCTGGATTACATCTCAAGTTAACTGGTCGTCATCTGAAGTCTAAAGTAACACCCCAAACATTTCAGCACGAGAATTGACCTATAATCTCTCTCCATTTCAGTGACCATTTTGTCCTTGTCAATAGACTTCCTCAAATTGCCTTTCAAAATAAAAGTGCAAACTTCACTGAAAAGTTGTCTCCTGTAACAATAGCTATTTCAAAATTAGTTAAGCAACACATTTTGTCAAGAATTTATTTGAACTAAGAGTGTACTCAAAAAATGTGTCATTTGTGGAAAAGGTTACTCAAATTACAGTACAAAATACTTTTTAGCTTTTCTTTTCCCAATGAGAACATCACAGTACTTATTTGATAACTGCCATGTTGTGACAAATAAGGCACATACCTTGTACCAGGGTAGGCTGTGTGACTTACTGCATGTAACTGATAATTAAAACATTTAAAAATACATTGATGAAGAAACTGTATTTAACATGGAAACTGTGTTTAATTTAATGTGGGTATTTAATAACAGCCACATCTGACTGATAGTGGCATAACTTAAGTGGGTGAAAACCAAAGTGCAGTTTCAGCAAAAATGAAGTAAAATTTAGGATTTCCACCATGGAAATTAAAAACACCAACAAACACAGGTTCTACTCGCAAGTCGCAGAGTTTATTCTTTTAAATATACATAGACTTTTTCCCCATATTAAATACCCCACCACCCTTCCCTCCCGTATCATCCCTCCCTCCTCCCATTTTTTCCCTCACTCTCAATTCTCTGCTTTCTCCATTCCCGCCTCCAGAGAGAAAGCTCGTCCGGCTGAAAAAACACACTCTACTTTGTGCAGCATATTGCTTATTAAGACATTTGCGAAAAAAAAAACATAAATTAAAAATACTACAGCTTGTTGTTTTTGTTTTTTTTTTATTTTCTGCTCCAACATCAGACTGTTCTGAACTGAATCTTAAAAAAAGAGAAATTAAAAAAAAAAAAAAAGAAAGAAACGGCACAGTGTCCCTCAGTCTGGCTACATAAAATGAACTGTTTTCCCCTGTTTTTCATGACATGGTATGACCCTCCTGGCCTGAAGTGTACACATTGTTCTGTACCATGATGGGCAAAATAGTAAGTAGAGAATTTTATTCTTCAACCGACGTCCTGAGTTTAGTCAAATCATGTCGGCATGTTCTGTGATGTCCAAGGTCAAAACGGCTGATTCCATTTCAGCCTTTGCTTTCACTAGTGTATGTGTTGCTGTTCATCTCCTCTTAGCTGGTCTGTAAGTGTGAGTGTGGGAAAAGTTTGGAGGGAGCTTCATCATTTTGTTCTCTCTCCACAATCAGGGATGCGCTGTTTTTTTTTGTGGCCGTTTGTTGAACTCAAAGGTTGTGGAAATGATGGATCTGGTGAGGCTGTTGGAGCTGCAGGCAGAGTGAAGGACAGTGTGATACGGCACTAGAGGAAAATTCAGGTGTTTAAGTCACAAGGCATGCATGCTAACACTGAACTCAGAGTTGCCATCAGAGGTGTTTCAGCTGTGACGTGTGTATGTGCTGTGCACGAGTATTGTCAGTGTCTTGTGGTGTGTGTGCATGCGCGTGTGTGTGTGCGTACAGATTAGGGTGTTGTAAAAGCTCTGCTTCCGCCTGCATGCTGGGCTGCTCCTAAACTAGTTAATTTGGTTGAGTTCTATTCATCAATTTGTTTTGATTTCAATGGAGAATTAAATGCATAAAAGCAGGGCTTTTACTGTCACCAACACTGTACTATATGTGCACCTGTGTCTTGTGTGCATGTGGCGTGTCTCATCAAGTCATATCAAGTTTTGTGTCCATCATTCTAGCAATCTGTCTGTTTCCCTCCCTCATCTTTTGGAAGCACAGGAGGGGCTGCGTTGGCATTGGAGGGGGTCAAAGAGTCAAGCTGGGGTCACACACGGGGGGAGTATTTAGGGTTTCTTGGCACCTCGGTGAAAGATTTCAGCTCATAAGGGATCCCTGTGTCCACTTCGATGGATTTGCGGGAGAATAGCAGCCGGATATCATTGTGCAAGTAGATCTTCCCAGATTTGGAGCTCTGGAATCTGAAAAAGCCCAAACCACAAAATACGTCTCTGTAAAACACTTTTTTCTTTCTTAAAGTTGGAAAATTACTGCAAGTTTAAAAAAAACAAAACAAAACAGTTTGCTAGTGTTCACTGAAAAAAAATCAAAGGCATTAGGTACTTGCAAGGACATAATATTAAGAACGCATATTTTGTTTACACTGTAGCTCCCCTCTGTGGGGAATATTTCAACAAAGCTTCATAAGTAATTCATGTAATCTTGTTTTACTTTTCTAGACATGAAGAAGAATTTAAAAATCATACCTGAGATGTATCAGGTAGCAGAGAATCTTTTTCCTGTCCTGCACTCCGCCCCCTGCAGATGCCTCGCCTTTCCCTTCCATCCCCTCCTCTACAGGCACCAGGAAGATGCGGTGGCGCAGGAAGGTCATGTGATTGACGGGCATGTCGCTGAAGTTGTAGGTCACCAGGAACATCTTCACCACAGTTTTGTTGGGATTAAATAAGGTCTGAGAATAGATGTTGCAGAGCAAAAATAAGACTGCTAGCAGTGGCTTGAAAGAAGTGTATCAGAAACTTTTCTTTTTAATTTAAGAAAATGTTTTATTTTTATGGGCAACCTGTTTGTTCCCAGAACAAAAAATGAAACAAGGGTAAAAGAAAAGACAAACTTACCACTTGAATGGTCCCTGCTTTGGGTATGCTGTATCCTTTCTTTCCAAGAGGCTCGAGGGATATCACCCCCTGTGTGGGAGAGAGAGACATTGATATGGCACTGATTAAAATGTCCTCAACCACTGATGACAAAATACCTCGTCTTCTTGGGTACATTTTAACAGCTGTGAACGTTAAGGGCAGAGTCAGGATCTGAATTAAACATGCCAGAGTTAAACTTTAAGGGGGCAGCAGTGTAACATGTAAAACCAACTCAAAAAACACTTAAGGCAAAAAAACAGTAAAATAAAAACAGGCCAACTCTAAAATAACTACATCAAGCTGGAGTTACAAAGGCAGCTAAACATATATCATGTTAAAAGCCAATTAACAGTTCAAAGAGATGAATCGAAATGGGCCTCACATTCACCACTTTTATACACAACAACTCAAGGTCAACATGAGGCATCAAGCTAAGAAAGTGAAAACAGCTGGTTTCCCAGTGGCCCAGTGCAACAGCAGACACAGTTCAAGACTTCTTTTTAGACTAAAAAGTTAATATTTTAACACTGGTCCAACCGTTGTAATGCTGGTCATCTTATGTTATATGATGTTAAATGTTATGAATGTGAAATATTCAGTGCTAATATGGGAGAGATGTGGAAAAAGGCGTTGCCATATGTGCATGAAAGGAAAAATACCCAACATATTTTTTACATCTGGTTTCAAGGAAGCGAGCCAACATCAGTCTCGAAGCCAATTCTATATTTGTTATTGTTTTTGAAAAGTTGTCCGCTTTGTTTTTCTTTCAATGGCTGTATTATTTTCATACAATCAAACAAACTATCCGCCATGTGCAACAATTTTGGTTTTTTGTTAGTTGTTTGTGCTTGACTAAACGTGCACATAACCACACATAAAAACACACAATTTCTTGCAAATACACACACATGCAGAAACTGACCAGGAAGGGTGAGGGTGCACTGTGCTCTGAAATGTCGTAATATGTAACCTGCACAGGCAGGGTGACATGCTGGGGGCAATAGGAGCCGCTGGCACCAATCTCTGCCGTGAAGCCTTCAATCCGGCCTGACGGGGAGAATCGTCCCTTCAGGATCGACTCCTGAAACACACAACAGAAAGAGGAAAGGGCTGCTTTTTAAATCTCTTCTTGCTATAAAACCCAAAGTTCAATGAGGACATGTTTTACTGTTGCGTGAGTCACATTTGGCAACAGAGTCAGAGAAACACCCTACTTTGACTGTGAAAACCATAAAAATCCATATTTTCTGTATTTTTCAGTCTTGACTAAAACCAAAGCAGCGGTGAACACAGACTATAAAATAGACTCTGCACTTATAGGTCAACAACAATGTGAGCCAAGCATTAAATCCTACACTTACATTATTACAGTAGTACCTTGCATTACCTCATTTCAATGTCAATATATTAGGAGCCTCAGTCATTAAATTAGCTACACCAAAAGTAATTCAAATATCTGAAAAATATCATTTTGGAACTAACCTATTTTCTTCATTTACTTTTAAACCTTCTAATTCTGGGGTGATGTTAGAACTGTTGCTAGAACTGTTTGCATCCAGCTGAAGTCCCAAAAATAAGATGTCATAACTGGAAAGACAGCCACCAAATAAGTTTTGTTATTAATATTTAGATACACCAAGGATAACAGCAATTTATACAACATTTAACCTGAAAAGTAGCTGAAGTTCCACCTTCCTTGAGTTTAAAATATATTGCAAAAAAGACATAGTGTAAAAACATTAGTTTTACAACATTTTTAGTATATTTTTACTATAGATTTGAAATAAATACCTGCTAATTGCTTTCCATTATAGTGTCAATGTAATGTGTTCGATTTCAACTAGCAGAAATAAATAAGACCTGGACATCCCTGGACTTCAGGACAGTCCCAATTTTGAGCATTTTTAAGCATTCAAAAGTTTCTTAATAACCAATGAAAATCTAAGTTTTCCATACAAAGACTGACAGTGTTTTTTCTAAATGCCACAGAGATGTTATTTTCTTCTTATCTTTTAGCATTAAGGTTCTAGTTAATAGCAGTGTTTTACTAGACCGCATTAATATACAGTATAAAAATATATTTTCTAAAAATAATGGAGCATTTGTCAATATAATGTAGTCACATTTTCAACACATTTCCAACAATGTCACCAAAAAACCCTTAACATTCTTAACATTATAATGATAGAATTTATGGCTTAGTTGCTGTACTGAATTGCAGTGGACTGTTTACATGTGCCTAATAAAACTGGCCACAGAGTTTATGTTGTTAAGAAAGAGCCAAGACGCTCCAGTTGAAATGGGTTTACAGTGGTTTTTGGTTTGCAGCTGAATCTGTCACCACTCCACTGGACACCAGCACCATCTCTGACCTGCAGTGTCTTCTGACATTATTAAAATATTGTTTAGAATTCAAACCTCAAAGTTGCCAAGAAGTGATCTGCTGATGGAAGATGAGGGCCAACTGGAACGTGTGGAGCGGCCGGTGTCTGTGTGTCTGCCACTGCGAAGCTGCCGACTGAATATGACCACAAACACACACACAACAGACCCGTGGTTAGTGGTTAAGATTACACTAATTTTGTCTTAACCAACATGTCACATGGCTGTGAGTGTTTCTTAGTATTCAAGTCCAGACATGAAACCCTTTAATTTAGAATAACATAAAACCTACGCAAAGTCCCACCGTCGTTGCCTGTGTTGACTTTGCTGAAGTTTTAATATCGTTTTCTTGTCAAAATATGTTGGCACACTCACCTTTTTAGACGCAGCCCACTTTTCAGTCGTCTCCCTGATCGTGTGCAGTCTGTGGCACTCTAAAAAAGAAGAAAAAAAAACAAAGGAAATCATGATTTATTTATTTTTTTATATCCCGATTTATGTCAGAACTAAGCTATTCACAAATGAGTAACTCACTTAAAATGTTAAATAATAAAATTCTCCATATAAACAGAAAATTAAAAGACTCAGTAAAGCATGATTTAGCATGTGTTAGTGTTTGGTGCCCATGAGAGAAATATTTATGTGTAATTGTGTATTTCAGGTGTCCTCTTACTTACTGAGCTCCGACTAGTGGCCATTGCATCACACGCACAAACATTCCCCATTTCCAGGCTACCGTTCATCGTAAAGGCCACCCAGCTGTCAGATGACTCGTCACTAGCCAAACCTATGCTACCTGCTAGCCATTGGCTCACAGCAAACCTTTCACTCATGGTTAGCTTGTTGCTATTAGCTAACCCTTGGTTACAGTGGCTCTCTACAGAGCTTGAAGCGTTTTGTCAGCTTGTCGTCTCATCGTCACACTCGATCAAAACCACACACGACATCTTTGAATATCCTCCGGTCTTCCCTTTCTTCGTCTCTAAAATATCTTTTTCTAACTTGAATTGACAGAAATACCACCTGTGACAGTTTAGCCTTGTTCCTTACTTTACTAACTTTGACTGTTCTCTCTGTCCTTGAGTCTTTCTTACATTTGTTTGTCCCTCGGCTTCCTTCGCACATACACCAAACACCTCTAGTCCCAATGATCCCACCACTGTATGAAAGCTAACTAGTGAACTAGTGAACCCTACTGTCACTATTAGCACACTCCCCATCCCACACACTTTCACACACCCACACTCAAAGCTCTTTCTGGCCTCCCAATGTTCAAAAACGACCAATTCACTTCCAGAACCATTTTTCAAGCAGGATGTATGTATGTGTGTGTGTGTGTGTGTGTGTGTGTGTTTATGTGTGCATGTGTATGAGAGATGCAGCACACTCATGTGGGAGAACAATGGACCCTCCCTCAATGGGCTTTATTCTGGAGCTACTCAGCCTGTTCCAGCGTGGAGTGATAATGAGCCGGCCATCACTTCATTCTTTCACTTTTACTCGTTCTCTTAGTTTCTCTTTATTTATGCCTCAGCCTCTTTTACAGGACTGTCAAGGCTCACAGATGTCTTACCATCAACCACTGACTTGCAACGGCTATTCCTTATTTTGTATTTAGAGTTTTAGGAGCCTCCGCATATGGTGGTCTAAATGTTTTTGGTCTACGAGCACAGCATTTGCATGCAAATGTGCACATGCTGTTTTTTAATGTTCGCTGCAATAAAGTCACTCAGAGGTTCTTTCAAGTTGAAGTAGTTAATTAGGATTGGAAAACTGTATCATCTGGTATTTGAAAAAAGATGCAGAAAAAAGTTCTACACAACACTAATTTCCCTCCTTCAAGTCATTTGTGATAAAAATAATATCTAGATCATAAGAATAGTTTGCTACATAGATGATTTAAGACTCTTGCAGTCGTTAACTTTCTTATTACAGCGAAGTTGCATAACAGCTAACGTAAGCTATCAATAAGGACGGTAGCAGGAACTGTAGGCTGCTGCAGTTGTTCTTGTATATTTGACTACTCAAAGCAGTTTTCTGAGAGAGATGTAAGATGTGTGTTCATGTTTGCTTGTGAGTGTGCTGACCTTAGGCCGGTCCCATGCAGAGGGTAGCAGGTGGTTCCAGTAAGGGGCAGCTTTAGCATCAGTGCTGCGACAAGAGGCCGGGCCAAGTCCTGCAGCCAGCAATGACAGCCTGCTCCTCTTGGATGTTGAGGGTCCCTCGTCTTCAGAACATGACTCCCCTGTGTCGCTTGGGGACAGAAGCCTCTTTTTGGCTGGCCAGTGGCCTCCAGATGTGAGGCGGTGGCCATTAGTGCTGGGAGTTTTCTCCCAGGAAGCCAGTCCATTAGTGGAGGAGGAGGCAGCCTGGGTGGCACTTCTCTCAGGTGGGGAAGATTCGAGTCCAACATCCCATTCAGTGGCCTCCCCTGGTTCCTGCAGTTCTGTGTGGTGTGGGGGGGAGAAAGGGCCAGGAGGGCTGGTGGGACTAGCAGGGTTGGGGGTCTCATATGTGGACATTTCATGTAAGTAGGGGCTGGGCTGGCCTCCAGATGAGCCATTACTACAGCTCTCATGTCCAGGGCTACCTAGTGAGAAGTTGGGTGCGTGGCCCCCATTAGGTGCCTCAGTCCTGGCTGAGCCTCCGTTGGAATGGCCCTGGTCACAGAGATGACTGTGTGGGTCACACATTGGGGGGGATTTAGGCGAGAGTGGAGCAAACACATCAGGAATGGGCCTGTCGTGGTTGTGCTGAGTTGGGCGTCGGGAGGGGTTGTGGCTTGGAGAGAGGGGTGGAGACCGAGGTGATAGTCCCCCCTCAGAGTCTCTGTGCTCCATCTGTGTGCAAGAGTGTACAGAACCAGGTCCAATGGGGCCCATTGCTAACCCCATCCCAACACCTTGAGCCGGGGCTGGCCCGCATAGCACCCCTCCCTCCAGTGCCTCATTATCTGAGGAGTCACCCAGGTGGGGGCGCTTATGAGTCAACTGTGGTTCCTCTAGCCCCCTTTTTACACCTAAGCGGACAGGCCTCTGTTGGGTATCAGAGTGTGATTCTGTGGAGGTAGAAAATCCCCCCAGCTGGGAGAAAATGGAGAGCTGGTAGACCTTTTGGAGTCGCAACTCCTCCTGTCCAAAGTGCCTGGGTGCCCCAGGTCTGACTGCAGGGTCCGCACCCTGTGTTGGGGCTGTAGGTGGAGGCAGGTCCCCCTCCTGGGCTGGAAGCTCTAATGGAGCCTTTTTGTGGGCTAACTCCACGTGAATGTGCCGCATGGTTTCGATACTGCAGGATAAGAGTCCTAACTGGGATTTGTGCAACAGGGTCAAGTAGGTCCTCACAGGTCCTTGGAGGCTGAGCAAGATGTTCCACAGGAAGAGGAAGTCCTATAGATTGTGCTGTGTGGTTGTCAAAGATTTTGAATCAGGAAGTTGAGCCGCACAGCACCTGAGAGAGACAAATCTATTGTTAACAATAAGGATAGTTTTTCATAAAAACACATAATGAGGGTTGACTGTGTGAGTGAGTAAAAACATAAAACAGCAAGAAAAAGACAAGAGGACATTAAGCATGAACAATGATGTGAGTGGATAAAATAATATCTTTGATTTATATTGCTTGGATTTTTAAATATGCATTTTAGCTGACAAATTTGTTGCACTACACATAGCAAATGCTACATATTTAAAAAGGATTAATGCATCCCATATTTCATTTTCAAATCATTAAAAGATCTTTGCATAGCAGACTAATGACTGTTTGTCATATACAGCATGAGCTACATTAAGCAATAAATCATATCCATAAACACTGTGTCTTTTCACACCACTCATGTGTCACATACTCACTTCAGCTGAAATGTTGCCTAACACCTCAATCCTATTTTGATCTCAGAAGATATGAAGAACTATAGTATAAAAAGATTTTAGAGAAAAAATCTTGTAGCTGAGCTGCAGATTCCTTTGTGTTTGTTTTCTACAATGTGACTGCAGCGAAATGGTTTGCCTCTGATTCCTCAATTTGACACACTGACTTAATGCTTAAACAAGATGACATATCATCAAGAAAATATTATTGCTACAAAAACAGAGGGAATATTAGGTATCTCAATTTATATATATAATTTGAAAAAAAATATTTACGACCCTGAAATAAACACAAAACACTAACTTTCAGCTCTAAAACATGAAAATACAGCTCTTTAATTGAATTATTGAGCCATTATATATAACACTAAATGTCACACAAAGCATGAGCCTTATTTGTCTCCTGTCTAATTGAAGACAATGCCCAAAAACAGCATCTCACCTCTGTGCGCGTCCTTGTCTAATTCTGCCCGTGTGGACGACCTGCATCTGGCACAACATCTGGAGGCTGTGTTTAAAATGTCCTACTACAGGGACCTGTCTATCTCCATGGCAGCTGCCACAAAACAACAGCAGCATCCCAAGATGGGTAATCAGGAAACAGAAAAGACTCCAGAGGAAGCAGGAGTGAAGGAGGTTGGCACAGGAACTACGACCTGAGAGCAAAAATAAAAAGGATGTTAATTTGTTGGGTAAAAAAAAAAAAAATCATTGTTAGATATTACAGTTTTTATGATTCAAAGCTATGATCTGTTTATGTAAAACCATGAATCTAGCTTAACAGCTTTAACACATTTTGGAGAAATGGAAAAAGTTTTTTTTGTTGTTTTAACCATTAAAGTTACAGCCACTTTGTCAGTCCAGTTGGTCAATGCACATTATTTGTATGCTGTCTGTTTATATAAGAAAGATATTTAACTCAGAATGGTCTGAAGTAAAACATCATAATGCTGGAGGCTAAAACTTGCCTGT
>JAPXVT010000024.1:16719991-16731047 GCA_029823135.1 Acanthurus reversus
AATTAGCAAATATGAATTGGCTTCATTAGTTAGTTCAATGCCTTTTTAATTTCCTTTTTAAGCATATTTCAACATTAAATTTTTTTTTTATCTTGAGGGATGCATAATTTACTAGGTTCATGAGCCCAAAAACAGCCAAGGACCATTATTTTGCACCATTTTTCTCTCTTACATCAGACAGTTTGCTGGAGACATTTTAAATATGAAAATTGTGTCAATGTACTTAAACTTAATGGGTGAAATTACCTAAAAGTGAGCTGAACATTTAACGATCAGTTATTGATACTGCCAAGACTCTTCTCCCAAGCTTCTTGTTATCAGTGAGCAGGTTATCTCTCCCCATTCCTACCTCATACTGTTTGTGCTTAGAATGTCCAAGAAAATATAAACAGTATTTATGTATAAACAGTGAAAGCGAGGAACTTTTACACTTACTGAGAAACAGGATATTATGTAAGTTATGTATTTTATCTGTAACATGTTATCTGATTTCTGTATTTCATTGTGGTGAAGTAATGGATAAACAGTGCCTAGGGAGTGTGGCTGCATGAAAAGTACCCTGAAAAGTAACCCAAATTACCTAGCATGGTTATAAGTAATCTAGATATCTTAGTATTTTAAGGATGGCAATGAAACCCTTAAAACAAGAAAAGGCAGCATATAAGGTGTATCATGATATAACAATATAAAACTCATGACAAGTTTATGACATTTATAATATCCAAATATTGCAAAGCCCAACCACAGAGTACCAAATATAAAACAAACATGAGAAAGCTGAGCAGTAACTGATTCTCAAGTACCTTATAAACCCCCCTACCTTGATCTAGAAAGCATCAATCCTGATTTTCTAATAGCATTTTTCTGAATATTGTCCGTGAATGACTGCAACTTTGTGAAATCAGACACACATCAAACTCATTTGTTATGGATCTACCACTTCACAAGTTTTTTTCCTATTATTCATATTTGTTTTGAATGGGATCATTACTGCAACACACCCCAACTATGCCCTCACCAACCAAGAACATCATGCCTTAAATAACATTCCTTTGTAAAAAGAAAACCAGTAGCAGACAATTCTTAAATTACTATGGACATGAGCTGTTTCGCTAACCCACAGCTGCTTCACATTTCAGTTCATACCCGGCCTAGTTTGCGGTGATCTCTGTTCTTGGCTTCCTCCTGAAACTTCTCCCACTCTTTGAGCATTTTGGGGTCAGGGAAGGAGATTCCATAGATCCTCTGGAGGGTTTCCATGTCTGCTTTTCCTTCCCAGTATGTAGACGAGTTCTAGCACACCACAAGACAAATATGTTAGCTCTCATCACTCTTTTGGGTCAAATCCCTTAAGAATAAAACATAAGGTAACTTTACTTCAGAAATGGGGACAAATGTGTTTACTGCCAGAGATTTCAGGCACAGACTACAGTTTTTAAATCCTTCTGGTTTAAATCAAACAAAGCACCGCTGAAAACAAACAGGCTTACCTTGTGGATCTTAAGGGCCTTGATTTTTCCCGTATGTCTCACATGGGGTCCCCGACACAAGTCAATCAAGGGACCACATCTGAAATGCAAAATGTATTTTTTATTTTTTCTAAATGCATTTTTTAAAATGCAAAACCAGTTGTAGATAAACACTTGTCTTTATAATAAGGCTAAAAACACTGTATTTTTGTCATCATTGTGAAATCAGGTTAAAAAAAAAAACAAAACCCTAAACCAAGGATGCATTAGTTCATCTCTCTCTGTGACACTTAGCCCCAAACCCGATGGTTTCCATAAAAGATGTAAGTTTACGGAACAGGTCACAAACATATAATTTACTTTACAGTAGAATGACCGTGTAGCTGGGATTGAAGCTAAATAACATATAGCGACCATTTTCAATGTAATGTAGTAGACCTTTGGCATAGAAAAATAAGCTACATCAGGCTTTGGTAACAGACAAAACTTTTATAATTCCTGATTATAGTCTTTAATTGAAATTTGCTGATGTTACAAAAAATGTAACACATCCCTAGAGTTATATTTGAACCTGCACAGGGCCTAAACTCACCTGTACACGGTTGTAGTGGGAGTGGTCACCTTCTCATTCAGAATGCGGCACTTAAACTTGTTGTACTGTTAAGGGAAAAAAAAAGGTGTTTTTTAAAGTTCCGTTACTTAAAAAAAAAATCATTCATGGTTTTGCTTTGTTTGTGGCTTGTTTTTTCAGATACCTTGAACATCTCCAACAGAGTTTCCTTCTTGATCTCTAGCCTCTCAAACGGCTGCTTGTCCTTGATAATTTTCTTGCACAAGTTCTCCAGACATGGGAAGTCATTGCTCGATACGCCTCTGTGCAAAACACCAACAGATAAACACAACAAGAACGTTACATCCAATGGATATGACTGTCTTACATAGTCCTTCACTAGTATTCAAACTTCCTTCAGTGCTAAATTTAGTATGCAGGTGTTTCCAGAGGGCATCACGATATGACCAGACACTTAGCCACGCTGCCAGACCTTTTGTTCACCGATGTAAGTCTTTGACTTCCACACAGTGATAACCTCTGCCAAGCATGGGCAAATAGTTAGAAGTCCTTGGCTTTAGTGCTTGAACAATGTCAAAATACCCTTGCAAAAACATTCTCCAAGAACGCCATTAGCATAAAATGACTTTATTAAAGAGGTTGTAGAATTAATTAGACAGCACTCCTCACGCTCTCCTGCTGCCTGAAGCAGGGAGAAATGCGCCTGTTTCAGGGAAAGGTCAAGTGAAAAAGTTGTTTACGAGGAAGGAGTATTCAAATTTTTGAGGGTATCAATGAAACCTTTTGCCAAAGTTATGTGTTTGCATTCAGACTTCCAATCCTGTTGGCAGATATTAAAAGCTGTGATTTTAATTCCACACCCAAGAAAATCCAGCTTGACAGCATTAGTGTCATTACAATCCACCTTTTTTTGTGTTTGTGTTTGTGTTTGGTCTCAGACAGTGAAACAGATGGACAGCTGGTAAGCTTTGAAGTACACACCGAACAAATACAAAGAGAGCTGACGAACACAGTTAATTATACACAAAAAGCTAAACCCAAAGCCCACGTGACTCACTCGTTCTCTAGGAACATGTCGTAGTAGAAGCCATTCTCTATGGGGGGGCCGTAGCAGAGGCAGCCTCCGTACACCTTCTCCATGGCCTCACCCAGGATATGAGCACTGGAGTGCCAGTAAACCTAAAGATACAAAAAGTAATAGTACTTGTTTCGCAAAACAGCAGTACAATCCATCCCTTAGTGTTTACTAAGAATGACAAGCATGACATGCTGGAAAGTCAACATTGTTGACCTTCATGTCTACACTGACGTACAATCATTCACTGAGCTGCAGAATTTGTTGAAGCATTTGAAAGCAACTTTATCACTTAAGACTGTGAAAAATGCCTTCTTCTGAATGACAATACAAAAGATGTTAAAAAATAAAAAATAAAAAAATAAGCAAAGTAGGCAGATAAAACTCCTGATAAATGGTGCCTCAAGAAGCAATTTGACTGAGACTTTGGAGTCTCTCCAGCACTTAAAAATGTCAACTGACAAATGGCTCTTCTTCAGGTAAAATATTCAGCACCTTGTATAGATAATGAAGCCGAGATTGGGCTTTTATTTTAGGAACAAGTCTCGTTATTCTCTTTGAGACCGTTCAAGGCCATTTTTTATGACAGCACATGATAGCTGCGGGGTTTTTACATTCTCACATCTCCTCTCAACGTCCCGGTGGTGAATCGCAGAGCTCTGAGATTTATTATTGATTTTAAACCTCTCATTCATCACTTTAACCTTGCATGCTCAGGTTAGCCTGTCCTAAAGATATATCAATAAGATTAAATGGACTGCAAGATGTTTTGCAGATTTTTTGTGTCAATAAAAGTGCTAGCATTTCGGAAATATTTTTATAGCCTTTCTCAGAATAATGTTAAAACACTGGCAGTGAGCATAGTTTTGGTGTTAAAAAATGAGCAAACTGTGCATCCAGAGGGTGATGAAGATGATTTTACTATACACCTCTCTTAATCCATTTGCAGAGGAGGGGATGATCAAATATAGGCACAGTGTTAGACGAGGGATGAGGTGGACTTACAGCTTGAGCCTCTTCATCATCAAACTTGAGCAACTGAAGGCTGCAGTCATCCTCCAAAGGTCTGTCAAGGTCCCACACACTGTTGTTCACTTTGGCAATCACTGTGTTGTCTGCAAGGCCTTGACTGGAAATCAAACATGAAAACATTTCACATCATGTGCAAACTTCCAAAAATACAAAACGAACAAACAAACAAAAAAAATCAAAAAATTCCCCCCAAAAAAACCCCATCTTATGTCAGATTCCCCCCCAAAAAATATATTTAAAACATAACATTTAACATCAGAACAGGTATAAGTGAGACATTAATGAGTCAAACAAACATGTAACATTGCAGCAACAATTTGGCCTTTCGTTACTGATTATCTAACTGTTGTTTGAGGTACTACAGGTGAACAAGATGTGGGATGACTGCAGGGAAACAGTGGCTCAGACTAGAGATTTATATTTTTACTGCTTTCCCTTTCAGTTTCAAAATTACTACACAAAACTGACTTTGTAAGTTTGGGGCCTCATTGCATCAGAAAGACTTTACAGAGGTGGAGCTGTGGATGTGGCTTTTAAGTGATATGGAGCAATGTTTGCTCCCTGTCATGCAATGATTCTAACAGAGCTGCTGTCATTTCCTGAGACTGTTCATGTGACCTCTGTTCATTTACATTTATCATTGTGAACATACACTTGACGCCTATAGCATGTTGGTTCAGACTCATAGGGAGATCATTCTCAGACTATCTGTATGTAATGATTCCCCTGTGTTTCCTCTACTTTTTTTAATGATGGCTTTTCTTTTGTCAGAGTATTTTGCTGTCTTTAACAGAATAGCTTAGCTTGAAAAATCACTGTTTTCATAATGGGGGCTTTTTGGAGCCTTTCGAAAATGTAACATTGATAGCAGACTGTATAAAGAAATCTGACAGCTAGTCTTGAGCATTAGCTTTTCCTTTTTTTCTTGCTACACTATCAGAGCAAAGTGGCGCATTTAATAAGTAACAATTAAAGCAACCCCATCATCACACTGACCTGATTCCACAGGCCACCTGGTACGGCGTGGTCTTCCAGGACTCAGCCTCTACCACCTTTCCATCGGGCAAGGTCACCTTGATGGCTCGGCTATTATTCGCAGCCCTCTCTGCCATCAGGGCATCGTGCTCCGCTTTCAGCTTTGTGTACAAAGTAAGACGCTCCTCGATGAACTGAGGGGGTGGCGAGAGCTAAACAGCAAAAATAAATAAATAAATAAATAAATGCTGGATGCTTTGAGATATGTTACCATGGGATGATTGTACTAGACATACAGAATTATAAATTTACAAAAAAATGCGTAACGTAAGGATTTACATTCTTGTGAAAGAAAACATAATTATGATGTCTATAAATTGGATTTACATACTTTGTGACAACTTGTTGAGAAACTCACCTCCGCCTTGCCTCCAGAGTCCCCAGCAGCACTTTTTGCTTTCTTTTTCCCTCCATCTTTACCACTTTCAGTTCCTTCCTGTCCAGAAATCAAACCAAAAAGTTGATGAACTTTTATCAAAACAAGTCTTGTATGAAGCTGATTCACACACAGTGTCACCCAAATGGGAAATGTACACACCTACGTAATGTTTGATACAACAAGAAAGATACACAGCACAACAACACAATGACAAAAAAAAAATATCAAAACGAAAGAAAAAGCAAAATCATTTAAAGAAGCCTTCTTAATTTAATTTTACATAGCCGGCAGCCTATAAACCTGACTTGAGACGTTTCATAAAGGAGCTAAGGTAACGTTAAATTAAAAGTTAACGTGGACATAAATCCTGCATTTAACTTCCCCAATGAGAATGCAACGTTAAATCTGAACGCAGGTTATTTTTAGGCCTGTGTGAAAGTACTGACATTACAAATCAGAAAACAAGTGTTTCGTGCACAATGCTACGAGTTGATCTAACATCTCTGACAAGCAATTAAAACATCAAATCGTCAGAAATTTGAATAAAGTTTTGCTTTTGCTTTCCCTAGCCATACGTTCATAAGCTAACTTACTTTAGCCAAACCAAACCGTGTGACTTATGTGTCATGTGGCATAACCGCCAGCACACACTGAAACAAAGATATAAATAATGCTTCTGTTATCTTAAGCAAACTTAAATTCAATCGAAAAATCTAGCTAACCTTGGTCGTAGCATAGCCACGCACGCTGGCTAAATGACAGCATGAATCTGACTACAGGATAAGCTAGCTGGCTAACATGACTGGAATATAGCCGGCCACGAGACTCAATTATTACCTTTTTTCCTGCATCTACTTGCAATTCGCTCATTTTCTCCACGACAGTCTGGTCAGCCATAGCAGGAGAAACACTACCTCCCTTCAGAGATAAGTTTTGTCAGTGT
Source organism: Acanthurus reversus (assembly GCA_029823135.1). NCBI lineage: Eukaryota > Metazoa > Chordata > Actinopteri > Acanthuriformes > Acanthuridae > Acanthurus > Acanthurus reversus. The sequence goes on from JAPXVT010000024.1 coordinate 16,726,496, forward strand.
GGCCGGCGTCTTTCGTTTTAAATCAGGGTGCCGGTGTTTGAGGCAGGACTGATGACGTGACCCGGATATTGCGATTCTGATGCAACATTGCCGTAACAGGCGGCGCTTTGCATGCCAGAGGCTAACATCACATCTGATCAACTTTACTTTTAATTTCTAAAAGCAGTGTTTTTTAGTCTTTGGACACAGCTTGTGGTTGTATTGACATGTTTCAAAGCATTTACGACGTCGTCATGCTAAGCAGCATCCTAAATGCCACTTATTCATAAGTTTCAAAGGAGCAATATAGTAACCGATGCAAAATAATACACTGCAATAGCAATATCCCTATGAATCAAGTTTTCATCTTTATTTTTATTTTAGCGACAGTGGTTAGTAGACTTCATGACACTATATGACTTTTCTTATTCTTCTTCTGTGGAGGCTGTTTAAATGTTCTAGAAACTATTTCATCATCATCATCATCATCTGAGAGGTACCAGAAGGTAGGTACCAGAGGTGCCCCTACATATATGTAGCTTCAGATAAATTTTGTTTTATTTTACAGGGGCAATGCATATTGGTGAACATTTCTGTAAATATGCAAGAGTTAGCCAAAAGGCTAGTTTACATCTGTGGTCTGGCCAAGTGCTACACTAGGCTCCCTATAAAAGAACAACACAAGAATTTGTTTAAAAAAAAAAAAGAAAGGAAGAAAGGAAAAGAAAAGAAAAGAAACATTAATAAGATCTACATAAAGAAAAATACCTACTATCGTTGGAGCAAGAGGGTTAGTAGCCGGTCACAGACTGTAGCCTATAAAACTGCAGTTCCTCGAATGGCCACTTGATGTCAACTCCAAAAGTAAGTCAATTTCCACACAGTCCCTTATTAAAACGCCCAACTTTACAGCAGATATAAACATTTAGCCCACAGCTGGGTAAAAATGTAGTTTGGTATCACAAATTTCCCCATCCATGATGACAACTGTACAGCAGGAGTATGAAGGTAATACAGAAGAACAGCTCTCTGCATATGCTCTGTCTGGGCTGACTTTTCATTGAAAATGAAAGTGCAATTTGAGGCCTGTTGTTAACAAAGTGAGATGTTTCAGTGATGCTCAACACTCGGCAGAGTTTAAAGCTGTGGCCATTTGGTTAAGTCAGTATTCTTTATCTACGTCTGACTGTAACAACAGAAGAAGATCGGGTTTATGAAATTATCAGGAGGGCACAATAAAAAAGGCCTTTATGCACATATCACAAAAAAGGACATTTTAACATGTCAGTTATGTCAAGTTATTCCTTTATCTCTAGTTTTGTCTCTTTGAGTTTTTCCTCTATCCCCTTTTGTTCCTTGTTTTACATCTTTTATGCAAGTCTCACAGACACCTATAGCACTTTGGGCAGATTTTGACTGCTTTTAATTGATTTGTAAAAGTATAGAAATCTAATTATGAAAACCTTATGCTGGTTGGGCTCTAGCTTACATGTGCAACATATTAATTACAGATTGCCAGTATGTTTTTAATCTTTAATCAGATGAACCCACGAATATACACACATAATTTACCATCACAATGCATGCATAATGAAAATTACAAAGAGCAGATTAGTCTTGTCACTGATTGGAATCATTTCGCTGATTGTTCTACTTACTGAGAGACAATCTGAGGTTATGTTTGTCCTATATTTTGTTTTCGGCTTTGCTTGAAGGCATCAGACCTCAGACAACATGTGCATTTCAATTATGTTCAAACAGTGGTTTTAAACTTCTGACACTCTCTGAGGGAATAAAGACGAAGCAGCAGAATGCGGTGCTATCCTGCTGTTCTTGGCTTGTTGCGAGGAGAGGGAATTCTTTAATAATTAACCTTCACTTCAACAGTCAGGCAGCATGTTCTACTTTTTCGCTCTGTATGGGCTTTAGTTGCTGTTCTTGTTCCAACTGAGATCATCAAGTGATTGGTGTTTAATGGTAAACCAAAGTAGGAGTACATGCAGAATTATGGCAAGATAGGGACATTTTTAAACATTTGATCATGTGCATATATTCTTGATATACAGTAAGATAGATGATCAATAATAATCACATTTAAGATGTAATTTTGGATTCTAAAAGTAGTAAAAATGACTCCGTTTGAGATTATGACTGATTTAGTAATTTATTGTGAGAACCTTCCTAAAATACCTCTGTTTTTTTACATGAATAAAGCACAGAAACATAAAAGAAGATAAAAAGGGTGTTAGAAAAGAAAGTGAAAGTGCTATTATTATTTTTTTGTTGTGTGAAAGTGAAAAATTACTGTACCAAAGGCAAAGATCTTGTAGAAATGGATTCATTTATTCAGGGGTGTTGCAAGGATAAGATTTATGTGCTATGTCAATATTAATTTTCTAATTATGTGGAGATATTTTGAATATTTTACATAACTACAGCCATTAGGTGTCAGCAGAGAAACCTTTCAAAAGCCAAAATCCAATAGCAACCAGTCTCCCTGTTTTCCTCCTGCAGTTTGCCCTGCTCTACAGTTCAGCAGCTGACATTGCCACCTCCCTCCCAAAGTTTTGATATAACCCGCATTTGTCTACAGGCATCTCTGGAGAGAGCAACGCAGCACTCCACTCCACATTCAAAGGAGATTGCAGAGGCGAATACATGATGGGATTGCTTCCAAGTGCATCATAAATATTTTATCCCTCAATGTTTTTTTTTATTTTCAATACAGAGTGTATGAGATCATCAGTCAGCGCTATTGTTTGTCTTCCATGTAACATTTTTGTGAAACAATATTTGGGAATACCTCTTGATCAGATGATTTTTATATGTTGTGGCTTAGTGTGGTCCTTTCAGAACCAACTAAAATCATCCAAAGCCAACATCCTCAGAACAAAGCTGGAATCTGTGATGCAACAATAGCATAAAATCAGGAGATGTAGAAAATGAACTATGGACATAAATGATGAGACCAACTATGAGAGATGGAAGCTGTTTTTCACGTTCGGAACTGACAAAACCTCTTAAGAGCAATTACAGATGGACATCAAACCTCACAACCAGTCCTAACCTAATGGTGTAGGTCTGTAAGTGAAAGCATCCTCACAGCCCGGTGTGAGTAAGCCTGCTGTTTTCCTGCCCCAAGGTCGAGCTCCTGTATGGAAAATCACTGGCCTTCAGCTGCCCTCCATAATAGAAAAGGATGACATCAGGTCAGAGACAAGGGCAAGAAGAATCACTGCTTGCCCCGACCAGGCAGACAACCATCTGCTGCAAAATCCTTCATGAGATGGTCAGATCATCCCCAGGCTCTTCCTGAGAGCTGCCACACTACTGACACACACACACCCAAACACACAGGCTCACACACACACACACAAACACAATCTTAAGATTCCTCAAAATGCAGTTTAGCCTAGCGTGAAGCCTGTTACTTTATCTATTGCTTGTCTTTCTATTTATTATTACTGAAAGCTTTCTCTCATTAAAGTTAATGTCATTATTATATTTTTTTGGGTGCACAGTATCTCAAAGGTTTTTATTGTTATTTTTGTATTTCCTTTCTCTTATAGAACCATGCACTAATTGACTGTGCCATTGTCCCCAAGGAGCTTGAGAGTCAATATGTCACTATAGAAACCCTGCCAAAGTAAACTCCTCTAATTGTGCTTTGAGTAAATGTGCTTCCTTTATGGAGGTTCATTATTCTAAAGGTCCAGTGTGAAGGATTTAGGGGGATCTATTTATAATGTATGGTAGTAATGGAAAATAAAATTCATTCGTATATTTTTATCAGTGTTTAATAACCTTAAAATAAGAATTGCTGATTTTTCATTGTCTTGGAATGAGACTTTTATATCTACTGAGGGAGCAGGTCCTCTTCAAAGAATTTACCATGATGCATCATAATGTTTCTACAGTGGCCCAGCAAGGACAAACCTTTTTTTGCAAGTGCCTGTTTTCTTTAGGGGGGAGGGTTTTTTGCAAGTTTTTAGGCCACTGCAAGCTGTCCTACATGCCTAAAAGGGGAAAATCATTGAAGAGGTTGCAATCTGCAGGTTCACCACTAGATGTCACTAATTCCTACAACCTAGACTATGAAAGAGATCATTTATTCCAAAACTGAAAAATATATCAGTTTTTTCCTCTTATCATTAGTGCTATTTATTAATCTAGATTGGCTTAGTGTGGATTTGCAGCCAACTGTTATCAAAATGTTTTTATTGTACATTTTTTAAATTTACTGTTTATATTTTCAATGAGGTCTATTTAATATGTAGTTACTGTACTGTTTTGGTGTACAACTATCCAAACAATAGTGCATCATGTTTAACCGACAAAAAAATACAACTTGCAATGTCTCTTTCCCTATGAATAATCCTGACCGCCCCTCATACTGCATGAATACAAATAGCGTAGTTGGAAATGACTTTTCTGATCTACATCAGCACATTGTATCCCACGCCTTTCTACGACGCACGCTCATACAAACACGCACGCAGGTCTGTTTCTGGGTCGCTTGCCTTCCTCTGCGGAGCTTCCTGCAGAGTTTCTGGTTCAGACAGAGGTGCTCCCT
>JAPXVT010000024.1:16849133-16859254 GCA_029823135.1 Acanthurus reversus
TTCAACTTAACAATGGAAATATGACAAACCAATGGGGGTCCTCCGAGGAAGATGGTCCCTTGCTTCCTCACGATGATGCTCTCATCTGCCATGGCAGGTACATACGCTCCTCCAGCAGTGCAGGAGCCCATAACAACAGCAATCTGAAAGAGACATGAAGAGGAATCACTTTAATATGAACAAAAAATAAACACCCAAAATTTCAAAAGCCAAATGAATAATAAATCACAAAAACAAATTATGAAACCATTCACTCTAAGGACAGCTCATCTTTAAGAAGGCCTGTAGTGGGAATTCAGACTCACTATTCACTTTATGCTGGATTATGGCCCTAAACTGACAAGCACTTTTCAGTGATCTTTTAGAGTTGACTTTGAAGTGTTTCTCTTAGTATTTAAGGCACTTAATGGCCTCACTCCCTTTCATATCACACAGGCTCCCTGTCGTTTTATGATCCTCTACAAACCCTAAGATCCTCCTCAGCTGTTCCTTTAACTATTCCCACGGTTGCCACAAAAACCTTTGGAGAGGCTACTTTTAGCCAAAATGCCCCGAAACTACAAACCACTCTGCCTTTAAATATTAGACTTGCTGACGCTGAGGACAGTTTTAAACAACTCAAAACGAATCATTTTTATTTTATTTAGCCTATAACTACATATAGCAGTAAGTTAGAGTCTTTCTAAAAGAAACTGTTACATCATATTATTTACAGTAACACCTTCTCCCCTCCTTCTTGTGCATGTGTTTGTTTTCAAACTTCTTTCTTTTTGTTTTTTGGTAGCATTCATTTATTCAACCATTTGATGAAGATTTGAAGCATCAGTATGATTAATAACAATGTAAAGGGCAGTGAGAAGTAGACTCGAAATTCTCTAAAACAGCAGTCTAGTGGTAAATCAGTTGTTAATACTAAAGACAGCTAGGGAAAAAAGAAAAGGGGAAAAAAACAGATGCCATAGAAAGAAAAGCCTTAAATAATATATCAATTTAATTATTAGAGAAGACAATATTAGCATAAATTACTGGCCATTAAGTTTAGTGAGGTTGTAGGATGTATTCAGCTGTGTTTATCACCCTTGGGTCCTCTGCAGGGCTGTGAGTGCGAGACCTGACTTCTCTACAGCACCCTTCACATTTATCAGCTTTCCCACAAACTGACTTGTTTCTGTTAGGCTGCTAAACACAAGGATGTCTCTTCTTCGATAGTGAGAAGGAAGATGGATTAAAGCTTCCCTGCAGACAATGAGAAAATGAATAACCTACAGCAGCACAGTTCATTTAAAATTACTATCTCTGCTTTCTCTGGTGTAATTTTTCAGAAAAGCCTCTCTGCCTCTGACCTGATTCATGAATCAAAGCAAATATAACAAATAAACCCTCCAAGATAACAACAATAAGCTGCCGTAAAAGCCTAAGGATCGACAAGCAAATAGTGGAGCCGAGTCTCAGCTGTCCCAATGTGTTAAATATGTGAAATACAACGTTATCAACCAAACGTAAGCATCACCTGTGATATTCCCTCTGAGGACAGCCGGGCCTGGTTGTAGAAAATGCGTCCAAAGTGATCTCTGTCTGGGAAGACATCGGCCTGCCTGGGGAGATTCGCCCCTCCTGAATCCACTGAAGGAGTCAAGAACATCAGAATATTTAGAGACAGCAGTGATCATTGTTAACAACCTCTGGCTATAATACAGACACACAGTCTCCACTTTTATGATGAACTGCAGCCTGAGAGCATCAACCAGGGTTATTTCGGCAATGTCTCAGTTCTACACTGACGATCGTTAGGATTTTCCCACAGGATCGTTTGACTTTGGAACAACTGTAGAGGAGACTGGCTGACCAAGTTACTGAATTATAGAAATCACGGTGAAAACACAGATTCTAGTGTACTGATATACACAATGTCTTTACTTCTCCAGCGTGACTTTTATAATTATTTGGGGGGGGGGTGTTTGGTGGTGAAGATTTGAAATTTTTTGTTTGTTTGTTTGTTTTTCTCCAAACCCTTAAAACATTGGAAAAAAAAAAAACTCACCTAAGTAAATGCATGGCAAGTTGTTCTGCTGGGCTATTTCTTGTGCACGAAGGTGTTTCTTCACTGTAACCGGGTAGTATGTTCCTCCTTTGACAGTAGCATCATTTGCAACAATAACACATTCCACCCTATGAGAAATAAAAAACATTAAAATTTGTCAGGTGCACCTGCAGTACTTCCAGAAATCTCATTGGAAATGAATAACAAAGCTAATTAAGAGTCATCAAAAATGATGTTAACAACCAACGTAATTTAATTTCAAGGTCGCTTATTGTAGCAAAATTACTTGTTCTAATCAAAATATATGGTCTCAAGTGTTTCAGATCTCATACTGAGACAAAAACCACAGAATGGTGCTTACCCTGAAACTCGCCCAATCCCAGTAATTATACCGCCTGCAGGGACTTCCTCTTTTCCATACAACTCATATGCTGCAAACTGAGAGAATTCCAAGAAAGGTGTCCTACAAGGAAAACACACACAAAAAATCATGTAATACAGTTCATACTAGAATGTAGAGGAGAAATGTGCTCGCTTAAAATATTTACACTTCAACATGTAACGAGCACAACAGCATGATGTCAGTTCTGATGGTGGATCGTATTGGGGTAACGTTCACATACAGTGTACAGTAAGATGGCAGCAATGCAGTCCTCCTTCCCCTGTTCTCAGTCCACAGGGAATGTGTACATTAGAACTACCTGCGCCACAGTTTGCTTAGTGACGTCAAACCAGAGCACTACAGAACTTGTGCCTGTGCTGTGCTGAGTGTGAGTGAGCCATGAATAAGTCAAAAGCAAAGACGGAAGTAGACGAATCTACCCTGGATCCAGCAGTCTGTCTATACGCTCTCTAGGCAGCAGTTTCCCACGAGACGTATGAAGTCGTCTGGCCTTTTCTCCACCACCTGGATAAATAAAAAAAACATAGCATGTTAATAATGTGGCAACATTTGGGGTAGTCCAGTGTTGACTTAATTAATTTACAAGCATGTGTTAAGAAATAGATCCAAACCAGACCACAAATCTATTCAATACATATTAAAACTAAAATAAAGTACTGAAATGTCTACTGCAAATAAATATTTGAATGGCAATGTTTGCACACAGTGTAACAGATGACACATGTGAGAGAGGGACTTGAAAACCTCAGGTGGACCAGAGCAGTTGGGTAAAACTGGGTGTTTTTTCAACAGTTTCATCACCCAGACTGCCTGAACTTAGACTCTAATTTGAAGTCTGGAAAACAAAAACACAAAGTGATGAATTTAACTAAAGCATAGTGATCCATCATGTGCTCACACCTACCCAATTTAATCTTCTCTGTCCTGTTTTTTAGTTCATCAACAATAGCTTTCATTCGCTCAAAATTCTCCTGAAAAACAAGAACGAGACATCTGTTTTATACATGTGATTTTTACTGATGCAGTGTGTGACAGACAGAAATCCACGCAAAGAATCAAATGACAGAGTTTAGAAGAGCTGTTATCACTTAATTCAACCAGGCTGCAGCAAAAATTTCATTGCCGCATATAAATGTATTTACAATGATGCCTTGAAGTTTTTGGTTGTCAAAGCAGTGGAGTGAGTTTCATGTAAACTCTCAATGGCAGAAAACACATGATTAATGATTTCACAACCTGCCACACACAGTCAGTTCCTTCCAAAAAATCTAATGCACCACCTACTCACCTATCAAATTAATTTTAAAAAATGTTGTATTACAAGTGCCTGTAATTTAAAAAAAAAAAACACCACCAATTAGCGTGCAAAAACATCAAATCACCATGAGTGGGCACGCATCGTGACTGATGGTTTTTTTCTAATTACAAAAAAGGACAAATTATGATTTTGGAGTTAATTAAATAGTTACGGTCAGCTTTTTGATCACTTGCAATAAAGGATTTACAGCTAACACTGTCATTAAACTGCATTTGTCAAGAGCAAATGAAAAAAGGTCAAGAGCAGCAGCTGCAATAACACTGATTTAATGTGGGACACAATCACTTGTCAGACATGTTTACGTTGAAATATTTTTTTTCTCCCTGCTGGAAATATAAAACAAGTGCATCTATGGTGCCATCAAGTGACATTTTTTGGTGTTGCATCTTTGAAAATGAATTGGTTGTTTGTACTGAATGTGGACACTATGTTCCAATGATTACACAGTCCAAATGGTGAAAATACAACTTCAGTTTAATACTCTTAAGCATTAAAGAAAATAGAAAATAAATAAATATAAATCAATAAATCAATCAATCAACCCTAATTTACATTTTCCACTTCACTGGCTCCTACATTTTCATGAATTTTTGGCGGTGAGTAACATTAACTGGTCATTATTAGAGATTACAGTTGAACTATAGGTGTTTGTCACCTTTTTTAAGTTTTCACTCATGTTTATTCTGTTTATATCTTATGACAGATGTTCTTGCATCTGGTCACTGAAGCAACACAGTCCTGCGGGTTCCCACTTTTACAATCTACACCTACAACTGATACTTCCTGTCTGTACTGTAGTGTCATTTAAGAAAACTAGTGACTGTAAAATTGCTGATTACATCAGAGGCACAAATTGAGGCTAGGATGCGCAGAAGTGCAAATGTGCTCCATGGACAAAATGACCAGCAGGACTGTCAGGAACTTTATCAGAAGTGAGCGTCAAAAACTGGCCCGTCAGAATATGAGCAAGTTGTAACTGCCGAAAGCTGCAGTCAGCAGAGAAGGTGCATAATAAAAATATATTTCTGAGGCTGGTGTAATGATGCCAAGACCTTGTCTCAGCACAAGGAAAGCTCAAGGTTTTGACCTCTTGTAAGTTACCCAGTAATGTAAACTGGCTAGAATTGGCAACAACGCGGTTTAAGATTTAAATAAATTTCAGTCCTACTGCTTGTCAACATTAGCTGACCTTAACGTGATTTAACATTTGCTTGTCACGAGAGCCAAACAGCGCCTAGTTGACCAGTTAACGTTGACATTAGCCACAAGTCCTGCAGTTTGAGTAGCTAGAATAAGCAACATGCTAGCCTACCTGATATTCAGAGGAATGTTTATCCGGCTGAGAGCCGAGTCGCGCCACTTTATCGGCGTAGTAAGATCTCGAGCAAGCCAAAGGTAGACTCCTGCAACGAAGCAACCATGGCCTGGCCGTTCGAAGCAACATTTTGATGCTCACGTCTAATTATACTTGCAACTTGCTAGCTTGCTGGCTAACCTAGCCGTGTTCTTCTTCTGTAGTTAATGTTAGTATAAGTGAAGCTCCGTAGTGCCACCTGCTGGTGAAGATAAGATACTTCCCAGAGAAAAATAAAAATAAAACGACTAAACAGTTAGTATATGATTTAGAACTATTAATAGATTTTTTTTTTTTTTAAGTTTTTTGTGTGGGTGCTTTTTACAATGAGACATAGGTACACACACACACACACACACACGCACGCACACACACTGCTAATATAATCGCTCCCATCATGGTGCTATGGCTCTGCAGCTCGAGGAATGTATATATATAGGCTATATATAGATAGATAGGTAAATAGATAGACAAATAAATATAGATATGTGTGTGTGTGTGTGTGTGTGTGTGTAAATGTTGCAGGCCTATCTAAAATCTTTGCTAAAATAATTTTAACTTTTATTTACAGGTATCTGGTTCTTACAACTGCATTCCATGAAAGAAGACCTTCATTCTTACAGCATGAATGCTATAGGGTTTTAGGGTTTCTCAGATTAAAAAATATACTAACTGCCTTTAACAGTTAAAGACTGACGTTTTTACTAAAATTCTTAACTGCATTGTGTATGTTTTTTTTTTCTTTTACCATACATATTATGCTCGAAAGATGCCAAGCAAGCGATTATTCAGATCCATGCTGCCATCATGTGGATTTATTAAACATTACATCTCTAAAATATGTTCATTATTTAACACCTGTGCTTTGGCCAGATCACTATTCTTGATTCTCAAGAAAACATAGAGTATCAAAAAAATACAATTGAGTGCGTTTTATTACCGTATTTATATATGTGGGGAGACTCTTACATTCAGTCCAGTGTTAAATGATTCAACGTGTCTCAAAGTGAATAACACTAAAAACAGAAGCGGAGAAAATAAATTGTCTCGATTAGAAATGGGAACTAAAGTTGGTTTTAAGTGGGAATCAGAGTTAGCCTAAAAGCTTCAAAACACATCCCTTCTGACCTGAGTGCTGTATTGGAGCTAGAGTACATTTGGCAGAGTATAAGCTGAAGAGCATTCAAACCAAGAGCTTTTAGTTCATTTAGTTTTAAGAGGCCTTTCTCCTCCAACGCTTCCACCTATTCTATCAGCATGCATCGAAATGTCCATGACCTGCACTCAAATGGCTGCTCCTGTTTTCTTAGGAAATATACAATCCTCCACTCTCTGAGTGAACTCAAACCCTCTCACTCATCCAGCTCTCTCTACTTTACAGTGATCCTTGAACCCTTCTCACTGCTGCAGTGCTGAAGTGACAGAATAGATGTAGAGGTATGAAAAGCCTCTTAAAAGTAAAAAAATAAATAAATAAAATATTTTGATGAGTCGAGTGCAGGAAAGTGGTTGAAAAGCACACCGGGGTTGGGTGAAAAAGAAAGGAAGACCGGGCATTATTTAGTCAAGAAATTTGTGGAAAATCACAGGGTCAGACAAAGAACTTAGCAAAGTCTATGGAACATCAAGAAGTGTGAGCGAGCCACTTTACAGCACTATGTCAGAATATTTATTTGGTTTTTATTACAGTGTTTTCAAGTGTTTTATACAATGCAGTTTTTACTCGGCAATGTGGTAATTCTTTCATAGCAAAGCAATTAGTACATAATACAAGTAAGTGAGTACACAGCACAAGTAAGTCTCAAAGAATCCTGGTTTCCCTGAAACTGTTTATCTACTGAACCATATCAAAAACTGCAAAGTGAAGGATGGGATCAAATGTTAGGTCACATTTTTAATCTTGTCAGTATATTGTTTGAACAGTGGTGCAATATGTAATACCTTACATTCCTACTAAAAGGTCAAACTAATTCTATGTAGATGTCTAACTTTAACCGTGGATTGGAGCAGATTGAACTTTAATTAAAAGTCATGAAAGTGTTCCCATTCCAAGAGTTGAATCCAGGCTGCCTGAGTGAAAATTAAGAATCCTAACTGCTACCTGTGGGCCTACATCAAAACTACTCACCCTTATATTGTGAATCATTAATTCATATTGAGTCACATGATTTGACTCAGATTTGTCCATGTTTTTTAGCAATACAGAGCAAAATCATGAGTTTCAGCGAGTCTAACCCTAACCCTAATTGCAGTGTATAAAATGACACGCATAGCATCTTTAAAGGGGATTTCCACCACTTTCATGTGGATGTCCCGTCAATGTTGATGGTAATTGTCCACCGGAGCCTGAAGTTCCTCTAAGAACAAGCATGGTGCTGCCTCATCTGGAGTGCAAGGGGAAGAGCGAGGGGTAAATAGTTCATAGTTCTTCCTGGAACCAGTGACGTCACTGGTTCCAGGAAGAACAAGAGATTTTGAAGCTGCGCCCCAGAAACGCAGAGAACAATACAAAAAAAAAAATAGTGTTGGGTTTAACATTATATGCTTACTTCTGATAGATAGAGATAAGGTTGAAAATCAGCAGAGCTGCCCTTTAAATAAGGAAAAGGGTATGCAGAAAATATATTTATGCGATATTTCTCAAAGTATATAATCCAAAAAGTAATATTTTAGTAACAGTATTAAAAGTTGGGCATTGTATTGGCAATGGTATAGAAAAAAAAAATCTAAACAACACCTAGATTAATTCAGTTCAAAGGGGCACGCCACCAGTTTTTCACATGAACATCAGTTTTCTCTTCATAATGTCTTTTTTGTGTGTGTTTTGCTGAAATCTTGCAAAAACTTGCTTGTATCATCCAGGTTGAGTTTACAAACTACAAACTTAAAAAAATTAAAATTAAAATACTCAGGTATATGTGCCACACTGTTTACCAGCTAAAATGCTGCCCTGTTGCACTATGGGAGCTGTAGGATCCAGCTTTTCTTAAAGCCTGACCCAATATGGAATAAAAATCAGGACATCTTCTGCTGAATCTATTTCGACCAGTAATTTTTTATTTGTCTCTCACAAATCCCCCAACTTTATGGTAGTGCAACAAAATTTAAGCTTTACTATAGTTACTTATGACTTTTCCCAACATTATCTGTTTTAACAGCACAAACTGCTGTTTGGGCTGACCTGTACACAAAAAAAAACATTGTCTTCCATCCTTCTCCTCAGATGCAGGTTGCAATGCGAGGCAAAGCTCGAGTGTCTCACACATACACACACACACACACACACACACACATATTATCTCTCACACACATGCACACAGTGACTGATTCCTCCCCTGTCTTTATACAAGCTGAGCTGAGATCTCTCATCCTTGCCTTTTTTGAAAGGAGATAATGATGCTCGTTTCTCAGCTCAAAGAAGTCATTAATGTGTGACACAGCCTTGAATGTAGGATATCAAAGCGCCACAGAGTACGCCCCCCTCCCGCCCACTAATGGGCACAACCTCGTTAAGATGGCAGAGACATGAATTAATCATCAGTCCACCCTGTAATAGGGTAAGAAATTGTTAGCAGCATCAGTTGTTGTGAGAAATGCCCCTTTGAGTCGCTCAAAGGTATAAAGCTTCTTACAAACCTTTCATCTCATCAAATTTACTCCAGCAGATGAGCAGATGGACGTGCTGCCTCTCATGTACCCTCATCTTGTCGCTTTCACATATGCAATAGCACCAGCAAGGTGAGAAATGGCAGAAATTAGTACCTTAGATATGACAAAGGCAGATTTGTGTGAGATCAAATGCAATACAAGACTGCAAAAGAGAACCGCCTGGAGTCTGCAAAGTCTTTGTGAAATGATCCCATTAAAGATACACTAAAGTACATCATGAATGCACAGCGTAACCTGTCCCTTCATATACCAAATAACAAGAGACTTTTGGCAGCAATAAGAGCATCATTTGTCTCTTTTATATTTTTGGTTGGATCAGGAACTGATAGAAATGTACTCTCATTCTTGTGTCACAAAAATGTAACAAAACTTGCTCTCTAATGCATTACTGTAAAACGTTAGTCTTGCTCATTAGTTGTTTTATTTGCCGCTTCTCTCCTTCGTTTGAATAAATCGGTGCATACTAGACTCCAGTTTCTTTAAATTATTACTTTCTGAGAGCACAGTTTCTTTGATCCTGGGTTATAACAAAATGTCTTGTACTTGGCAGGAGTTATTAAGATGCCTGCAGTGTGTTCTCTTCCAAATCTAATACTTATGAGTACTAGGAGTGTAAAAGCCGCCCATTATTGGTCGATGTTAAAGCTATTCATCTATGTTCATTTTTAAGTGAAGAAAAAAAAAAAATCCTGGCATTTCCAGAGGTAATTGTCTCTTTTGTGCAGAATGTATCTTTCAAGGGAATAAAGAAGTAAAGATACACAGCAGCAGCACATCCACCGCTGTCTCATGCTCTTTTGTGTTTCCCATCAAAAGAATGACCAATGATTTTAGGTTCAGCTCAGGTTTTATGATCAAAGCACAGTCACTACAGGAGAGGAACGATGTTGTTCACCAACCTCCATGTTCCTGTTAGAAGTTGAGGTTTTGTTAAGAAAAAAAAACTCCTAGCAACCATGACTGGTACAATGCCAAAAGAAAAAACACTTTTATAGTGTGGTTTATTGCTTCATAGAGAGCAAAAAAAGCTCTGCTAATATAGGAATTGCACTAAAGTTAGCCACTATGATAGTGGGAGTTTGGATGATGATTTGCAGTCTTTTTGACAGCCTTCTGTGGTGTCTGGGTAAATTTATAATTTAAGTTTTGTTATGAAAGAGAGTTTCATTGTTTTTTGCTTCAAGCTATGCTAGCTGGCTTAAGTGTTGCCAATGTCTGTAAAAATAACTGATGAATTGCGATTTAATTTTTGCACAAATGTTAGTTAAGGGGGAACCCTGCTGACTTTGGAGATGCCAAAGTTCCTTTTTACCATCAGGATTAACTTATACATTTT
>JAPXVT010000024.1:16864544-16878781 GCA_029823135.1 Acanthurus reversus
TATGTAACATAGTCTCTGTACCAGTTCATGTTAGCAGTCAGATGAGACAAGTTGAGGTTTGACTCTTGACATCTGCAGCAGTGTACTCAAAGTGTATTTAATAATTTTCTATTAAAATGGGGATGAAGGCTGCAGTTGCTTTTTATAAGATACAGATTTTATGAGGCATTCAGGAGCATAATGGAGTCAATGACAACAAGGTGAATGAATTGTCACTTTCATTTGAAAGCGTAGTTGACTGCTGCAAACACAGAAAGGCTTCAGACTTAGAAAGAAAGCACAGAATAAGGCAAACACTGTGAAAACAAATATCATGACCGGTCCTTCAGAATGTACAGTGTCACTTTGTGTGGCTGTCAAGGAAATTACAAAGAAGAAAAAAGAAAAAAAAAAAATCGGTCACAACAGTGAAATGCTTTTCGAAGGGTCTCTGCTGAATCAAACCCATTCGAGGTTTTCTCATAAGAGGTGCCTTCACAGCAAAATGTTTCTTTGCATTCACACCAGCGAAGTTATTATCAGTAGTTTCTTCTAATCAAAGGGAGATCTGTCTGCGTCACAGCTGAAAAAACCTCATTCACATTATAAAGAAAATTTTAAAAAGAGCTGACCATCTTTCGCCTTGACATGACTGAAAAAAAAAGCATAAAGCCATTTTTCTGAGCCATCTGTCTGAGAAACTTCCGTAGGAGTTTAAACCTACAAATGAGACTGATAGGTAGGTCTCAAACAGATTAGTGCTGACCACGAGCACTGCTCTTTTTATTAATTAAACCGTCAACCAATGAGATAAACTATGAAACACATTAAAATTTGGTCATAATTACTCATTTGATCTATAAGGCAGGTGTTGCCCTTGTGAAAAACAGGGTATAGGCTACATCACATCAAGGATAATAACATGACAATAACATGTTTTAGCACATAGGAGATCAGCCTTCCAATTTTTTTTTTAAATCCCATAAGCGGTAAAAACACTAGAACTTCTCTCTTGTCTTTGCCTCCTTGATTTGTGTATTATAAAAGTCTTTTTTGTACTCGAAGGGCTGAGAACTGAAAATTAAATTGAAAGTGGAAAGTACAGAGAAGGAGAGAGTGTGTAGAGTCAAAACGACTGTCTCAAACAAGCAGACTGAATCAGCAACGGCCGTTAAAAGTGTGTTTGACCTGTCTGTGTTCAACAAAGAAGTGGGAATGAAGGGGAGTTTGGTCCCGATAACTTCAGACAGACAACTGATGCAAACCAGGCTGGACAATCCGGGTTAACGTTTGGGTTACTTTGCTGATCTTTTTACTAAATCCTTAAATGATGCATGATGTACACTCAAAAACAGTAAATTTTTAAAACCAGTCCAACAGGGTTCATCAAATGTCATCTCCGCGTAGTTCAACACTCAGCAGGACAAAATGGAGTCAGAAGCGTAGCAGCATAAAGGCACTGTGTTATTTCTACAAGCCGACAGAAGTAAATCCAAAAGAAATCACAAGCACATCGCTGACCACTTGTTTTTCAGAGTTCAAAGGTCCAAACAAAATATCCAGGCGTAAACAGGAGGGCTGGTTGACCTCCAAACACCTATCAAGCAGTTTTTAGTGAAATCTGTCTGACAGAATCCAGTCAGCGTCCAGAGGAGTCTGAACTGAGGGGGCAGAACAAGTGCAAAGGTCAGACAGCAGTGAGAGCGCTGAGGGCAGACTTGTTTGTTCGACGCCCACGGGGTCCAAATACACACACACACACACACACACACACACACACACTGACTGAGCTAAAAGCTGACCCAGAATCATGAATGAAAATAAATACAAATATTTATTGAACACAAACAAAAAGTAGAGAATAAATAGAAACAAGTTGCACTAAAAAATACCAATGGTTATGGAAAATAAGGTTATTTGCTTTCTTGCAAGAGGTAAGATGAGAAGATCGATACAACTCCCATGTTCGAACAGTAAATATTAAGCTACAGCTGGCAGCTGCTTAGCTTAGCTTAGCATACAGTCCAAAAACAAGAGGAACAGCTAGCCTAGCTTGTACTAAGGTAAAATTTCTCAGGTTACTTGGAAACCTCACCGGGGTGACAAAACAACAAGCTGCTTGTTGGTATAATTTGTTGTTTTGGACAGAGCAAGACTTTCTGTTTACTTGTGTTTCCAGTCTTTATGCTAAGCTAAGCTAAACGTCTCCTGACTGTAGCATTATATTTAGCATTTAGACATGGGAGAGACGACAACCTTCTCATCTGACTCCGCAGGAGAGCAAATGAGTGTGTTTCATAAAGTGTCGAAATGTTACTTGAGGACAATGAAACTATTCTTAAAATATGGACTTTGGTAGTCCTGGTGGGAGTTGCATGTAATTAGTCCACTGTCTTCTAAGGTAATGCAACACTAAAAAGAAGTGAGTAAGTAAGTGAGCTAAACTAATAAAACTTTGATCTTTTCACATATGACAGGCTGACTTGACTGATTTTGATGAACATAAACAAAAAATGTCCACATTAAAAATAAAGGCGAATTTGGTATGCAGCATTAACATGCACTGCCTGAAGGCAAGAATGAGATAAAGAAATGGCAAAACTGCTTTAAGAGCTCACATTAATAAAAGCTGTTCAGCCCAATCAAAACAGAAAACAAAACAATTTTATGAAAATAACCACAGGAATCCATAATTAAACATATTTAATGAATAAAAAGGAAAAGGAAAAAGAGACGAGTAAGCCTCTTTTTTCCACAGTTTTGTTTTTTGTCCATAACAATAATCATAATATGCCTTTATTTATGAATGGATAGAAACGTCATGGCAGAGATGGAAGAAAAGCTTTGCATGGAGGTTTCGTTATTGAGACAAAAACAGGACAATGCATGCGACAAACAAGTGAAGAGGTTAACCAAGTTTTCTTAAAAAGTTCAATAAAAGGCATGAACCTCTATGCAGGCAGTCTACATGTGCATGCATCGTGGTTTACTGTTGCTAGCAGCTAGCAAGCAACTAGTACACAGAGCTACATGTATGAGGAAACAAGACATAAAGCCTTGGATATTTCAATCAGATGTTAATGAGTGCAATGCATGATGGTTATCTCTGCGCAGCCCTCGTGTTCCTACAGACTGCAGTAGCAATATGACAGGACGTGGAAAAAGTTTGGCAGCAGACTGAACTGACAACAACAGTGGCAGAAAAATTTCTAAGTCACAACTACCACTTTTTCTTCAGTGATATTTATATTAACCTGATAGTAACTCTCTCAAGTGTTACCATGCTTAGTTAAGTATGTCTCTAACGTGCCAAATTGGAGGTTCTCAGAGTTGATATTTTGGTGTCAGCCAATATTCTGCCCTGATTCTTTGCAAGCTGTCACACAAATTATGAGTTATGTAAACACTGACTCTCGTGTTGTGGCTGCTTGTCTGTGGAAACATATTGGTAAAAAATCAGGAAACAAAACAAAAAAAGCATAGCAGCGTCCACAAAGTGTAAAGGAATGTTATTTTGTGTAACAACAGCATCCTCTCTAGACTCAGTGCACAAGGACATTCACTCATCTTTCGCACGGACAAAAAAAAAAACAGTAACAAAAACAAAGCCAAACAAAAAAACAAAAAAAAAATCCTCTGTGCTCGGTTCTGCTTGTTTGTTTTGAAGAAGTTCCAAGACCGGCTTAAAGTTTAACAGGTCACTGTTCATTTCCATTCAAGTCCATTTTATACACATGAAAAATTGTACATGGGTGATGGAGACATCGTAGGGTGGCTTGCTGTGGCGGGACGGCCTTGTCGTTGAGTGACCCTCCTAGTAGTTGACCTCGTAGACAGTAGCTTTCTTATCTCCTGAGCCTGTCACAATGTACTTATCATCTATGGAGATGTCACAGCTCAGCACTGAGGACGACTCCTTTGACTGTAAGAGGGATAAAAGGTGTGTGAAGATGTAAAAAGTGTGCTTGAGAGTGAGAAAGAGCCAAAAGCGATGAAGGCCACGGCTGTGACAGACAGGTGTTGAATATAAAATTTCCTATGATCCTTTTCTGACCAACATCTGAAAAAAGTAACGTGCAGTCACACATTTTGCTCCCACAACTTCTTTTCTGGGCCATCATGAAGACTCTTGAATATTTGTGTCCTTGATGTATCACAATCACCCAGAATGAGAGATGAGCCTACATTTTCATTTTCTGATTTCTACTTCAGTGCACACCCTTCTTCTTTTTCTTTCCTTTCCTTAACAGATCATTTAACCTTTTTTTAATCAAATTCCCACAAAAAGCATACAGTCAGCGAACAGCAAGGTTTTCAGTGTCCTACTCAAAGACATTTTGTAAACTCTGTTACCTCCTGACTACTGAACTCGGCCTCTCAGCTGCTTGTCATTCATTTTTCTAGTGCAATATTTTCCCACACTTACCTGGAATATGCTGGCTCCATATGGGGTTCTCCATGCGTTGAGCAGATTGTCTTTTCCTGTGCTCACAAACCACTTTCCTGCAGAAGATGGCAAACTTCATTAGGCCATCAAGAAAGAAGTATATGTATATTATGGTTATATAGTAAAGTTACACCATCCCTACCTGACACTTAAAAGGGATGGTTCTGTTGTTTTTATCGTGGGATTGTATGAGGAACTTATGCCTGGTCAGTGTCTTACCTGCAGCAGATAATGGTGAGCTCGCTCTCTGTATGGAGAAGCTGTGCGGTGCACCGTCAGGGAACAGAGCGCAGTATTGCTGTGAACAGCTACACGTCTTATAGCCACCAACAAGTCCGCTCACCTAAAGTATATGTTCCTTTATGTGTATGCTGCATTTTTAGAAATTTTGGAGCTTTACTTTGTCAACAGTCGTTTTCTATGGGATTACATTCCCTCAGCTGCACAGCGTCCGTTTTCCTACACACAGCCACAGGTCGTCCCAAAGGAATACAATTTTTAAGAGTGTAGTGTACATGTAAAGGGACAGATACACTTCATGTAGGTGGTCTTGTTGGTGGCTATAAGGCGTGATGCTGTTGGTAATGTTTACAGCATTTCTATGCTCTGTTTCCTGTGGATGCATCGCGTTGCTCCTCCATGCAGAGAGCGAGCTGACAGTTATCTTCTGCAGGTAAGACACTGACTAGGCCTTACACAATGCCACATCAAAAGAGCCAAACTACCACTTTACCCTTTCATTAAAATTTAAAAGTGAATCAACTGAGGTTACGGTTCGGCAAGCAGATGATTTATAGTTACTGCAGGGGTTTGCTTCATTTACTCTGACAAGCCCAATCATAGCGAGTAGTAATACCTCATTGTTTTAAAAACACAAGGATGCATGAGGAACAGTGTAGATAAGGTAACTCCGAGGTAACTCACAGTGACATATTCAGTGCAAAGTGAAAGCTGTATGAGTAGAACTGTTACACGCCTTCTTGAAAAATACAAAAATTGGGGGTAGAAAAACATGTAACCAAACAACGTGGCAGAAACCTTCAACAGTCAACAACGAAACTGAACATCAGCTCCTTATTTCAACCACTGGAGGGCGAATTAATCCACATGTATGGAATTAATACAAGATGTTACTAAGTACTTATCGAAAAATGGTATGGACAGCATTTTTTTCAATTTTACAAGTTTTTTAAATCTCTCACAACATATTCTAGATATATGTTTAAACATTAGCTATTTACAATACGGTACTGACAAACTAGTGGCTTCAAAATAAAACAACAGTTTGTTGTAATTGAAATGTGGGTAAATTGGCCTCTAAGGATGCCTTCCTCTGAAAACCACCTTTATTTACATCGTGATTTTTGTAATCATATTTGTGTTCATTTAACCGCTCTCCTACACAAACCTGCCACATTTAGTCACATCCCTTCATCCTTTGTTCACCCATACAAAACACAAAAAGACTCACTACACATAATGATTGTCACACAACTTGATTAACAAGCAAATTTACTCAAGGCTTGGAACCTGCATTCTTTAAAGAACTGTTTCAGAAGCCGGTAGAAAAATATGAGAAGACAGAAATATATTTATATTTTATATTTATTTATTATTGAGAGGTCTGCTGATTCTTACCACAGTGAGCAAATCTGAGGGAGAGCACACAGCTTTCATGCAGGTGCAGCTGGTACTTGTCAGGTTTAGTGACATGTAGGACCTCCACATTGTTGTTCTCCATCCCCACAGCCAGCCACTCCCCCGTTGGGCAGTAACCCAGTGAGAAGATCTGCAATGAATGGTAGTCACATCTCTTACAGCTGGTTATTTCCGTTTCTAAAGTCATATTAAGGATGTTATGGTAACAAAACAATCTTTCCAGATGATAAAGACCAAAAAGCACAGAGGGAATTTACCTGATGGATCGATAAACCTGCTAAACACAATAGTATTTTTTCTTTGCCAAATCGCTAGTGCTAGATTTACTGAGACTGTTTTTTGGGAGGATGTGGGGGTGAGAGCAGATATTATTGGATAGCATAAGCACTCTATTGGCCGTGTCTCTGCCCTCTCTTTAATGCACACTCACCTCCTCCTGTGCACACTGAAATTGTGAAATGGGTCTTTTCAGGTAAAATTGCAGTAATGGTCTATTATTGCTGCTCTTCTCCTCAGCTGAAAAAAACTAAATTCTAACTGCCAGTGTTATTAGTGTTAAAGGTATTTGAGCAGAGGGCAGGAAAGCAGCTCCGTCTGGTCTTATTGTGGGTTAAATGCTCTGAACTGAGCTTGTAAATTACTGCGATAAAGCAAAGCCTGAGAGTGTAATCACAAAAAACTGCAAATGGCTGCGACTTGTCCTGAGATGGAACATTTTCAACAATCTGTGCCTTTTACTTGAAACACTGAAAAATCATAAAAACCAAACCAAGGGATGGAACTAATTCTACACCACTGCAACACAGCTATGATCTACACCATATACTGGAAGTAGTCCACATAGTTTAACCATTGTGAGTGTGTGTACGAAGCGCCTAGTGTACCTGGGAGGTGAAGTCATGCTGCTGCAGCTGTCGTCCCTCTCTCAGGTCCCAGGACCGCACGGTGTTGTCCAGGCCTCCAGTCCACAGCTTGGTCCCATCATTGGAGATATCTATACAGCTGGCCCCGTCGGTGTGGCCCTGGAACTGTCTGCGGGAACCAAAAGAGTCAAACGAACCCATACACAGCAACAGAGTCCTCATCAAATCAAAGAACACATGAATAAATAGGCATCTAATGAGACTCTAAGATACTGTAACACTCAATAAGTAAGTGTCTTATAGTTTCAGTATGTCACCACAAAATGCCAGATTGAAGGTAAAATCAGAGGAGTTTTCAAGGCACATAAATGCTCAGAAAAACATCCTGAGTACAAACGAGGACTGATAAACAACCATTAAGTGACTGGCTGCATCTAAATCTACACACGTACAGATAAACAAGAAACACTTGACTCTTAATAAACAGACTAACAATGGTTGTATATTAATGAACTTTAACATTGATCACACTGCAACTTAAAATGACCTTGCATCAGATATATTTGTAAAAGGTAGGTGTTTTGGTCAGGAAGAGTAAGTTGTAAAAATACGAAAAATTATTTTGTTTAACTCCTATTCTTCAAAAGGTGAGTAGAAACGTATCAGATTAAGACTTGGTGTTAAGCAATAAAACTTATTCTTGCTCTGTCAACACACACACATACCAGAAAGGATTTTATGTATGAATCCAACGATTTCATAGCAATAAATTACTGATTTCTGGCAGTTCAACCTCATGCCAAAATCACAGAAAATGGGGGCACTCTGTTACACACTCCTGTACAAGTTAAAATCACACAAAGGAAATAAAAAATAATGTGGAATATCCTTTGTAAAAAACACCAAAACAAACTCATTCATTACTTAAAGATTACAAAAGATACTCACAATGTCAAAGATGTTATTAGATTTTGTAAGAAAAATGTAAAAAACTTTTGGACTTCTGGGCTAAAGTGTTGGTTAAAGTCATGGTTAGATGTCAGTGGTTGTTTTCAGTTTATAGGCTGTTACAACTGGTTTTAAGTTGCTAATACATTTATGCATTAATCCACCTCAGAATTAAAAACCCTCACAGGTCAACTTCCTGGCAACGTACCTAACCAGAGTCTGATTGTGAAGATCCCAGACGGCAATGTTTCCATCGGAGCAGCAGGAAAAACAGACCTTGGAGTCGGGGCTGATGGCCAGAGCATAACAGGCAGGCGCTGACGAGGTCAGTTCAGCTTTAATTCGCGGAGTTGGTGTAGCCAAATCCCAGATTGACAAAGTGCTCGCCTCGCCCCCGACAATGAGAGTCCGCCCATCAGGAAGCAGCCGACAGGAGCGGATGTAGTTATCTCTGTTCTGATACGACAGATGCACAGAAGCTACTCATTAAACTAGCATGCATAAACTAGTTACCTTATGAAGTTATATTGCAGTGTAATGGATGTGAAGGTCATCAGAGTGCACTCACAAGGCAGTCCAGCTGGGATACAGGGGTCTTGTTGCCTGGGTGACTGATGTCCCACACCTTGACGCAGCCCTTGCCGCCGGTGTAGACATGACGCGTTGGGTTACTGATGGTGACAGCGCACACCACCTCCCCATGGCTAAGAGTATTGATCTGTCGAGCGTGGCGTGGAATGCCGGGACCGATCAAAGAATCGGGAGGAAAAGGCACAGGCTGCATTTGTCCATCGGCGCTCACATGAAAGGAGTAGGCTCTGAGAGAGAAAGGGGTCAGGAACAGAGGTGGAAAGGACACAGAAGAGAAAATTACATGTTGATTTATTAAATGTTGTTGCTGTAATTTGCTCTTTCAGAAGCAGGAGAGCAAACATACGGTTTTCCACCAGGAATGCCTGACAGGTTGGGAGGAAGGCCAGGGACACGTATGTGGTGGTGAGGATCAAATCCCACCTTAAAAACAGAAGAAAGGAGGTTTAGAAACAATTCAACCACTGACAAATTAAACGAAAACTACAGCTGTTGGTAGCAGGTATAATGACATTTCTCTGCATCTCTGTCACTTGGAGAAAAGTTTTCCCAAATCTGCTTGCAGGCAGCATGTTTAAATTTACAATTAATCCTTTAAAACAAGTCTTGAACAGGCTGTTGCAACTTGCAGACTTCATGTACTGGATGCTGTTTGCAGTATTAATGCACCAAAGCTGGTCAAAAGATGTATAGCTGTCTAGAAGAGTGCCAGACTGAATTTGGTTAATACATAAAGACTTTTCTTCAGACTTGTTAGTAATAAATATTGTTTCCTGGGCAGTCAGCTGAAATGCAGTCACTGAATAACTGATGAAATACTAGTTATTTGTAGTCATTTTCCACCTGTACTTAGTCTGATTTGAGCTGCAAATCACCAAACCACTTTTCATCTTAAAATGGCATTTCTGATAGAAATGAGAAACAATACTTCAACACTCACGGCACATTTTTTCTTGTGTTTTGCCATTTTAGACCAGTTTCTTTCCATCACACATATGGTGTCAACGTACATAAATATCATGTTTACAATAATCCTAATTGGAATAAATATATAATGTAAATGTGTTGTGTGTGTTCAGGTACCACTTGTGTGCGTCCATAAGCTGCCACCGCAGCAGCCGCCACTGCGCTCATCTGTGGAGAAATGTTATGCAGGCCGGTGTAGGCGGCCCCTGCTCCACTCAGCTCTCCATTTATACCCGGATGGGGAACCATTCCAAAAGGACTGGGGTACGAGCATGGCACTGCTAACGGTGTACGGAGACCAGGAGCTACAAGACACAAAACATAGTCTGATACAAGGTACATCTGTATCTGAGGGTGAGAGGCATAGAAGTTGAGCTATCATATCTGGTATTTGGCTGCATACATGTCAAACGTATTGATGTTCTCGCTCAGATGGCTGATTCAGTGAAGGCTAAAATAATCCACACTGGTTTCTTTATTCTTCTTAATTCAAGTTCCTTTCTAGTTCATATCCACTATCTCACTGATGTGTGCAGAGAAGTTTATGTTCTGTTTGCAACACTCACCCAGCGTCTCGACTCCCAAAGGTTTACTGGGTGCAGTCCTGAGGCCAGGGGTGGAGGTGCTGCTGGGTGTCGGGGCATCAGAGCGCGATGTGGGGGTGCTGGACTTGGAAACAGGTGTTGTGGACTTCTCATTCTACGACATAAAGAGGCAAAATAATCTTAATCAATCAAGATTTAAACACTAGTGTTAACAGTGACTTCAGCTGGAGCAGATATCTGTTCACAGGAGGGTTTTAAAGCTACAAGACACACAACCATTTTCAAGTTTAACTGCAGAGTGAAAACATTTAAATAATACAAGAACCTCTTAAGCTTTGACTGAGTTAATGACTCATAAAATTGATATTCTATAAAATTTATTTATTTGTTATTACATATTACTTAACCTGACATAATCCAGGGTTTTTAAACCTTTTTTTTACATTTTATCTTGCTGAATAATCTTCTGAGCGAAAGGAGTTGCCATCTGTAACACCAAACCTTCATGCTCTTCTATACCTTACCTCTGATGATTCCATTTTTATGAACGCCAAAAATAGAAAACTACCCAGAGAAACGATGAAAAAGAAGATCAAAAAGCTATAATTACCCAAATGACTCACCAAATTAATCTCTTTGGATTTGGACGAAGGTGTGCTGCTCGAGGAGGCGACGGAGGAAGGACTCAGCGGAGCATCCTTCTTCAACAGGCGACGCTTGTCCAAGCCGTTCTCGCGCGGTGAGTGGGCGGGACTTCCTCTTGGAGACACCGGATCCTGTGGTGGGTGAGCATAGACGGAGACAACAGAGTCAGATGGATTCATGGTTTCCGACCAGGTAACAAAAAAATATTGTGTTTAACTGGTGTTGTACCTCGTTGGAGACGTCTACTACCAGGTTGTCATCACTTTTCTCTCCATCACTCTCCTGGGAAGACACAGAGAAGACACATATTTGATGTATATGAATATACATATACATATACATATACATATACATATACATATACACGTGCATTTAATGCTCAGCAACCTGTTAATTTTAGCTTTAAATGGATGGACAGCAAACTTCATTTTCTGAGATGTCTTTATGAGGAAACACACAATTTAAATTTCCCAGCTGTAAGAATACAGTCACTACCTTATTAAAATGTATTTTCCCTCATCAATAAAATTACAATTACACGCACAGTCATAATCATAAAATCTAAGATGTAATTGCTGCTCTGAGAGATGACAATAAAGACTACTTAAATTATTCCTCTGGCTTTGTTCCTTTCGTATTTCTGCATGTTTTAATGCTCAGACAAAGAGGTCAAAACTGTTCCATTGTGTAGCTTCCAGATGGCTCATTTGGCTGAAGTACAAACCATAAACTGCAACATAATGAGTTCAACTCTGAGCTCGGACCTATGTCGTGTTAGGTTTCTCTATCACTGTGTTTCTGTTGCCAACTGTTCAAGGAACAAAGTGTGGGTTTAAATGTGCTCAATGTGCCATAACTTTCTACTTGGTGGATTTTATCTACGAAAGCTTGCACTCCTGTTTTCTCTAAAATGATAAATATTTGACTTAACTTGAAGATAATGCAGTTATGTCAAGACAAAGTCACATGAACACAAAGAAATGTTTCACTCCCTTTAAAATGACATGTTCAGATAAAAAACATACTTAGTGAAGTCAGAAACTAATGTTCACTCACATAGCGTGTAGACTCCTTATCATCTGTCTTCTGTTTCTTGCTGTCAGAGGAGTAGTCGCTTGAACTTCTGTGCTTCTCTCCGGTCCGAAAGCTGGCGGAGGGAGAGACAGAAGAGCTCTGGAAGAAACAAGAATCATAGTCTTAAAAGAGGATGAAAAACTTATTTCTTCATTTTAAAAGACAAGTGCTGCACACTGGACAGGGAGGTGTCTAAAAATATCCCTGAACTGGGGAGTTGCGGTTTCACAGATTAGTCTACTAATCTGTGATCGATTATCTGTGGTTTTGGCACAGCACAGTAATGAAGCTGTGACAAAGCATCTACAGCAACTATGCAGCTGGGGTTGATGTTGTTGGCAAGTCACATCTGTCATGTGTGAATTTCACCCTGCGCATAAACAGAATTTGCAGAACTCAGAGGAGGAAAGACTCCTGCCGACCCTGCATGATGGCAGTTTGTTATTGCTGCAGTCAAACAATAGTTCCAGCTCAGACAAGCTTGCAGAAGGTTTTAGTCCAATCAGATCTGCTGCTCAGAGCCAATCAAGGACTCTGCGATTTCACCTATACCCTGGTTAGTCCCGCCTACATTAGTTAATCCTTTATTGTTTGTATGTAATACTTTTTTTTCTTTTACAAGCATTAAACACTGTTAATGGGTGAAAAAATATATTTCCTATGATTAGTTGCCTTGTCGACTTCCTTTTGCAGTGCTTTTGGGAGTATGTATGAAAGCCCTACTGAGGAGTCTTATTAACTGCACAAAATCCTCACTGTGCTGTAGCGCTCTTTGTATCTTTGTGTCTGCAAAGCAGTTAAACAGTTTTTCTTGGAACTACTTTCTACTAAAGTTACAGTCCCACTGAGAGCAGTTAACAGCTTGTACTGTGAATTATTCACAGTAACAGGAACACTGACATTTTGCTGGTGAATCTTTGAATTTTGAGAAAGCAGCAGAATCAAAGGATGGAAATCCATTCACCTCATTTGTGTCGGGAGATGGAAAGAAAACATCCTCTCAAACTCGGGTAAATAAAGCCAAAAACATGTGTGACTTCACCTCAAATCATGATAGGAAATATATCTTGCGAATACTGACTCTACTTTATAGCCTTGGATTAAACATATTCATTGAGGAAAACTACAGAAAGACACAACTGAAGAGATGAAACAGAAGAGGCTGAGCAGAGCTTTCTATAGGTCCTTACAGGCTGAGGGGAATTACTGCCGTCTCATGTCAAAGACATGAGGATGAAAAGCCTGAATA
The DNA here is from genome assembly GCA_029823135.1 of Acanthurus reversus. Lineage (NCBI taxonomy): Eukaryota > Metazoa > Chordata > Actinopteri > Acanthuriformes > Acanthuridae > Acanthurus > Acanthurus reversus. The sequence continues at coordinate 16,877,511 of JAPXVT010000024.1, forward strand.
AGCTACAACTTAAATGCTACAAATCTTTCAAATGTGACCAGACTTCCACTTTCAGCTAAATTAGGATAAATCTGGCAATATGCTAGCAACCAGACAGCACTGCGAACAGTGACTGTGCTCCGCTCCCGGCTGGATCTACACATCACTTTAAAAACTCCTCTGCCTGTCAAACCCATTTCATTTCCACTGCATCATACAATACAAAAGCAGAGCTGCATCCTTGACAGTTTGACTACACCATTATGGCACAAACTCAGCAGCATTATATCAAGACTGGGAGGAAACGGCGAGCTGGTCCATTGATGTCTCTCTTTCCTTAATCAAATATGGCATCCTTTAAATACCATTACTGAAGGATTAATCCTCTTTGAGAAGCAAAGATCAAAATAAGGTCAACTAAACATTTCCCCTCTTGCTCCGCCTGTCCCTGCTGATCTCTCTCTCTCTCACTCTCTCTCTCATTGGGAGGCGCTTCTTACCCGGCAGACGATGGACAGAGAGAAGAAAAATAAGGCAGGACCTTTAACTCGACCTTTCCACTAACTCACGCCTGTAACCTTTCCACTGCCCTTTGCCGTGCAGCAAGTGTTGATGACAAAGATTCTGTGGGGGAGGAATGAGGTTCGGTGTGTGTGTGGGCGCATGTGCCAGTGTGTGTGTGTGTGGTCATGACGCCCTTGTACCCGTTTAATTTCTAGTACTCGGCATGTGCAAACAATGTTGCGATGTTAGTGTGTTTTACAGGTGTGTGTCTCTCCTTAAGTGAGGCAGAGCCCCCGGTTTCTCTCTTTCCTTTTCTCTCTCTCTCTCCTTCCACTTCCAGACTGATTAGGTTAATTATCCTGCAAATTAGCTCTTTCAAAAACATCAAGGTAAATTAATTTTTGCTGCAGAGACAAATGAAGGCTCCGCCAGGCAGTACAAGCATTATGCGTGTGAAGAAGGAAGTGGTTACCAGGTGAAAGTATTCATTTACCAGCACATCATAATTATAATTGACTCCCAGTTTCAAATTGGTTCAGCAAATCCTGATAATGATAGCTGTCGCTTTCGCTGCTCAATTTCAGTTTGCGCAAATGGTCCGACTTCTCAGTGACTTTCCAGCGATAATATATATTGAGCCAGATCCACAAAGAATGGATTGTACCCACTAATAACACTATGATTTGTGCAGAATTAGCACGCACAGTCTGCCCTGTTTTAGCACCCTATCCACAAAAGAATTTGCATTAATCATATGCCGACGCAAACACGCCCACTAAGTTTGACAG
>JAPXVT010000024.1:16939721-16951484 GCA_029823135.1 Acanthurus reversus
TTCTCTGTACCCTCTGTCCTAATTTGCCGGTCTATGCTGCACCTCTTAGCAACAGGTGATGTTGGTCAGTCGGCTCGTGCTGAGACAGGCCCGTTTATTCCGCTGCAACTTCCCCTGTTTCGTCACAGTTTGAACTGGACTTAAAAGAAAGAGCGACAACAAATGAAAGAAAGTGCGAGATGGCTCAAATGGCTGCAGCTGATTTACCTTCCAACCTCATTCTACAGTTAACATTAGCTTGTTGGCTCGTTTGCAGAACTTATCAACTGCAACTTTAAAGAACCTCTGTGTCAGAATCCTTCTTCAAGCTAATATTAGAGCCAGGGAGGCAGCTCGTCTCAACAGTTCCCGGCTCCTCTCTCTCTCTCTCTTGCTCAGCAATTTTTGACCAAATATACTTAGATGTTCTCTCAGAAGGGTGAATTACCTTTACGATACCTGGCAACTTTCACATGTCCTTTAGTGTTTCTATACCTTGTTTCACCATGAATGTCAATAAATGGGGTTTAAAACTACAATCTGAGATCTACTTAAATACACGTGGTTGAATTTAAACATTTGTAGAGGAAAGGAAAATTCAGCTGTTGGTGAGAAGTCAAAAATAGACTGGTATGGTCCTTTAAGGGGCACTAAGCTAACACTCTATCTAAATTCTGTGAAACTGGCATCACAATGCAGTGAGTGAATAGAAAAATGCCTGCTTTTTGCCTTTTGACGGGGAAAGTTTTCAGTAGCACAGACATCATAGTGTATCATGGATGATCATCTTGCAAAGCATTAAATATTATGATATACTTATAACCACTGGCAGCATCTTGATAGAATTATTTTCTGTGATGCTGTATGTAGGCATAGCATTGCTTTCTCTTAGGCACAAGCATCTTATCTGTGCACTTGTTTCGAAAGTCAGTAAAAGATGCAACTTATTCTTTAAACGATTCAACTTTTTACGTTGGTATGCTAACCTCATGCCAGGCTAAATCCTAACTCTAAGGCTAACAAGAACATAACCTAGTATCTCACTCTGCACGTTGCAATAGCATTCCTTGGATGATTGTTAACTTTTCTGCCATAGGGATGTGTGCGTGTGTAAAACTCACCTCCAGTAAGGTCACTGTTCTGCTTCACGTGAACAGCTTTCTCGGACCAGCAAACTCTCGCAACATGGCATCTGCGTTTTTGTGCATCCGCACTTGAGTCCTTCACTCTGTCTCCAAACAAAGCCTACTGAATACATAACCACACGTAAATACATAATTATATAGCTAAATATGTTTGAGTCACCACGCCCCCCAGTGTGGTATTGGAACGACCCTACATCAGCCTGATTATAACAAGCCTACTTTCTCAAGTAATTATCGACTGTTTCACAAGGTTAACCACATGTTAAAAAGAATTTCTGATATCGCATTCAGTCGCTAGGGGGGTACCGAGTGGGTTAAAAAAATGATGCCAGGGAGTTCTGAACAAACTGCAGTATGTGACAAGTTAAAAGTGACAATGTCTTCTTCTGTACGGCACACTGAGTATTTCCAGGAAAAGGAAATAAACTAGTTCAAGGACAGATTCAGACTTTAGTGATTTTCTTTGAGCTGACAGTATATACAGTATCTATAGAAAACAGATTCTGAGGCCATGCAAAGTGTGTGTGTGTGTGTGTGCGTGCGTGTGCATGTGTGTGTGTGTTTGAAATAGACTGTATAAAGGATGTCAGTCACAGTAACTTTTCATGCTGCAAGCATGGAGCTCTTGACAAGAGACTCAATCAGCAGCACTAAAGCCTGCCTCTGCCTCCTCTGCCTCTGCCACTCTACTTTTGTGTCGACTAATCTCCACTGTAGGATGTAGAGGAGCCATTTGATATTGTCTTCCCCGGTGTTTTTCATTATCACCGTCTTACCGCAGCCTGCCAGTGGCATTACCACGACATTAGTGGGCTTGACAGGACGAGAATCACCACACAATCCTGTCACAACCTCCCATCTCTGCTGCAACCCTACTCGCATTACAAAGCCCCTCTGCCTCTTCTTATCTTTCACTTCCTTTTTTTCTGCTTTGAGGTGGATCTGCAGCAGGTCACGGATGATATTTTTAGGGAAAACTGCTGAGAGGGAGGTGGTTTGTCGGCACTGCACTTGCATTTAAGCAGAGAGTAGAGAATGAAGACCTTGTCACTGAACACCTGATGAAGACACAAGAGCGAAGTCTCCATTTAAAATACAGTGCATAAAGCTATATGCTATGTTCATTATATGTCCCTCTTCTAAAATATAGAAGACTTGTTGAAATGAGCTTTATTTAACTGTACTGACTTTTTTTAAGAGTCTTTTTAAATGTATTTTGACTGCTTTAAACTCACTCTGCTTTGTCCTTTTCACAGTCACAAGCACAAACAGCAAGGTTTGTTCAACGACGTCATGCACTTGCAAACGTGCATTAATTGCTGACAGGCTTGTTCCAATTAATACATGACTGCTATCAATCAGTGTGCCCTCTAGTGGCTGCTGAAGCACACAGCATCAGGTTACTTTATTATAGAGTACAGATTTCGAAGCTCCATCGTCAAAACTTTTAATGAATAATCTTAAATCTGTGTTTATCAGTGGGACTGAGTTTTTTTCCTAACATCTTTTCGTCTGTCCCAGTTTTTTTTTTCTTTTGGTTCAGGGTGAAACATCACAAATAATGGATCGATTACCATGAAACTGTGTACGGATATTCACAGGGCAAATCCTACAAACATTGTTGATCCTTAAGCACAACCATGAGTTTGACATTGGTGGCTTTGAGGAGAATGTCTTCAAATGGGTGATTTCATGACTTCACAGACATTTACGTTTCCCCTCAGGGTGTTCCCCAACTTTGGTGAAGCTCAGCTTCACGAAGCCTCTGGCATGGCCCAACAGTCTTTATCTTGTTTCAGAATTCAAAATTTCAACACAGTTTGATCCAAACCTGAAATCCTTCTCCTACTGTCACAACAGGCATCTTCTTTTAATATTCTGAGGCAATATCATATCACTATAAAACGTGTAAGGAAAGGTCAAATGGACTAGACGCTGAGCTATACCTGTCTGTATAGACGTAGTTGCAAGAAAGTGTAGTGAGCTTCAGTGTCTAGGTACACTGAAGAGGAGCCACCAAATGAAGCTACAAGCTTAACATGGAAATGAAAGAGATGTGTGCTTCATGCCCCTGTGACACTAATGGGTGGCAAAAAGAGGTTTATTGATGCCAACACTGATGCAGCTGATGGGAGCACGAAGGCTTTCAACGCCGGAGATAACCATGAACTAAGACAAGCTGTTACTTCAGACTCGAGCTTTAGACAGCCGCAGATGGAAAAGTAGAGAAAATGAGGAAGCTGCATCGTATCACTCTGACTCAAAACTCATTTGGCCTAAAGCAATACTTCACTCTGGCAGGACATTTTTACCTTTCAGCACACAAACCTTCGCAGCAGGTCCAACATCTCCCGCTCTGGGGATCCACAGTCAACACCAGCATTCAGACTCTCTCCCCTGCTCTTGGTATTGATATTTGCTAACAGCCAAAATTACTTTTTGGGAAGAATCATCTGGGATGTTATATAAAATAATAACTCCTGGATCAACTTTACCTTGTGTTTCATTACATTTCAAAATGAAAGTAAGAAAAATAGCTCGTCGCCTGACTCAAAGAGAGTCATTTTTAGAGTGGGCGTGTGGCAGTATACAGATAATGACGATAATAGTGATATTGATATTGTGTGAATAATTCACATATGATAATGTCATGTAAATACTACAGTGCTTCTAAAAGCTCCTGTGTGTAGGATTTAGAGGGGTCTATTTGTAGAAATCAGCAGAAATTGACTATAATTTAATTGTATAATCACCTGAAAATAAGATTTGTGTTTTTATTACCATAGAATGAGTCTTTTATATCTACAGATGGAGCAGTTTCTCTTCCATGGATTCTGCCATGTTGTACTGCAATGTTTCTACAGTAGCCCAGAATGGACAAACCAATTACTGCATAGATAGGGCCAAGAGGGCGAGATTCCTAACCACTGTAGCTTCCCCTACACGCTTGGAAATTGAGTGCAGTCTTCAGCTTCACCACTAGATGTCACTAAATTCTGCACACCAGCGCTTTTCATATCATCTGGTTCTTTCCACTTTGCCACAGCAGGTGGCGCTAGTGCAATGCTAATGCAACCTAATGCTAATTGCCACCCACCACAAATGATTTTTATGCATGCATTAACTGTAATTGTTCTTTTGCTACACTTTGTGCAGTTAAAGCTACACTTCTTTGACCTCCATACAATTATTTTGAGTGTAATTTATTCACTGAAAAAGAGACAAAATATACACAACAGTAAAAGATAAATGGGACTGATAGTATAATTTAAAAAAAAACTGCTATGAATATTAAAATGATATCCCTATGGGGTATTATTTAAGCTGCTGTGAAAGTGTAGTGGTGTTGTGTAAAATGTGGTATTGTGACATCCCTACTTCAGAGGTTAAACTTCATGATTATGTCAATCCATTTAGAAGTATATTAAGTCAGAGAGAAAAAAATATACCTGATGAGAAATATCACTTAAAGGATCTTTCTTTATTAAAGTGGGCTGCAGCACAATACAGATGATAAGCCCGAAAACATGATGAGAGGCTACCAGGGTAAAAGTTCAGTTTCCACTTATTTCACCTATACAACTATCAATACACTGTAAGAGTTGTAAAGCATAAAGGATAAAACATGGTGCATCTGGTGCTGTACTGACATCAGACCCACTCCTCACACTAATAGTCTTTTTGCAGACGTCTTCTCAAGAGGGGCTCTTGTTCATCTTCACAAATGTTTAGCTCCTGGAAATGAATTATATCATGTAAACGAAATGATTTTCTTTGCTCACATAAATATATATTTTTTATTTCAGTGATTGAAAATTCTTTTGAAAGGAATAAATGCTTGGTAGAAAATTAAATTAATTCTCCTGAACTGAACATTTGGAGAATGTTTTTCAGTCCAAACATTATGAAGCAAAGAGGAAAGAGGAGAAGAAACTGATTCTGTTCTTCAGCTAAGGACCTTCTGCCTGCGGTGGTCAGATGAGCATATCAGTGTGTGTGTGTATGTGTGTGTGTGTGTGTGTGTGCGCGTGCAGGTTTGAGAGCAAGAATGTAACAAAATTAAATTTCCCTGCAATCCAGTTTCTTTTCTTTTCCTTTTTTGGTGCACAAGACCACATCTTATTTTGAACACTATGATTCTCATATCATATATTTATTACCTTATGCTGTTGCTAACAATCTATAATGGCAGTAATGCCTCAGTAAGAGGGCATTACACATCACTGTGAAAGGGTTCAGACCACCATTTGATCGCCTTCTACAGTTTGCAAACACGTGTTTCTTGGTTAACAGCTCCACCTAGAGGTCCTTTGTATTTGTGGACGCCAAATAAGTATTTGGACGTCTGCGGGTAATGAGTTAATATCCTTCTATTTGAGAGCTAATCTTGATTTTTGATGTTGAGCTTTTATTTGTTTCTTTTTAACTTGATCTTACTTAATTGTCTTTTTTTAATCCTATGGACTTTGTCTTATACATTGTGGTCCAAGTTGTGATTTTGTTGTTGTTATTGTTTTGTCACTTATGATTTGCTGCCTTGTGTGAAACATTTTGCAACCTGGAAAATGTTTTTCAAACAGGATATTTTTCAGATTAATACCTTCCACATGTAGGCAGATAAAGCAGAGGGCTACTTGCATGTGTTTTAAATACCCACGCCTATAGAAACAGTCCAGACAAACTCCTTAATGTATCTTCTTGAGACCTGTTTAGTTTATCTGATGATCTTTACTTTCAGTACTTGTAAAAAGACAAAAGTACCAGCGGAACAGTACAGCCCCTAATTATTGGCTGCTCATCTTCTACCACCACGGGATGTAAAAACATGGGGATATGCATCATACTGGTGTTCAGTGTTTAAGATGTTTCAATGAACAAATTGTTTTCAGGCTGTTCTTTTAATTTGAATTACTTGACATTTCCAACTGGGCTTTGTCTTTTTAATCTGGTGGACTTTAATAAGATTTCATATGCCAAGGAGGCCCAGCATTGATTAAGTGATGTTGAGAGATGAAACGGTGAGTAACTTGAGAGGAGCTGTTGGGAAGTTTGCTGTCGGTCACAACACTCACATGCGAGGTAGTAAAGAGTCACAATCCACTTCACTCACCACAGCTCAGACAATTCCCTCACAAACGGACATTTTCTCTTAAAAAAATGTGTAAGTCATTGTGAACCAAACCCACAGAATAATTCTGTATTTCTAACAGCCCTTAGGGATATGTTACATCACCGATTAATGCATTGAAATTCTCATTTTGCAGCCTCTTTCCTCTATTGCTTTCCCTGCAGGGAGGTCAAAGGTCAGGGTCAGACACACTCAGTGCTTGTGCCGCTGCAGCGCCTTGCTGAAGAGCAGCCTCGGCGGGGTGAATTCAACAGGGAACTGGCCTCTGGACATCCAGATGGAGGAGGGTCTCGCTCACCATGAAGCCATCCAGCCGCCCTGCTGATGTTATGCAGACCTGTTCACTCCTACGTACTGAGCTGCTTCTGCTGTCAGCGGGCAGCGGAGCAGGAGGTGACTGCTTAACCTCACAGACAAAAAGTATAGCTGTGCTTTTTAAGTAGCTGTGCTGCATATTTTTATCTCGGAGTAACTCAACAACAGATTAAAAAGCTGAGTTTCACTGGTTGAAAGTTTCAAGCCTGTTGCACCACACAGTGAACAGTGTGGTCAGAAGAGTGCATCGTTAAGTATTTTATTACGTCACTGAGGAAAAAAATTTGCAGCTGCTGCTTTTTTATAAAAAGCCAAATGAAATATCCTGTGGCCACTAAGCTAAAAGTGTCAGCTTGAACGCACATAAATGCGGTGCAAGGCAAGTACGAGAACTTGTGATCTCTGCAAAACAATCAGTAGCTTGTGTGATACCAACAGATGGAGCCCTGCTGAACTTACAGCAACAAGAGCCTCTGTCATATTTATCTTACACATAATGTTACATTTTCAGTCTGTGATCTATTACCTAACCATGGTGACTTCTTTCACTGACTTGACTTACCTTTGCTCCTCTTGGGAGCATAGGCCATCAACAAATGTCCTCCATTTCGGTTGTTGGTTGTTAATTCTGGATCTCCCCAGTTGAGCCAACTCCTTTACATTCTGCCTGGACACCTCTTCTCCAGCTGTTCTTGGGTCCCGTAGCTTCTTTCAGTTGCACCGACATTAAAAAGTTGGTTCAAGGGAGTTCTTTACACTGATGCTTCAGCAGAGAAAAGTGTTTGATGAGGGACTAACGCTTTTATCTTAGCGGCTGCAGTGAAGATTTCAGCTTGAAAAAGGGTGTAAAAAAAAAAACAGCTTTTCAAACTGATTTGGGATCCTAAAGCTTTGGGGGGGGTTGTTTAAGCCAGATGATCGGCAGCCATTTGTTTTTATGTTTTAAAACAAGTCCCAAGCTTCTTCAGTTGTTTTGGAGTGAAATGTGATGCTATTATGCTGTGAAGCTCCAGAAACATTTTTTTTGAAATAAGAAATTGCAGCCAACTTCAAATCAGCATGGGGCCATTCATTTTTGGGTGAACTGTCTCTTTAACAACATCATGTCTGGTTAAAAAAATCATATGGAGCCTGTTAAGTTGTGTTGCACATCTTCGTGTAAGCGCCAGTTAGTGTTAGCTAGTAGCATCAGGAGAAAGGGGCGCTCGCCATTTTCTATCGTTAACTGCAGCTGATATAATTATTGTCTCTGCACAGTATCAGTCGTGGAAGTCCCAGAAACGCTGAAAAACTTAATGATGCCATGTCTGTGTTCATCACATAATCCCACAATGTATAAAGCTGTGCTGTAGGAGCTCGGTGGTATTCACACGCAGCAATTGTTGTTTGCTGTGTCTGATTCAATGTTAGTCCAGCAAATTCTGGCAACGTTCGTGCCATCAGGATGTCACTGACGTCGGGAGAGTCTCAACACTGGTTGGCCGTCGTGACACAGAATCATGCAATGCTGCCTGAAAAGGTCAAAATTTATAACATTGAGCGATGAGGTGATAAAGGCGATGGAGGGGATGGATGCCATATTGCGTGATTCACATTGCCCAAACAACACGTCTAATCGTGTCTTTACATTGACATTGTGTGTAATCTTGTGGCGTTCATCGCTTTCTGTCTGAAGGCACCTTAATAATGTGACTGGGTTGGAAGTTATGAACACATTTGTAGGTATGCAGAGCAGTGTGTCTTGATTTTATCTTCAAATATTACACATTTTCAGAAAATCATCATAATTAGTATTATAACTGTGTGAAAAGCCATTAGAAAATCAGGATGTGTTCAACCTTGTTCAAAAACAATATTCTGTCACAGGATCTTTGGGGATGTCGCAAGTTTAGGTCAAGCCCTCTTCTTCGTTACAACTTCCTCCAGATCTGAATGCTGCAACCACACACACACACACCTCCCTTTTGTTATATGTATGCTTTTTATGCTCTTCTCCCTTAAATACATTAACTTTTATGTGACCTATCTTTGTAGAAAGCTACTGTTCGTCCATACTCAAATTCAGAGAAAATATTTTACAAAAAATCGAATTGTATGTGATTTTTTTTAATGTGGTCAGTTAACAGCACTCACTGTTAAATTGTTCTTAGAAAAGAAAAACATACAAAAGAGGGAGTACAATTTTTTTTAAATGCATGGATATTTGATGACAAGTTGACAGGTTCAATTTTTAAATTAAACTACCTTTAGCATTTTCATAAAGAGGACTGCTTTTATTTTATTGCTCTTGAGGATTGTTTGAAAGGGCAGAACATATATATTTTTGGATTAATTGTAATCTGATGTGTTAAAACATGACAACCACAAGGTGGTGTCCGATATTTGATACTAGATATAGCTTTTGTGGATGAAATATGAATATGAAAAATAAATATATACATTATATGCATTTGTCTCTATAATATGTTGGATTTCAGTTACAGTATATCCTACAATAACATGTACACATAGCTACTTTGATGGGAAATAGACAAACTGCTTTAACTATGCAAATGACAAAAAAAGAGAACAATAAAACACTTGCTTTTCAGAAAACCTGCAATAAAGTGAATGTATACCAATAATGCGTTCCTCTAGATGCATCTGAATTCATTATTATTCATTATTTTGTATAATAAAACATGTCTCACTGCCTGGAATAGTGATACTGCTGTTACTTTAATCCACTTGTTGTTGATTAAGTTCACTGCCAAAAAAAAAAAAAGAACTACTGAGGTTAACAGTCCAGCCCTGTCATGACCAGTAGGCTCTCTGTTATTATTCTGCAGTCTTATAGAAAACCACTCTGTTATATCAAACTGTATGTCTGAATTAATAAAGTGCAAAAACAGGACAGACTGGATTCTTTCGCATCAAAGCCTAGATGAGAAAATGGTCATTTATTGTGTGTGTGCTTGTGTGTGTGTGAGATTTCAAACTCCTTTCAGACCAAATCAGACATTGCATTAAAAATGCAAGTTTTCGTACTTATTTTAATGTAGGTAGTCTTATTAAGGGTAGCACGGTGGCTTGGTTGCCTCACAGCAAGAAGGTTCAGAGTTCAGAGTTAGGTCCTTTCATCCATCAGCAGGAAGGTCTTAGGTTCAGTGACCGGCTGGAGTAGGACCTTTCTGCGTGGAGTTTGCATGTTTTCCCCGTGTCTGTGAGGGTTCCCTGTGCAGCCTCCTTCCACAGTCTGAAGACGTGCAGGTCAATTGGTGACTCTAAATTGTTGATAACTGCAATTCCTGTTATATCATTCAAATCAGTTCAGAAAATTTGTTTCCAACAATTGCCTGCTGACTGTTCTACCTCTTACTGTTGACCCACTGACCCATAACAAATTGTGCGATTGTTCTGTGATCTAAACCTGAAACAGCAGAATTTATTTTTATGGTTTTTAGTGCATTTCCAAACACTTACATCTGACTGGTACATAAAAAAAAAATTAATGTGACTACAGTCTGAACTACTGCTTTTATGGATAAAGCAGTGGTAGGCTGGGCCCTATTGCTGGAGCATGGAGTCACTGCAGCTGGTTTGTGGGGGTCTGTATACATATTTGGGGAAAAAATAAATAAATAAAAACCTTCAAGGCCGAATTCCTTCGATATTGTGATCTACATTTTAATCCGTTTCATTTTTTAAAGTGCTGTTTAGTTAGATTCTTCAACATTCTGGGTTTTTCACATTTTGCAGCATGTTTATCTTTAAGTGAAGTTAATGCTTATCTGACAAAAAGACACGAGAGGCACACACTGGGGCGAGGTTACAAGGAACGTGAAATACACTCGCTGGCCAGTTTATTAAGTAGACCAGAAACTATTGCAGTCCTGCGGCAAATCTTCCCTTTATAAAGATTGTAAGGTTAAAAATTTTAAAGACAAGCTGATTCCTCTTTGAGGCTGCACTTAGTGGAGCTGCTGAACTATTTTGCCTCATACTGACAGGTGTTTCTATTTTGTTATGAGTGTCAGTGCGGCTAAATAAATGTCTGTCTTTGCCTAAAAGATAGAAGCTGAAAACTGCCTTCATATTTAACTCAACTCGCAACAAGTGTGTTTTTTTTCTACAAAGATTGGCCATGTTACAGATTAGAAGTTATGCGATTTTTTTGTTACAGGCCACTCCCACTGCCAGTTAATCAGCTGTCCTTTGGCTCATGAACAACCTTTCTACTATGCAAGTCTGTGAATCCATTACCACGCCCCCTTTTAGCTAATTAGCATAAACACTAGCGCACACCTTCACACATATGTGTTTGTACAGCTACACTGGTGAGGACACTCACTGACATAATGCATTTTTTAGCCCCTTACCCCAACCATCAAAACTAAATGCCTAACCTTAACCTAATTCTGACCCTAACTTAACCTCTTAACCCTCAAAAAGCCTTTTAAAGGCCCGTCAGAGAGTGAGGATTGGCCAAAATGTCCTCACTTTCCAAAACTGTCCTCCCTTTGTTGGTTAAAACCATTTTCTCAATCCTATGTAGCAAGTACAAGTATTGCAAACACACACACACATGAACACGTCTCTGAATGTCAGTTAACTTGTTTTCCATCCACCCTACTATCCTCACCTCGATAAGCTTCCTGCTCTTCTCTTGCCCTGCTGTGTTTCCTCTGTCAGTAGCTAATTGGCTTCTTTTTACGTCTCTCCGGGAATTGTCTCAGTGTGTGGACGTGTGTTGGTCTGACCCTGCTGGCATCAAAGAGACTAAGGCAGTAGTTGCTCCTCTATGAACTATTTTCAGAGTGCAGTCAAGCTTTGTGACCTTGTAAAGCAGAGCAAGTAATAGTTTCAAGCTTTGGCAAAACAGTCGCTGTACTTTGTTTGCAGATGTGTAATAAAGGTCCTGTATGTTAATAATAATTGAAATAATAATAAGGGACAGGCAATGAAAAAGCCATGTGACAGCTAAAATGATTTAATGATTTTTGCATAAATAGTAAACCTTGTTTTCCATAGTAGCTGGATGTTGAGCTGCAGTTATATTCGGAATGGATGAATAACAGTCTTTTCTTGCTGTAGTGCTTTAAGTTGCTTCAGTTTAGGGTCCTGTTATTTGTCATGCTAGCTCACTGTCACGCTGTCAGGAGTGCGGGCCAGCAGAGTAAAGCCATATGCCTTGGCTGCATACACCAGAGCTGCCTC
>JAPXVT010000024.1:16977299-16988384 GCA_029823135.1 Acanthurus reversus
CTTGCTCCCTTGTTGTTGGGATTTTTTAAGACAATTTCACTGGATAGCTTTGATTCCAAAATGTCCATCTCAGTGCCTAGAAGGGTCTGCTGAGCCTTCTTCTCTATGAACACCCTCACACCTGCAACAGAGTCACAGCCAAAATGTCACAACTCCAAAGTTTAAACCCTATAAATAATAATTGATACGACTTGAAAAGTGCTTTCATAGATACCCCACGACGCCTCATACCCTTAAATCCAACAAAAACAAATTTAAAGTCTCTCTGTATGAATGTTAAAAATTACAACTTAAGCAACCCCAAGTAATATCATTAAACTGGAATTACAGCATTGTAGATCTGTGCCTGAGAAATTGTAGTTTACATTACAAGTCTCAATAACCATTTATTTATGTAGTGGAAAAATTTAATATAAAAGGTGTAAAGTGTGTTTTCTTTTGCAAAATGACAGTTATCACCAGTTGGGCACCAAACATTAGTCTCAAGAATTCACCATCCAACCAAACCTGAAATATGATTTATGGCCAAAAACAGCTGAGGGCAAAGCAACCTTGACCTTTGACTACAAAAATGTAACCACTTCATCTTTTAGTCCAAGAGTTCATTTGTACCAAATCTGAAGAAATTTACTCCTTTCCTGAGATGTAATGTTAATGAGAACAGGACAGATGTACAGACAGACATTCATGACTCCAGTAGGACTGGGTAATGTTTAAAAAAAACAACACCTGTACCAGAGCCTTTATATTTGAGAGATACTGATACTAACAGAGTACTTCATTTAATACACATTATTTGAATAAAAACATTGAGTTGCGTAAAATGCCACCAGCCTCTCAATGTTCTGGTGGCATCTCAGCACGCTAAACAGTGTTACTTCAATGGAAAAGTTTGAATGACTCATGTTACTGTCATTTTTTTGTGGCAGGATAACTACTGAGGTTTTTTAGTACAGATACCAAGTCCAAGCTTCTGGCCACGGCTGTCGCTGGCATGGAAACGTAAGTCTGGAAAGTCTGGAATTGTTCTCAAAAATAAAAATAAATTTTACCTAACATTCAAAATCAAAAATAAAAGGAAAAACAGTTATACATAGCTTACCATCCTGCAGCACTTCCTCATCAGATTTGTCTTTTTCCTTGGTGTAGTCCAGTGTGTAAGTTAGTCCATTACAGCCGCGTGTTCTCACTCCAACCTTCAAGCCAATCTACGAAGAGCCAGAGGGGCATCACCGTACAGTGTAATTTTCCATTTACAATCATGCTTGAGAAGTTTATGCAACCCTGCCATAGGATTTATATGCAGGACTTGTTTAAGGCTTTAACAACACAGCATCCTGCTGCCATTACAAAAGATGTAGAGAAGCACAATTTGCTTGATGTTATGATGTATATGCCGTATCAATTACTCACATATTCTGGCTTGTCCTGCAACAACACCCTAATTTTGTTTACAGCTGATGGAGTCTGAAGAAAAAAAACAGAAGATTAAGTTACTACAAAGCATAGCAATAAAACACATTGGTCTCAAAAGGATGCAGTTTATTTTGGCCAAACTGTGACAGTTTTAAATATTAAGAGACAAGCAGACTTTGGTGCTGGTTTAAGTTACTTTGGTGGTAATACTGATAACAATTCATGAAATTCTGGGATCGATCTTTTAGCACACTGCCTTTTCTGGAGGAAGTTTGGCAGAGTCAGAAATTAACACATTTGGCAAGTAAACCTTGGAATGTTAACCACCACACTGGGGGATAAATACAGTATCTGTACCAAAATAGTCACATTAATATAAAACTATGCTGAGAGTCTACCATGTTTTGGCATCATTAATGGAGGAACTGCTTCAGTTTTACTGTCTGTCTGTCTGTGTTGGAAACTAGTTTCACACTCACAGGGAAAGCAGACTTCATGTTTCATTCAGTACACCTCATAAACTCTACAAAACTATTTATGGCACAGCATAAATCGCCATAAAGGGTGTTCAAAGCGGTAGTTTTAATTTTCTTTTGTTGAAATATGTAGGTCTCTATTCTGTCATTGCTTTCCTGTTCTTTAACAACAGTGTTGTTTACATTAAAATGCTAAAATTATAACAATAGGCATTTCATTTTTACATAGGCAGATCTTAACATCTCCAACACTATTTAATTTCTATCTTAATTTAAACATTAATATTTTTAACAATGTTCCAGGTTAGAGGGTCCTTGTACAATTAACAGCATTAGTTCTCTCAAAATCTATTTCATATCCAAGCAACTATAAATATTGTACATTCCCTGACAGTGTTTGAATGAATCGGAATCAAAACAGTTTGGGAAATCAGTAGAAACCTGGGCCAACTTACACTTCAAATCATCTGAAATAAGCAAATATTTACAGGAAATGAAATAATCTGAAGCCGTGCAGTTTCTGCTGTAACTAAATAAACGTAGATGCAGAAAACAAAGACCCCAGTGTTCGGGCTCTCACATGGAGGCATTTGGGAGACTGAGGTGAACGACATTATCCACATGGTGCTAATCCTTAAAGCCGTAGGTTCATCTGCATGTTTGCAACTGTACTGCTGATGCCAAATGTCCTGCACATCCCTACTGTGTCACAGCTTGGAGTTGTTTCATAACTATACTGCCAAATAAGTGTGATGGTAAGTGAAAAATTAACCTTTAAAGTCTGTGAGAAGAGTGTGTAGTTAACATTAACACTAGGATTTTACACTCTATATTGGCATGTTTCCTTTTATCTTAATTTATAAAGGCTATCATGGCTCAGCACATGAATTCAGCAAATTCATTTTGAATCATCTTGTTAAGTGTTTATTCATATTGTGTTAATCATGCATATTTCTGTAACATTTCTGTTTATCTCTGTCCTAAACAGCAGAACCCTGAGGTGACACATCATCTGCAGTTGTCTCCGCGCTGAGGGACGTCCCACTTCTTAACACTTACTTTAGTGCAAGACTTTTATCAGCTTAAGACACCAAACACACACATTATCTTGTAACAGCCTGTTAGAAGAACTCGCTACGCTTAAGTTCAACTTCAAAATATTTTTTTCAGCAAACCATGACTCTGCACTGACAGGTGGCTCCCCTGGCTTAACCTCATAAATATAGTACTGTGGCAATCATTAAGTTATATTACTTATTACCTCAGTACAATATAAACTAGATACAAGCTAAAAAGCGATTAGAGCCGCTGCAACAAGTTTCTTGAAATTATTTGTAAATTAAAGGGCAAATCTGTCCATTTTATACGTGTCTATTTAGTTCTAGGAAGTTCTAGTCACAGGGACTGAAACTATCTGAAAACGTGCAAGATTTTCCTAAAAAAACAGATTAAAAAAAAAAAAATCACGCAAATGAAATCCCTGCAATCATCACTTATGACACATCTCCAAGTGTCTGGTTGTGTTATGATATAACCGTTATCGTTATTTGTTTCTTTGTTTGTTTTGTTTTTAAAATTTTTATCAGCGTCATGAGGGGTCGGGTACTCGTGGTGCCAGGTGGCGTTACTAAGGGATATTTCGGCCTTCTCCGCATCGGTCTAAACCACTTTTAATAACCCGTCTCTCGTAATCTTCTATGTAGCCTTGTTGCAAAACAAGCTAATTTTCATTCCGTTAACCTTAACTGTGCAATTATGAATACGATGTTAACAGATTTGGCCTCATGCAATATGACTTTGATGAATTCAGAACCGTTAACGTTATTGTTTTCAAAACTGTGGTGACATTAACGTCAGAGGATTAACTAAACGTTGTAAGTCACAACACTGTTTTCATATTGTTTTTAACTTAACTGCCAGCTAATATGCTGAGAAGTCGCTGTTAAAGGACAGAACAGTCACCGCCTGTCAGGACACATAACGTTACCAAACTAACCTTAGTGTTATCACAACCGTGCATTAGCATCTGTTAGCTACGGCAATTTGGACCTTGCAACCGAGTGTCACGCTTATATAATCTCAACAACGTGCACACCAGTTAATAAAAATTTATTGACACGATGACGTTTGTAATAAAATGGAAAAGCTCCGAAAATTACTTAAGTAGAAACATTACTGAGGAACTTTCTAGCGTTTACGTCACAGATGGAGCCAGTTAGCTAACGCTAGCGGTTTAGATCACGTAACATTTCAACCACGGCCGCCGGTGTCAACGCCACACTTTCTAACGTTACTATAAACATATTTCACGGACAGACACGCTGAATCCACGAGTTTGTAACCAGTTTAAAACTTACCAATGTCAGTGCGGCTCTTGTAGGCAGTATCTTTCTTTTGCTGACCGCTCGGACGGTCGCTCGCACCATGGAGGCAGACATGTTGCTACAGTTAAAATCACAACATTAAACTGCGCATGCGTGTAACAAAAAAAGGGAAACGCCCATCACGAAAAAGCTACCCGTTTTATGATTGGCTGACAGAATGACAGATGGGTGCAACAGCCAATGAGCTCACGGATAAAAGTCTACAAAGCTGCATTTTACAATTAATCTCCCTTTTCATTCTTTGATTAAAATGACCGAAAGTAAAGCAGAAGTGACTCCCAAACCGACTGAAGAAATGCTGGCTTTGGACCCCAAACAAGAGTCTGAATTCAAGAAGAAGGTGCAGGAGGTGAAGAAAAACAAATCCAGCAAGGGCAAGTGTTTGACCCCTGGAGTGATTTATGTGGGTCACCTGCCAGTCGGGCTGTTTGAACCGCAGCTCAAATCTTACTTTGAACAGTTTGGTAAAGTTCTGAGGGTACGACTGTCCAGGAGTAAAAAGACAGGTGGAAGCAAAGGCTACGCATTTGTCGAGTTTGATTGCGATGAAGTAGCCAAAATTGCTGCAGAGACCATGAACAACTACCTCATGAAAGAGAGACTCATCAAATGCCACGTGATACCACCTGAGAAGGTGCATGAAAAGCTGTTTGTTGGCTCCCAAAGAAAATTCAGGAAACCCTCAAATCCTGCTGTTGCACGATATAATAAGAAAATCACAGCAGAGCAAGTCCCCAAACTAAAAGGAAAACTCCTGCGTAAAGAATCGAAGCTCCGAAAGAGGCTTGCAGCACATGGCATCGACTATGACTTCCCTGGATTTGCTGCCCAGGTGACTGGAAAGAAAAAGTCCTCTGGTTCCATGAATGCATCCACATGCAGCAACGACACCACGCTGCTCTGCACCCCTTCCTTTTTTGAGAGAAGGAAGGCCGTGGTCATCGACGACGACGCCGATGATGAAATTGTCATTAAGATGCCAGCTGCAGAGGATGATGAAGAGTGTTCCTCAGAGGAGGAAGAGGAGGATGATTCAGAGAGCGAGGACCCATCTGAAGATGCATAGATGCGCCGAAAGTCTGTTCACTTGTGAAAACACAGAAACTGACAGTACAACACAGGCTGTTACGGTGTGAAGTGAAACTGTTCCCAGCTGTTTTGGAAAGCAGGCATAGCATTCAGTGCAACAAACACATCCCAGATGTTCCTTTCTCCAGTTTGTGCATGTGAACAGTCAACAGCCTATCACTTTGTCTGGTTGTTAAATCAAAGCTCATTGAAAATATATGCTGTTATCACCCAGAATAACATTTATTTGAATGCACAGAAACAAAATCTTGCTTCTTTGTTTAACATTTCTTGTTGTTTAGAAGACTTTAACTGACTGTTACATGAAAGATGATTGTGCATTGAAGCCAAATGCTTCGTTCAGTCTGAGGAAAACAGGATGTCGGTCTCCTTTGTGGCTTGAAAACATCCTGTCAAGCTTGAGACCCATGTGAAGGGTTTGCAGGTGCTATTTGAGGAAAGTAGCCTGTGAAACTGAAACTATGCTCAATTTAAAGTTATTTATTTAACAAATAAGTACTTGTACATACTGTTTATTCTTTACGTTGAACAAAATTATAGTGAAATTCAATGTGATTTTGCAATACAACTTTTCATTTGTGGCACTGATTTTTGTTCAGCATGTTTTGTTTAACCTCGTCTGATTTTTGTGGCATATTTAAGGGGCTAGAAATTCTAAGGCCTCAATGATGTTAAACTTCGTTGTTTGTTTTGTAGGAAAAGGGTTAGTTTTTCCATACAGAACTTTATTAAAATGGTTCAGGACTCCATTTTCATCTCAGTATTTATCTTTTTATAGACAAGGTAATCTTTTTATCTATGCTGGTGCGTTATTTGGCCACATCTTGTGTGATCGGCTTCTCCCTGAACATTTCACTCAGTCGTCCATTTATCATCCTGTTGCTTGAAGTGCAGCAAATCTGTCTGCTCTTCATTTCTCACTGAAGCTTTTTTGTTCTGATGAGTATTTTTTTCAAGTAGAAGATGCAGCCACATTAACGGGACAGCATGTGAACACCAGTGGATTCACTCCTAATACAGGTTGTAGTAACACTATTGATAATTTTTAAAATATACAGGTAATCTTTGCCTCTGTTTAAATGTTCCTGTGTTGCCTGTTTTCCATTTCATTCATCTTGCCTAATCGATTACTTTGAAAGTTCTTGAATTTTACATGTTATTTTCCAGCATTTTTAATCTGCCAGCTTTGGTCAAACCTTTGTTGTTCAGTTTCCATGATCAAACAATTGGCACTGCACTGTGCTTTTTTTTTTTTTCCAGTGGCAGTGGTGGACCAACCAAACTCCCCCAAATAGAGCAATCTGACAAAACACAAAATAAACAAATTTTGAAAGCGAGTCCAGCATCATAATAAAATGTTGATGAAAATATTCCACACAGGGATTTCAAATCAATTTAATTAATTCTTTGAGACACAAAATTGATCGTAAGCCAACGCTTCCTGGCAGGATCGGGGTTTCTTCGTTACAAATTAAACCTCCCCTTTGAATCCAACAAAAGAAATGCAATAAGGCTGGCATTAAAATAGAGCTACTTTAAAACGAGAAACATGGTAATAATAGCATCAACAACACATTTCTTTTATAAAATTCAGCCACATTAGGACAACAGTAAAGCCAAACAGTCCATATTTGAAGCTTATGATAAGCAGGTCTTTGAGACATTAACTAGCAGCAACATAATTCAGGGGTGTGGACCCCTCACAGTGCAGCTACCAATCTGTGGCACAACAGAATCAAGCCTTCATGTCAAATAAATACATTTATCTCTCCACAGAGCGAACTGAGTAACCTATAGATCAATTTTAGAACAAGCAAACAGTGTTTACACCAGTGTACACAATTAACGCTGAGTGTAAAAATCATACTCTCTGCCCAACTTCCTTCACTGTGTTCCTGCTCTATAGTTATGACACTTCAAACACGTGAAGATGAAGGACAGGGTTTGCTGTCCTACCCTTTACACTGATGGCAGTGTGCACGCTAGAAGAGTACACGTCTACGAAATGGGGGTGGATCAGCAGTTAAAAAAAATAAAAGTATGATCCTGACAACATATCTACAGGGTGGTTTCTGCGATGCAGAGACGCACAAACACAGTGACACATTGAAGACAGAGCTGCTTTCAAGGCTGAAGGAGAAACAGACTGATGAATGTCAGTGCAGAGGACAACTTAAACAGGATTTAAAAGAAATTCAATAAAAAAAGAAAAAAAGGATCACTGACCATTGTGAATGGGACACTGCCTTTTAAAAGTTTTTGAAAACCCAAAGTGTAGTTTTTAAGTAAAATCTGAAGAAAAGGTCTGAAATACGAAGCCTTATCTTTAAAATAAGGAATAAATTAAGGGATACGTTTCTTTTTGGTTTAATTGCAAACAGCCACGATAGTTTACCAACACTAAGTCTCACCTGACTGTGAGGACTACTGAACCTGTAAAATAATATATAGTACTGTATGTTGTCTGCTAATAAGATATGTTATTATGGTGGACCTAATCTATTTAATGTTAGTCATATAACAGACACTTTAAAATGACTTACACTTTCAAATTAGATTTCACACTAAAGCTGCAATGACATTGCTTTAAATATGCTTAAAAAAAAAAAAAACAACTTGACTGGCAGTGCAGGTAAACAAAGACATGAGATGCATGCATACTGACTTGTCTAATTAAAATTAAAGGTTTAAAAAGATCCTCTAAGGAGGAGAGATTCATGGGTGGGGGAAAAAAAAAAAACACACACACATACACACACATAAAAGGCCCTATGTGGCTTCAAGTCAAGGTGTCCTGGCTTTGGCTTTTGGCGGGCTCCCAGTGGCCCAGCAGTCCCATTCAAACTTAAGGGTTTCTGGACTTTGGGTTGCTGTCTGCCTGGACAAAAGTAGAAGCTTATGGTTTGTGTAGCCACAGCTGCTGCTCATTCCACTGGGCTCTTCCTGTAACCAGAGCGACCCAAATTTCGGCAGGCTAAACTACCTGAAACAAACCAGAATGCAGTCGTCAGAGTTTATTCCAAAACATATTTTTTAACCTGCACCTGACATTTTTGTAAAGACGAAACTAAT
This sequence comes from Acanthurus reversus, assembly GCA_029823135.1. Taxonomy (NCBI): domain Eukaryota; kingdom Metazoa; phylum Chordata; class Actinopteri; order Acanthuriformes; family Acanthuridae; genus Acanthurus; species Acanthurus reversus. The sequence continues at coordinate 16,985,737 of JAPXVT010000024.1, forward strand.
TGGGCTAAATAACAGAACAAGGCAGATTGTCTCATCTTGACAAACTGACTGCTGTATTTGCTTTAGTTGTACAAAATCATTTCAGGTTACAAGCATGATCAGTCAAAGAACATGTTTTTTGACTATACGGAAAACAACAGATGAAAATGGGTGCAAAATGCTAAACTTCATCCAAAATGTCAGCAGGTGTGTTCTCCAGAGTCCAGAGAAAGATGGCTGAACCTGCTGTGAACATTTCTTGCTCTCATGCTCTCTTCCTTACCAGCTCTAAAACAAGACAGTTGACCCAAAATACAAAAAAAGCAAAACTGCTTTTGCTGAGACTAATTCTTTTGTAGAAAGTATACAGAGCACCTTGTCTGCAATAATTAGTTCTATGAACATATCTGAATTATTGGAGTTGTCTTTCTGTATTTTCATGATAGGTATATTACCTCTCATATTCCAGGAAGACCTAAATTATAATAAATACATGTATAAATCAATAAAATATCAAAATATAATCAAATAAATAAATATAACAATATTTTTTTTTACAGTTAGCTAAGTTAAAAAATATAGTAAATTTACTTACCCGCTTGTGGACTTAGTATCACATTTTGTTGCTTTCTCTTCTTCTTCTCTTCCTGTACAGGTGATCCCTAAAAAAGGGAAGACAACAAGGGGTGCAGCTGTTGCCGAACAGTTCCGTATAAACACATTAAAAGTATTTTTCATTGACTGTCAAACTGAGATCATACCTGTCGCTCCTTTTCTCTCAAATTTCTCAGGTGAGCTGACGAGGGGGAGGAAAAACTTTCCATCTTCACATTACCTGCCAAATGACAATTCAAGATTAAAATGAAGCCAATGACTTCAATGTATAATAACTTCTTTATATTTTTCATGTAATAGAAACACGAGGAAACTAACAAACAGAACTGCCAGTTTTACTGTGGAGATCAAAGAAGTATCTTTTGGAAGGGCTTGACAGCCTGATTGTAAAAAACAAAACAAAATAAGAACTTTGCTTGAACCTGCAGGGCTTCTGTACAGCTGACAGTCCTTCTTGATGTGCGCACTTGATCCACACAAGAAGCAGCAGCGCATCTCCAGTGCATCTCTTTTCCTCCAGTGCTCACTCTTATGCCTGCCCTGATCCATGGCTTCCTCTCCGGTGTCCATCTTGTCCCGCAGATGCTCGGGCTTTTTGTCCCTTCTATGCTTGGACCTGCACAATATGATCCATACGTACACAATCATGTTGCCTGACAAATGACACATGCACACATGACACAGTCAGACATATTTAGGATTATACCTACCTCTTACGCATGGGGCAGTCTTTCATGAAGTGGCCGATCTTGCCACAGATTCGGCAGCAGCGGTCATTTGGAGCAACTTCTCCTTCGGTGAGGACTTCAGGGTCAAAAAAATACTCCTGCGACAGATTAACAAGTAATACAGTTTCAGTGCTTGGATAATTCCACCACAATAAACAAATGAGATATTAAGACTAACTGCCTACCATCTGACCGGGATACACGAGAGGAAAGGCTTTAATTGGTGTGCCAAACAGTTTTCTGCCATTAATGAAAGCCTTCATGATGAAGTTAGTCACTGTTTGATGACAAAACAAGGAAATGTAAGGAGACAAGAAAATGTATGTGTAAAAATAAAAGAAAAGAGGACAAGACATCCAAAACCAAAAGAATGAGAAGACAGATCAAAACAGAAATAGTCGTACTTTTCCTGGACAGACCAGCACCGAGATTGTGGTTCAGGTCGAAAGGATCTGTAATATGAACAAAGAAGAGAAAACAGCTCAATTTAACAATATTTCAAAGCAGAAAAACACAAGTGATTTCAGTAAAGAAAACAATCCAACTAGATTAATCATTAATGCAATGATACGCATTCAATAAACTTGACTGACAACAACATCTAATAATAACTCTTCGAGTACTGAAATAATTTCAGCAGCTTGTGTTGTTGGATTGGTGATTGGTTTAAACAAAGACACAACATCTGTTGCATCTGTCTAGTGGGATAATAACTTAAATACTTGTGTGTTTGATATACGATTTTATTGTTTACGTCTGGACCCCGAGTTTGTCAAACAAGCTGACCTTCAATGACAATGTACTTGGATGTCCACTGCTTGTTGAAGGTGGTGAGGCGGCCATGCTGACGGATACACACAACATGCTCTCTGAAGTCAAAGTCCTCGGTATAAAAGCGGAGCAGGCCGAGCCACAGCTCCCCCACCGACTCAGTGTTCCTCCCGTTCTGTGGCCAGCGACTGGGCTGCAAGATTGACGTTATTAGAACATGGTGTGACGTGCGTATTCTCTTAAATGTTACAGTTTCAGAAAGATTACAAAATACTCACCAGTGTCTTTAAATCATCAAAGAAGTACACATTCCAGCCATCAACCAGCACCTCTGGCTTTTTTTTCCCATCGTAAATCTGCAACAGACAGATAACCGAGAAGCTGAAAATTTGAAATGTTCATTACAAAAATGATTTAGAAGAAACAAAATTTGAATCTTTTATTTTAAAAAATATGTCATTTATACCTCTTGAAGCACAGGGATAACTGGTGGATTCCTTTGCTGGAGGAAAAACAGCACCATGAGGGTGTAAGCATAGGATGACAGGCTACCAC
>JAPXVT010000024.1:17112758-17125659 GCA_029823135.1 Acanthurus reversus
ACATTACTTCTTAACAGATGGTGATACACTTTTCAGAGAAATGCAGTGAGGCTGTGTAGTAATCCTGAATACATATCGTAGTTGTATGACGTATGGGCCACATGCCACACCTGACAACACCACACCTTTTAGTGTGTGTTAAAGCAAATCAAAACATGTATGTCTACGGGGCATGTCTTTGAGTTATGTGTTCTATTTGGCAACAGATAAATGTGCAAATCACCAGGAAACTAACACAAGGGAATGTGAAGCTTATTGTTGGTCAGGGTTATTTTTGGTTCAACGCAATGACTAGATTGCACTCCTAATTACCAGAAAAGAAAAACATGCAAAGAGGACAGTGCTGCTCTTGTCAGACAATATATGAAAACCCAAATAGTTTATTAGCCTTTGCTCCCTCTCTGTGTCCTTCTCCCATCTGTATCTGCTTCGAACTCTCTATTTTTCTCTCTCTCTGCCAGATCTGAACCAGAGAGGGGACCATGGAACAGCTTGGTCCTGCTTCAGATACACACATGATGGAAGGATCAGAAGTTGTTTCTGTGAATGAGGTATCACACCCAGGGAGTCAGCTTCACAACAGCTTATCTAATGAAGAGGAGGAGGAGCAGATCTTTCCCAACACTGCAGATGAGACAGAAAAGTGCAGTCAGGCAAAAGATGAAGCACAGACTGAAATTGAACCAATCAAGGCTGTTACAGTTGTTCAGACGGACTCAGAGACAGAGTTGGGCACTCAAACATGCAGTCAGGAACATGTAAATTTGAGTGCTGATTCAGTCTCAATGGAAGATGGGATACCTTCTACTACAAATGAGGCTGGTGAAGCTGTGGTTACCCCAGTCACAACTTTGGATGATGTGGTAGAAAGCTCTCCTTCTGTTCTTGAAGGGACAATAGAAACCTTATTGACTTTTGATGAAGTGAAGGACTCTCATGCCACCACTCCAGACAGCAACGAACAGCCATCAGTTTCGGTTACAAATTGTTCCACAGAGCCGTCGCCTGCTGATGATAGCGGTTCAGCTGAGAGTCCATCATCCTCTTCCGTCCAAAGCACTTCTAAAAACTCTCCTACCGACTCGACAACCACCTCTGGGATCTCTAATGGCCCTTCTACCCCCAATTCAGACACCGTCAGCTCCTCACTGGCTTCCAGCCCACAAACCAGTGCCAACATCTCAGCCCCCTCACATTCCTGCTCGAGCCCGTATGACACTGATTGCAGCCGAAAGCTTATTTCCCAGATCCAGCGCTCGCTGTCTCAGGAGTCACTGCTGGATGAGCTGGAGTCCGAGCTGCTGGAGTGTCAGCTGCCTGAGGGTGAAAGTGGAGGTGAGAGGAAAGGGAGCCCACCAGTCAATGGACTTTCTGCAGACCAAGAGGGCTGCATGGTGGTCTTTGAGAAGTGTGTGCAATACAAGTATGCACAGCAGGAGAAAGCCATTCAGAGGTAAACTGCTGTTTTGACCTTTACAGTTGCTGCACTGTGTTGTCATTTATTAGATTAATCCGTGTCTGTGGTTTATCTGCTGCTACCTTTATAACGTTACTTTAAACTGCCACGTGTGCAACATTTTGCTTCCACTGAACTGGGTCAATTTAGCAAGAGATTAACATTCTTGCTGATTGGTTTTGGTTTTGCGTCTCTTTCACCTCATTCGTATTAAATCTGTCTCAGTCAAGCTTACACATGAGAGCAATGGTTTCAAAACTCAAGCAGTGTTTTTTGCAGTTTTGAAACTGGATTTTTTTCAACTATATGACGCAGAAGATCCACCGTATGTTTCTATACTGCTCGTTCTTCAGGCGGAGATAACAACAAGATGATTTTATGCTGTTTGTGTGTGCGTGTGTGTGGTTTGATGAACCTGTGTCCATAGGTTGCTTGAGGAGAACAAGAGGCATCAGGAGCTGATCTTGGGCATCTGCTCAGAGAAGGATAACATGAGGGAAGAGCTGAAAAAGAGGGCAGAGACAGAAAAGCAGCACGCGGCCACCATTAAAAAGGTTAGTTTCCTTTTCATTGTGCTGTGTATTCATGCTGTTTATAGTCATATGGCACTGAGTGTATGAAGCACAAACAAAGTGATGCGCTGTGTATATGTCCTTTGGTCCAAAACAATGAGATTCTGAAATAATTGGCTGTGTCGGAAAACAATGGAAGCCTGTTTTCCATATTTTTGTCATCAGCAAGGAAATCCTCCACCGCAGTATTTTGTCTGACTTCCTGCCTGTGCTGGACACTGACTTCTGCTAATTGTGATCATGACCTGCATTTTTGCAAACATTTGTAGTGTTGCTGTATATAGTATAGTGTTAGCAAACGACACAAATTTAAAATAAGGAAAAACTTCCTTCTGTGGCAACCTTAAAAAAAGAGCATTGCTCCTGACAAGGGCCAGCTAAGCTAATCTTCATGTTAAAATGTAAGAAATGTGTGTTGAATGTGTGGGAGCCTTTTTTGTGTCTAATCCAAAGTGAAGAAATGGCACGCTCAACATTTATATGGTTTTAAATGTGATAAGGAAGTAGGAAAAGGGTAAGAAATAACAGAGTAATCTTTTTTAGATATCCACCCTTCAAGGGGCAGTTCTATACATGACACTCAGTAGAATTAAAGGACAAGCCAGAGGACAAATTGTTTGTAGAAACACTGGGCGCAGTGACACTCAAAATCAATAAATCTGGATTCTCGCCGTGTGTAGCAGGTAATTAAGTAATTCAAACAGAGCAGCCTGTAGGGAAGAAGAAAAGGACAGAGAGTTCTCCATCCATCCAGCACTTGAATTCAACATGACACATGTGCATTTCCAGCTGTATTCATCTGTGTGCGTTCTGTCTTTTTTAACCTTTTGTAGCTTTATTGTGTGTGTGTGTGTCCTCTTTGATTTTCAAAAGCTCACCGCACGGCACTCCACAACACAATTTCTTTTTAGTCACTGGACGCTTGTGTCCCTGTTGCCATAGAAGGAGCAACAGCTGATTCATGCTTTGTAGGTAACAGCATTTGTTTAGGCATTGTGCAAGACAAAAGGGTGTAAGAGGGATTTGTACCGCAAACGTACTTGGATCTCTTTCCTAACTGTAGATTAAGGCTTTGAAAGACTAAATGTCTATGACTGAATACTGTTATGTCCAGTTTTTCCAGGATTATCTTGCCAGACATATTTAATGGTAAAAGTATCTAATTTCAAAGAATAGAACAAAGCTGAACCTCTTCCTGTGCTGCCTGGATTTATCTTGCCTCCAGCATCTTGTGTCAGGTGTCATCCTGTGTAGCTGGTTGGCCGAGGTGTGGCCCCGGCTTACGTGTTGCCAGACAAGTTGCTTACTCTGTATACTTCCTCTGTCTGCAGCTGGAGGGGAGGGTGGACGAGCTGCTGAAAGAACTGAAGGAGTCGCGGGATAAACTAATTCACCAGGACCAGGCGGCTAAGGCCGCCCTCCAGCAGATGCAGAAGGAAATGTCCCTCCGGCTAGAACAGGTATAACTATGACCCAAATACTGTGAGAGTAGATATTTGATTAGCTGGTTACACAAGATGTTTTAATTTAGTCTGAAACCTTATGCACATGTCTGACTTTGTTATGTTTAAGGCAGCTGAACTATGATTTAGTTTCTCACTAAAGTCACATTTTTACTATAAAAAAATGATCAAAACTCACAGCATTTGGACAGTGGTAGTAAATTACATTTTGATGTTAATATATGTAAAATGAAGTGAAAGAAAATGGAAGTTACAGACAATGCACACTTGCATTTATTTATGACTAGTTTAGAAACAATTGATACTCAAGCTAAACTGAAAATGATACAGATCTTCTGAGCCTATCAAGACAGAAACTACAGCCAAACAGTTTAGGGTTGGGAATACACTTTCGCCATAAGATGATGCAGAATACTGATGTGCTGCCATGAGCTCAGGCTGCAGCTCCTGTGGTCGCAGAAATCCCGCAGCTTGTCAGAGAGAAATGAACAGCAGCAGACTTGAGCAGCTGATGAAGACATTTCAAACCATCACACACGGCACTTTGCTCTTTTTATCATCCACTACGCAGGCGGCATCAATGAGGTTGTATGTACTGTTCTGATACATGCACGCAGATTTCCAGTGATTAATTTAATTTAAGAGAGTTTTGAGACAAGGATCAGCCGTCTGAAATGTATTAAAAATGCTGCATTCGCTTGCACTTCTTGTGTGCTGCGTCGTGGTATAAAATCTTTTAGCTAATTGGCCGTGTTTGCTGCATCACTATCGGACTGCAGTTTGTCCCGCAATGCCTGTATTATCAATACACTTAGCTCTTGCAGATGCATCGGTGTCACTCACGGTAAGTCATTAAAACCACCTAATATTAAAATGTTACATTTAGCTTCAGGGTAAAAGAAAAGCACTGCTCATCAAAAACCAACAAACACTGATGGAGGAATCAAGAAGAGCAATTTGGGCTTCAGTATTTTGCCCAAAAACACTTGAACATGCAGACTGCAGACCCCCGCACTAAATTTGACCCCATCTGTTATCCTTAAAATGTTTCCATTTTATTTTTTAAAAGTATTCTTTTATTTATTCATCTTTACAGTGTATGTTCACTTTACAATAAATAGTCAGAGAAGCTTGCTGTTATGTAAAATGAACAGTGTCAAAGGTTTTACAAACTTGGAAAAAATAAACAGATTTTTTTCAGGAATTGTAATTTTTTTTGGTGCTGTACAAACAAACAAAAAAGAACTGAAACTGAATTCTGTTGGCAGCACGAGTTTCACAGGAGGATACAAATCACAGCACGAAAAATCTAAACTATCTGTATGGCTCAGCTACACTTTGGGCAAAACAAAGATAATAAAAAAAAGAGTACGCTGGTTGTAGCCTGTTGATTATAATCTTGTTTATTATATCACACTTGAGCCTTAAACTCTCTTTATACTCTACATTAAAAAGCCCTTTGTACTCCAGTGCACTAAGTGGCAGATGATGGTGCTTTAAGGATATTTAATGTAATTACACAATGAGGAGAAGCCACATGACGAAGGTAATCCTTATCTTATAAAAGATTAGGGAAGACATCCTGCATAGTCATCACCGTGCTGTGACCAGGAGCACAGGTGTGGAGTGGGAGAAAAAAGGATTGTACAAGGAGGGTTACAAGATAAATAAGAAAAAAAAGGACAGTAAAGGCAAGTCACAGCCTGTCAAACCTCCAGGTCACATACCTAATAGGAAGTGTACATGTGTCTGAACGTGTGTGTGAAAACTAAATGAACTTTACAAATTGGATGCTTCTCTTCAAATTTCTTTTTATGTTTAAACATTTTATGCCGGGTGCTAATTTTTGAATTGTATTATTGTCACTGGTTGTGAACATTTAGTTCCCGTCCGATACAGCCTTGTTTTTCAAGAAGTAGAAAAGTTTAACACCCCCACGTTTTCAGCATGCATTAAATTCTACCTCTGTGACACAATCTCATAGAAAGTGTAAATAGGGATTGAAATCATACTTGGTGCGAGGATTACTTAAGAATCCAAGCTCAGCATTTTTTTAAGATGCTGACATGCTTTCACTTGCTTGTTCTCTAGCTCGAGGTGATGCATGATGGAAAGTCTGAATAAAAACACAACTGTAAGGCATTATTTTAGAAAAGTTAGTGTACAGATTACTGGCTTTTTAAAATGTAAAATACTCTGATCTGAAGGAAGCTTCAATGCCTTTAGAACTGCAAGTTAAAACTTTTAAAAAACTAAACGGATGGGTGGAATTTAAACCTTTTCTTTCCCCCCATGTTTTCAGTTTCTTTCTACTGTTGAGAATTAAACTAATGTAAAATGTCACAATTAAGCCCTTTTTTTTTTACCTCCCTACAGTGTCCGAACAATGTCCCTTGAATCGTATCAAAACATTGAGTGGCGTTGCCCTTTCACACTTGTAGCACACAATCACAGGTCGCCCATGTCAGATGTGTTTTCACATACTAGAATTAATCTGTTGGCTTTGGGTGAGAGGTGGCGCCAGGGTAGAGCATACAGGAGACATGATGTGTTTTGTTTACACAACATAAATGATGGTGAATGAGGTTACCAATGAAATATATCTGAATGTACCCGCATTGATAATAAAGAAGTGGAAAACAACATGCAGAAAAGAACACACAACATGTACACTCTGTTCACTTAGATCACAACAGAGAAAGAGAGCTTTTTGGGTTTGTGTCCAGCAGGAGTGTGAGAACGTCAACATGCCCTTTTGCCCACTGTGACTTCCCTGGACAGTCTGGTCCAAATGAGTCTATTGGTTGGGTTCACACATGCAGATCAGCTGCATATATAAACACAGTATTTTCCAATGTGCCAAACTGCAGTTCTTTCAGTCAGAATATCTTGATGGAAATCTTCACTGATTAATGAAAACTTTCAGTAGAATTTTCTTGGGCTGTAATACAGTGACGATTATTAATCAAAGTTGTAAATTGGTTAAATATTTAGTTTGCATGAAGCTGCTACTGAGTTGTTCAAACCTTTATGTCTATCTGAAGTTCTATACTCCTTATTTTGACAGGTCAAACATTTCTTTTTACTTCATCTACAAGCAAAATCCATGCAACGCCTTCCTAAATCCTCTCCCTTCTTCCTACACCCTTATAAGGACAGTTAATCCGTCTACCAACAGTGCACAATGCCAAAAGTCTCGCCCCTAATTACCTTTTCCCTCGCCCTCCCTGTTTTTTTTCCCTCTTTGAACTTTTCTGCCTGACGTACATCAGCATTTATTGTTTTATTAAATAGGTGTGGAGCCATTGGAGCCTTTATTTATCCGTAACATCCTGACAAAAGCTTGAAGCATCAAATATCCTTCAGGGAAAGCCAAGATGGTGAAACATCATGTGCCTACAAACAGCAGCACTTAAAAACTATTTACATGTCTGACTCACCTGCATGGACACAGATAAACACACACAGACACACGCACACACAATCTTACCCCCGGGGCGCTCGTGGTTGCGATCAGTGTGCAGCAACATAGCGATGGGCATTCCAACATTTTTGGAGCGACCAGCAACCAGCACATTCTTTCCAACCGTCTCAATACCTGCACAAACATATTTTTCAAAAGAAAATATTTTTGAGCAATTCAGCTCAATTGCTCTGCACAAAGGAGAACTTGAGAAGCAAAACTGTTTGATTGTTTGATAAACAACGCACAACACTGAAAACATGAATGTCACACAGAGCCTGAGGCGGTGTTTCACCTTTGACCGATCGCAGGCATGTGGAGGTTGGTTATTCTGCCAGCAGCACCACAGACTGGCACCACAATGTCACGCCAACAACAATAACTGATTCTATTTTCAGCCGACACAAAAGTTATTATTAAGTGATTCATTGTCTGAGGACACTTACATTGTATATATTACTGTATTACTATACTGTATATATTAGACCAAGTTTGCATTAAATATATGAATGTTGTCCAGCCATGTTGTCATTTGGTAAACAGACGGTAAAACCTGCAATGAGATTTAAACATCTGTTTGGATTTTTTTCATTTATTTACCTCTTGAGTCCTTTCTGTACATGGAATATTATGTGTCATGACTGTGGTAAATCTCAGCTTCCTGAAAATCAAACAACCAAATCAATTCAGATATCCAAGTATTAGATTCTTTTTATTTAGTCCAGCTTAAAGCATTGAAAGTATTTTTTCAACATATTCAAGGTTTAAAAACCTACCTTTAACCACTAATATTTAGAATAAATAAAAGGCTTGCTACCAAAAAGAATGTTAGTTTTTCACTGCCCAAAAAGCCCATTAATACGTCCACACAGTGCAGAGACTGAGAGGGAGAACGTGATGGTGAAACCATCACCCTGGTCGGGATCAAGACCTTTGAATCCGCCAACTCTATCAAGTTCAGTTGACAGATTTCACAGAAGGTGTAAACAGAGTGTACGGCAGACAATTCAGTCTGGTATCAGGCACCCTTCACCCTCCTGACCTCAACACATTCTTAAAAGAGACAAGAGAAAACACCCTGAAACACTTCAACACTGTCTGCTCAAAAATTCTCTGATAGCAAATAGACAGCGGCTGACAGTGAAAACAATCATCAGGAGTTCTCACTCATCTATAGAGGGCATTTAGCATAAATGCCATCACGATCATCAATAGAATTGCATCCGAAAAATCCCCCCACACTGTCAGGTACACTCTCACTCGCTCCTCCTTTCCCTGCTTCTTTGAGGGGGTAAAGCAAATTCAATTTTTACTGACAGACTATGTAAAAACTTTTCCCCTCAGTCGTCAGGCCTCTCAGCAAATAACCCAAATTAGCAGTAAACGTTAAAGGAGTTTGACTGAAGGTTTGGCTCTGCTAGTGCATGGGAAACAGCGCCCTCTACCCTCTTAAATGAGTAAAGCAATAAAGGACTTACTTACCATAGTTTCCATAGCAGCCAAATTTCTCAGATTATGATTTATTTCACATGTTGCATTTCTTAATTCTTGCATAACATCTCAGAGCATGTATCATCTTTTGCTGACTTCTTTTTCAAAAATTATAATTCATTGATTTATTAAATTAACTGTGCCTTATTTGATGATGTGCATTTTGTGCTAGCGATTGTCACATCATTCAGAAAAGTTTTATTCCTGTTGGAAAGACTGATTGCACGGCTAATCTGAAGTGGTTCTGAGTAATGAATTTAGACCAATATGTGAAAAAGAGCAGTAACATTACCTTTTTTTCATTCTCAATGAATAATTACATCCTTTTGACACTTAGGCATTTCATTGATATGCATCTCAACTTCTCATTAACTTCTGTGTAAACTGTACACTCAAATAAATTCTGTATTAATTTCATCTGGAAAATTTGTATTACACAATCTTTTTTTTTTCTTTTTCTTTCTTATAGAAGAACTGTTATTTTCGCCCTATAAATGTTTGAATTATTCACTGTTTTCATCTGTATGTGCAGATTACCAAAGCTGAAAGCACTTGGTCAAAAATACGACTGAGTGGTCCAGTGCATTTCCAGGGGGAGAGCCTTCAAGAGCAGATGGGTAAATAATTGTTGGACGCCATCTAGTGGGAGCAGACATTAAAAGCCAGGAGCGTCTGCTTTTTAGAGTTGATTTTTGGAAATGCTGAAAGTGAAGGTTAAATGTGCTGAGGCTGGATACACAGAATATGAAGACAATATGGATTACAGAGCCAAATCACCCAGACAGGGCTGAAAATACAGCGAATCTTTTTTGGTGGAAAGTAATTTAATGCAAATGTACTTCTATTACACCACTTTTGATTAATACAAATCGAACTTATAATACCCTAAAGTAAGAATTAAGACAAAGGTAACAGGTTGCAGCAAAAACAACTTTGAGAAAAACTGATATTCACATTGATTCAAATTAATTAAACAGATCTTCAGTGCTCCCTTCGGAATAAACTGTTTGCAGTAATGATACAGTATGACTGAGCAACACAACCACACCATTAAAACCAGGACGACTGAAATATGAAAAGTTTTCTGTGATTGACCTGCTCTTTTGATGATCTCCCAGACAGCTGCAGGTGTGGCAGGCACCATGGACCTCTGGTCAAGACACAGCTTACCGATATTCACAATATGGAAGCCATCCACATCCTTCTCTGGGGCGATGGCGTTACATACTGCTCGCTCATTGATGTGCTCTAAGGAGGGAGGGAAGTATGACAGATACTCAGTGATATTATAAAAGATATTGCATTTATGATAAATATTATATAGCCCATAATGGCCAGTGATAGACTACAACATCATCCACCGGGACTTAATGCTGTTCTAAACATGCAGTATAGTGATTTTTTTTGTCAAGTCATAAAACCAAGTGTAACTGTCCAAACTCTTAGTGACCCTAGAAATTTACTTCAACACAGAAAGCCAGCTTAGTCCTATGTTAATAAAGTGTCCAACGCTTTTCCTGTTTTTGGAAAGAATTACATAAGGGTGATCACAGCAGACTGAGCGGTACAGCACAGCTCATTTGTTTAACTTTGATGTCAGAGAGGAAAACTTGTGCAGCTGTGGTGCCTGTGTTTACCGGGAAGTGGCAGCTGCACCAACAGGCCGCTGACCCTCCAGTCACGGTTCATCTTATCAATCAGCTCCAGCAACTCCTCCTGGGAGACAGAGCTCGGCCGCACCACTGTGTCACTGGAAATACCTGGAGAGCGCATAAACATCAAACACGCATTCCATGTTTATCCATGCATAGCTATATGTCCCTGCATGTCTAAAAGTGTAAAATGCATGAGGTGGATTTACGTTATGTTCACTGATCTGCATGTTACACATTATGCATACAGTGCTCAGGAATGCATGCAAAGCTCATATCTGACCCAGGATGCTGGCGGCACGGGTCTTGTTCCTGACATAGGTACGACTGGCCGGGTCGTCACCCACTAAGACCACCCCCAGGTGGGGTCTCATGTTGCCCTGAGCGACCAGCTCTTCCACATCGCGCTGGATTTCTTTGTGGAGTTGGCGAGCCAACTCTGTCCCCGAAATCACCACAGCGGCGTGCCTGGAGAGGTAAATGCAAGGACATGAGTGAACGCACATACACAGCAAAAAATTTAATGCAAAACAGACATAATACCAAGACTACATAAAAAATATTATTTTAGGAAAAGCTGCTATAATCAGTAAATTCATTAGTTGGTTGACTGACAAGCAAAATTTACTGGCTCCAAGTTCTCTAATGTGAATATTTGCGGGCTTCCATGTTAAACCTTTCATCTAGCGCCATCCTCAGGTCAGTTAGATTTTTAAATTCTATTTGTCTCATGCACCGACTAATGACTAAGTATTAAAAAATCAAATCACACTGCAGTCAGTCGCAGGTGTATTTTATACTCTGTGTATGTTTGAGATTATGTTGCATTTTTTTTTTGTAACGTTACCGTAACTAGCCTAAAACTGCAATTCTGAAACTATGGCTTCTATGTTAACGGTAACATTTAATTCATTAAAGAGTTTTAGCTAACATTACTCTTTCCTCGTCTTGTACGCAGAGCAATGATTTATTATTTTGTTTTTTAACACTGCGCTGGTTATTGAGAAACCAGTACGAAGCTTAATCACTGCGGTGTTTCCGTTAAGCTTATCAGTATTAGCATCGATTCACGTTAACGGCTGAACTGTCCTCGCGCAGCAGCAGTCCACACTATAACGTTCAAATGCAGGAAACGTTACAACCGCCGAAACTGCGGCGAGTTATGCAACAATAATAATAGTATGTTTGCTGACAGTATTGTCGGTTTAATCAGATGTGTATCGTTAATTAACCTCCCAGCTAAAAGGGATGTCCAGTTGACCGTCCCTCTCTACCGTGAACGGCGAGACGTGCTGTCAATCACCATCCTCCGACACGTGACGGTACACACGCCTTCACCGGCGCTGAGCGCCGTTCATTCCTCCGCAAAGTAACACCGTCAAATAAAAGAAAAAAACAGCGGTGGTTTAACGTGGTGCAGTTTACCTCGTAGCAGACTGGTGTAGATGTCTCCTTTGACTCTCGCATTTTCTGTGCATCCGCAGTTTGGCCCGGCAGCAGTGATGGTGTAACGTTAACGGGCTACAAATCCTGAAGGAGGAGCGTAGCGGTGAAACAGAGGCCGCCATGTTTGCGCGTGTATGTCTGTTGTGGCGCGTGCGTGCGTCGTGCGTGCATGCACGAGGGGGAGAAGGGGGGCAGGGTAGTGTGGACAGTTGAACTGATGAATGATAAGCTGTACATGCTGCACAAACTGAGAATACAAGATTTTCTCATAAGACAGCGGAAACATAATTGTAGCTGATTTTTTTGTTTTATTTAACGTGTTACTATAATAATAATATTATTATTATTGTTTGGGGTTTTTTTTAAAACTAAGTACACAGCTGTTACAGGAAAAAACGTCACATATAGGCTAACCAGTAGTTAAAAGGCCTACATGTAGCCTAATTACAGTCACTGTTAAAGAGCAAACGGTTGACATGAAAAGCAACACTAGAACTGCTTTGTAAAACCTGTTCAGGTGGTGAAAAAAAATAAACTCTATATGAACATGCATTTATGCTTTCTGGTTAGAGGTACCAGTAGACCTTTATAGAAAACTGGACGCATAGCAAAGCAGCTAACTTGGATCCGTCCAAACGTAAGAAAATCAGCATCTCTTACGGTCAGTACTTGACCTCAGAAAGTAGTGACTGAGCCCAGCCAGAAAGAGCCTGATAACCCCTGTAAAAACATAAATTATCTATTTTGCACTGTTTTGTACAGATCAAACAAGTAAGATGCAGCATGTAAATTAGGTGCATAAAGGCTACTGTATACATACATAAACTTGAAAGATACATTTTGGAGTGATCATAACATTTGATAAAATTATATGTCTCATATCATAAAATTTGTACGCATTCTGTTGTACACTATCAATAACTATCTTCTAATTGACATATGTCTTCTTTCTTAGTTGGTTTTAAGTGTGACTATATAAATATTTAAGTACTTCACAAAGTAATAAATTGAAAGCAGTGTCACAGGCGACTATGTCCTGTTTGGCCACAAGATGGCAGCAAATAGCTGACACTTTAAAACAATTGCTGGTTCTCTAAACCAGTGGTTCCCAAAGTGGGGGTCGGGACCCCCTGGGGGGTCGCGAGATGCCTTCCAAAGAACAAACAAATGTTTAAAATAATTTAAAATTGCATATTTAACGCATCACTTTAGAAATTCTGGTTATGTTCTTTGTTATATTCTGTCATTAATTACTTAAAAATAATATTATGGCTGTTTAGCTGTTGCTCATTTGTGTGTCCATAGGCTTTATAGTGTGTGTGCGTGGCTGCGCATAACATTATTTGCCACCTCCAAGC
>JAPXVT010000024.1:17299501-17311223 GCA_029823135.1 Acanthurus reversus
CTCAGTCACAAAACTATGATTTCCAGTTTTCTATTAAAGCTGATGTCAACAGTGTTTTTATGAGAAATGATGGACTCTCACTTCTGGAGGGAGAGAGCAAACTTATCACAAAAGATGAACTGTTTGCAGAGACTCTGAGTACAAAGGATATGTACTACTCAGTCATAAGCAGCCCCAAACATGGAAAGCTAGCCCGTATTAGTCAGTCAAATTCCAATGTTAGCTACACCAACATCTTAACCTTTAGTAATCAGGATATATTAGAGGAACGTATAATGTACATCCACGATGACAGTGAGACAACTCAAGATATGTTTACTTTTATAGCATCCGCCAGCCAAGGATTCAAATCTTCCATCACAGAAGATGAAATCAGCTCTAAAGAAGGATTATTCAACATATCTGTACAATTAATAAATGACCAAAAGCCTGTACGTGTTATTGACAAAGTTTTCCATGTAGTAAGGGAAGGACAGAAGTTGCTCACTATAGAGGATTTGCGTTATCATGATGCAGACTCTGATTTTGATGATGGCCAGTTGATTTACACTCGACGTGGAATCCCGATGGGAGACCTAGTGCTGGTGAATGACACCACTCACCGGCTGTTCCAGTTTAGACAGAAGGATTTGGAGGAAAAGCGAGTTTTGTTCATTCACAAAGGTGTGAGCACTGGCCGGTTTGTGCTCTTTGTTTCGGATGGAAAACATTTTGTATCCAGCCTTTTAGACATCAGTGCACATGACCCTTTCCTGAAGGCTGGAAAAAACACTGGCCTCTTGGTTCAGAAGGGCCAGTCAGTAACTTTTTCGGCAAGTAATTTTAGTGTCATATCAAATTTGGACATCAGAGATGACCAGGAGGTTAAATTTAAGTTGAATGAGGCTCCAAAGTATGGAGGACTTTATCGCAATGAAACAAAAGTGGTGTCATTCTCACATTCGGACTTAAAGGGTGGGCTGATCTCCTACCGGCACGATGACAGCACACATCTGGCAGACTTTTTCAACTTAACAGTGGAAGCTAAAGGTCTTCGACTTTTAGTGAGGATTAATGTGAAGGTTTACTTGGAGAGTCATCAGAGACCACCCATCGTGCAGCATCACAACACGTTACTGGTGGAAGAGGGAAAACCAGCAAAGATTGACCAAACAATGCTAGAGGTGAGTTTTTTCATTAGTGAGTTTTTTCATAGTTTCATTAGTTTATGTAATAAGATGGTTTGAGTTAAGGGATCTTCTCCACGTCGGGTTGCTGCATCACCCTGTTGGAGCTCTTTGGGCAATAATGACCAGCTCGCTGGACATTATGCTTTTTATTACATGGCTATTTACTAAAGAAATCAACACAATGAAATGTCACAAAATATTGATTTGAATGATTTTATTGATTTAAAATAAAAAAATTTAAAAAAGATTTTATTTCCTTTACCTTTCAATTCTATGGTTGGAACTGCCTACATAATTACGTAAATAGGCCTAGTCTATCTATGAACGATTGCAATTAACATTAAACTGAACATTTCCACTGATGATGAAGTGAGACAAGGTGAATGGGACTGCATTGGAGATATTAAAAGTGACATTTCTGTCTTCATTCATCTCTGTGTTTCCTTCTTGCTGGGGCTTTTGCAGTTGACACACCTGGAGCTGCAGCTGGTGATTTTACCAGACTTCTTTCTGTGGATTGATATAATTGGACATTGTCTTCCAGAGTCTGTGATCAGAACTATGTCCATAGCAATGGTCTGTTATCCATAGTAGTGGACTGCTATTCAGAAATAACAGACCTCAAAATGTCATAATTGACCAATCAGAATCAAGTATTCAACAAAGCAATGTAATGAATGTATTTAGATCATTTTCACAACAATAATATGCATAATTGTAAAACTGAGTACAATGCTACTGTATGACATAAAATAAACATCTGTTTTTTGGTGTAGTAATGGTGTTACAAGGTAATAAAGTTTAGCAAATAAAGAAATAAAATCAGACTAATTTTACAGTTAACAGCCAATTTTTACTGCTCTGGTTTTTAAGGATGCTGAAAAGGGGAAAAATGAATGCTGACCAGTGTTTGCTTTACATTTTACAGTGATGGCATGTTGTATTTACAGCAAAATGAAAACTAACTTAAGTGACACATGGAACATTTCAAATTTAACCACTGAATATGTTTTCTGATCGTTGCAGCTCACTCATGAAGACAACCTGCCAGCTGAGATTGTATTCACAGTCAAGGAAGCCCCGTCTCATGGCTTTCTCCGGCGTTTTGTCAAGGAGCGCTTTATCGGAACCAAACAGTCCCCTGTCAAGACATTTACCCAAGAGGACATTAACAGTGGGAACATCCAGTACATGCAGGTGGAGCCTAGCAAAGTCAACGACACTTTCATCCTCGAAGCCACCAACGGGGTCACTGATGTCTGTGACATCAAGATGTCTGTTGACATCATCCCACGCCTCATCCCACTTCAGGTCTCCAATATCACGTTGAACGAGGGCGCCTCTAAGGCACTGACCCAGGATGTGCTCAAAGTCAACAACAGACACTTTGCTGGAATCAACTTCCTGTATAGTTTAACGGAGCCCCCGCAGCACGGTCACATTGAGCACTCTCGACACCCTGGTGTGGCCTTAACCTCTTTCACTAGAAGACAGGTGAGATATTGTTGCTGTTTTGGAAAAATAACAATAGACGGGCAGTTGTGTTGTTTGACAAATGATTCAGTTTAGAAGACTGTGTCTGAGGACACAGGTCATGTCTGTCATGTCATTTTATAGGCAGGTAAAGATCAAGAAAAATAAATCTTTTCTCAGATTTTGACAGTGTTTTAAACTAAAATGCTTTCTGTAAGTGTATAGCAATATTTAGAACAATTTGCCTAAACCCATGGATTAATAGATTATTAATATGATTGCTTTTTCTTGTAGTAATTATTTTCAAGCCTGAGTACCACTGAAGCCACAGAGATCATGTCCTCTTTATTTTTCTGTCATTTATACAGAAATTATTTTTAATGTGCCCCTAATATACTAGCATGTTTACAATTTTGTAGCCTCAGATATATCCCTAATTTAATTATAAAATAAAAGATAGGTAAAAAAGAAAAAGAAAAACAGCATTACCCTGACTTGACCCCATTTTTTTCTCATCTTACTTCATCTGGACTCTCTTGACCTTGCTATTAATTTCGTCATGTTTGTGCTCATAATGAATTTGTAAAATTTTGCAAAGGCCTAGTTTCTGTCCCTATATGCGTGCTGTTTTATAACATAGCATGCATATAGAGACAGAAACTAAACTTGAATGCATAAAACAACATGCATATAGTTTTAATTTCTGTCCCTACATGCGTGCTATTTCATTACATAGCATACAGATAGGGACCGAAAGTAAACTTATATGCACGACATAGCATGCATGTGGGTTTAATCTTTGTCCCTCTCTGCATGCTATGTTATGAAATGAGACATGATAGTTACTTTGGTGACACAAGTCATTTAGTGTTTTTTATGGAAGTGTTTTCAATAAATGTTTATAAGCTTTCATTTCAGATTCCTCTTAATAATTTCCATGTTCTTTCAGGTGGAACACGAATTCATTTACTACGTCCATGACAGCAGCGAAACCTTAGCTGACAACTTCACTGTGGTGGCCAATGACACAGGCCTGAGGAAGCAGAGTGCACCCCAGACGGTGTACATCCAGGTTACAGCTGTCAACGATGAGCCTCCTGTTATTACAGCCAACAGGGTCCTCAGGGTGAGTCTGCACTGCTGCTCTATATTTAAACTCTAGACTTTTTTTTACTAGCAGGTCTGGCACCCCAGCTTACTGTCAGACAATTTTCATGTGGGCAGTGTTGCAAGCTGCCATGCCTGGCTGGATGAGGGAAACTATGTTTGCTATGTGAAGGAGGGTCCACAGGGGCTGGCTGCATAGAACTTTCACTGATATACATTTGGTGTTGCCTGGGATCAGAACGAAGGTCTGTAACGGTGTTAAGTTCTCAAACGTAAATGCATTCTCCTATAAAAGTAAAGCACCTCTTTTGGTGGGTCAGTTGCAAGCATTGCAGCTTTGCTGAACTGAGGAGAGTGCAGCTGTTTTGGATAGTCTCGGCTGACTCTGAATGATTCCTAAGGCTTCTTATGAATACAAAAGAGTTTAAATCAAATGGAAAATTAACCCAAGGCTTTCCACGGACACAAGGACTTGCTGCCGAAAATATGTGGCTTGAATTTAGTCCCATTTCACAGCATCCCAGTGTTGAGTGACACAGTGGCATGGCCTGGAAATAGCACATAACACTGTGACCACATGATTTCAGTTCAGTCCAGTTTCATCTACTTCACATACCAACTCTACTCATCTAAAGCAACCCTACTCAACTCCGTATTTACTACCTGTCTGTGAAAAGCACTTCTACTTACATACATTGTAAAAATGTGACTCGTAAATTAAACAGAAGTTGTCATGTGTGTGCATGTGCCGAGCGGTGCTGACTTGCGCTCTGTCAGCTTTAGTGGCGAGAGCTGGGAGAGGTCCAGCTGGGAAGGGAGGCTGAAGTGTAGGTCTCTATTGTCTGTGCAGCTTTGCCCCAAATGCCTCAAATTCCTCTTCTGAGATCCCGCAGACTCAGAGAAGAGTGACTTTTAACATTCACTGCACTGAAGAACATCAGGAAGCCAACTTACTCAAAGTATTTTAAGTCAGTTTTATTTGGAAACTTTGAAAACATTACAATAAAAGGGACCTGCTTGTGATTTTTGGAGATAGTTACTGACAAACTGATCTTCAGTATTAATGATGTCTTAATAAGAATGTGATCATTAGGCAATATTGCATGTTTTACTAGATGTTAGGTTAAAGGGAATTTGAGTCTCAGTGTCCACAAGGTGGCTCTGTGTCACTGCATTTCATTTTGGGTCTCACACTTCTGCTGTGGCAGATTTTTAGAGATTCACAGGATTCTTTAAGTCAAAGGATTATTTACTGGCTCATGTAATTTATTGAAACAGTTTTGATGTCTTCTGAATCAATATAAAAGGACTCATCAGAATTTTTATTTCAGAACAGTGTCACATGAATTATTTTTAATAGGTTATATAACCTTGAGCAATTACCCAGCACTATATATGAGTGAGCAAGGATCTCCTAAAGACATTTTTAATTTTTTCCATAAATGAAACAAAGCCGCAGACCAAAACTAGTCATTTAATGATTCTTAATTTGAATCTTATCATTATACCATCAAACAGCTTGAGCTATTTGCCTGTACTTAAGAATCTGCTGATATGTTTTAAACTTGTTAACTGTTAACTACTACTAATTTCTTGATTTTAGTTGTTACAGTTCTTGCTGACGTACATTAGACCTGTTCCTGTTTTCCGAGGTTTGTGACAGACATAAATACCATACCATGTTGTAATAATATGAAATAATACCATTACACATGTTAGCAGTGTGGTTTTCTTGCATTCGAAGAAATATTGTTTAACTTTCAAGTTTAGTGGGACTAAAAGTCATTAAGTCGTCACAAAGGGTTATGAGCAAAACCTCCTGAAGTTTTTATCGTGCGCGATCTTCCGAAAAAAGGAGGGAAGTGTAAGACCAAGCAATGTGTATTTAAATAAAAATGATTTAAAAATGTGAGATTAAAAACTACAAGTTCATCAAAACACCTCAACAAATAGACACCTGTCTATATTTAGCAGTCTTGTGGGAATTAAGTTGAATGAGATCAAAGAGGTGAATACGATGAAGTTTATCTCCTTCACTAAAGCTGCAGCCCGATAAGCGGCGGACGCCCGTCAAGTTTGACAGATTGATCTCGACTCCAGGGTGGCGGCTTGTGCAAATTGATCTCATGTGTCTCTTTGAAAGTGGTGAGTCACACTGATGTTCTTCATCAGACTCACCAGACTGATCCTGCTGTGACTTCCTGTTAAACAGGGGGATTAGCAGAAGAAGAGTAATTTCCCGCTAGATGAGCATACACTCAGTGTATGTGGCACTGATGTGACTCATGTGATGTCCCATGTGATGGGTGTACGTGGTTTACAGGTGCTAATTGATAAAGTTCCCCCTGAGTTTGTTCCAGTTAGCAGCACTTACAGCCCAGTGAGAGGCTGACTAACGGGCAGTTGCACCTCAGCCTTCACTTCGTTTGTGGCCTGTTAAGTCTCTTGCCCTATTTAGTAGTTTTCAAAGGTGCAACCTCAGATGCTCTCATGCTGTGACGTAGCTTGTGATGTTTGTGACTGTCTGCAGCAACTCTCTGTGGCTGTTTTGCAACCTGATGTTTCTCACGTTAACCAGCTCTAATCAACAGAACGTCAGTAGGAAACTTGCCCTAAAAATGCTCGTGGGTGAACACTGAGATGTTACTGCGATCACACCCTTTGTAAAACACGTCTGCATCTCATGTGGTTACTTTGCACATCAGTGTTACCTGTGAAAACCAGTTCAAACAGGAAATTTGCAGTTATTTGTAAAAAGAAAAGGATTGTCTGTAATTTGTATGGTACATAAGAAAATTAACTTTAACATTTAATATTTTACTTCACCATAAAGCTGATATATAATTAATATTTTCATTTTAAAACTCAGAATTACTACATGTGATGTGAAAGCGGTCCCTAATAATGACAAACCTGCTGTTAATATTTGATACACTTCATTGGATAGTCCCACAGATGTAGAGTATTTTTGAAACATTTCAACAACATATGAGTTGACATTCAACAATTCAGCTATTCCACTTTATCTACAGAGATGTTCCACAGATTATCTGTAAATGTTTAGTTAATGTTCAACACTGTTCATACTAATGTTCAACAAACACTGGCTTCCCCAGCCTCTAGCCCTAACCCAACTGATATGTTGTTGAAATGTTAAACTACCTGTAGGCGGACTATCCAAATAAAATGTAACCGTCACAACTTTTCTGTTAAAGTTCACTTTCATTACTCTAACCAGTGTTGTTTCTAGATGCCTCAGGCGGCTGTTTCAGTGAAAAATCCTTTAAAACTCAGAGTTACCAGCAGCCATACAAACAAAGTTAGCAATTTGTCAAACTTTATGAAATGCATAACAGAGTTTGTCTTTATGTAATATTTTATATTCTCTAACTGCAGGCATTGAACACCAACACTAGAATGTTATCATAAAAGAATGTCTCAGAATCACGGCTGTTATTCATAAAAGTAGTGATGATGACTGAAGTTTATTCCACTGCTTGCAGTTTAAGGGTCTTGTTTGCTGACTTCCTCTCACATTATCATGATCTATTGGGAAGTTGTTAATGTTATTAATAATACCCTCTATAACAATGTCTAATTGTCTCTTGCAAAAAAGGTGATTTATGTCTGATCTTTCCTGTAATAAATGTTTAATAGTGCTGTTGATTATCAAGGCTTAAAAATTCACAAAAACCATCAAGGTTAAATTTTTGTATTGAGTGTTTTGTCTCTTTTTTTGGCAAATTAATTGCACTCAAAATATGTGCAAGAGTGTGAGGGGTGGAGAGAGAATCTGTGACCATAACTGTGCAAAAGCATACAAAAACAACAATTACACTTATTTAGTTTTATGGTAGGTGGCAACCAGCATTTAGGTGCATTACCGCCACCCAGGCAGTGCTGAATTATTGGCACTACAATATCATACCTTTTTTTTTAACACAGTATTATTCAAACAGTTATTTTTTAAAATATCATGGTGATCAAATCACAACCTGTGTGAAGGAAAGTGACATGTTATGCAACGGTCGCTCTGTGCTGAACTGTAGAAGCTCATCCTTTGTTGTTAAGTTTCTGCACGGTTCAGTTATTTTGTGTCCTGTATGTCGATGAGTTCCTCTGTTCCTTCGTGTTAGCTTGGCTTTTACATTTACATGGAAGCAGGACCGTCACTGGGCCTCACGAACACTCTGCAGTACATCCACTGTGTTTACAGTCTGCACGGCTATATTTAGTCCTGAGATGTCCTTCCTTTGAATTATGTTGGTGAACAAGAATTGAGTGATGCTCAGTGACATTTTTCCATAGGTTGTTATTGTCTTGTCTTCTGTAGGTGCCTCAGTTAGAGATTATTTTTAAAGCAGTTCTGCTTCGTCGGATGACAAACTATATGGTGAAAAATGACAGGAGAAAAGAAAGAGAGAGAGCAACCTGAAAAAGCCTCGGAGCTGGACTCACACCCACAGCATCCTCGGTGCATTGTATGTGGTGATGAACGACAAGGACACATCAGTCGTGTCTGTTGTTCTTTTACGTGTCTCACTTCCTTTTCAATTGTATTATATCTGTGCAGAGAATAGGTGTTGCATAAAAGTACAGGAGACATAATCCTGTCCGGCCTACAAACAAATTCGTTCATTTTTTTCCCAGAAAACTTAATCAGGTGGATTTATTCAAAGACAGGCCTCTGCAAAGGAAATGAGCTGCATAAGCTTTAGTCCATTGTTGGACAGAATATGACAGTATTTCAATCCCTTTATCAAAATAAATGTCAAACTCGCATTTGGCTGTCAGATACTGTTAGCCTCTACATCTTGAGCCATGTCACACAAAGCGTCTCTGTTTCCTTGTTCCCGGAGGTCTGTCTTTTCTTATAGATTGCAGATGTCACCTTTCGTGTCCTCGTCCATCTTGTCTCCAGGTTTGGGTGTCCTCATTGACAGAGATCAGGCCGGAGGATCTGAGAGCGCAGGATCTGGACTCGCCCCCAGAGGAGCTGCACTTCATGGTGACCCCACCGAGCAACGGACATCTGGCCCTGAAGAGCGCCCCCACGAAGGCCGTGCTCAATTTCACCCAGGCACACATAGACCAGGGACAGCTGCTGTTTGTTCACAAAGGTAAACAGTGTTTATATGAGCAGTGGAGGAGCTTTAACAGACTTTTTTAAATAACAAAAGGTAGAAATTTGAGTTGGACTAGATTTGTTGTTTGCATTCATACAAAAAGCATAAAAAAGACAACAGAAGTGAAAACAGGTGCTGCAAAAGAGGTCACAAAGCCACGTTCTTACGAGGTGGAATTGTCTGCAAATACAAAACGATAAAGCTGTATTTATAAGCAGATTTTAAAGGAAAACAGCATGGTTCACATGTCACTTGAACATTCACCACGCTATGAAATAATATTATTTTTGCCATTTTATGAGCATAGCTGTGCTGTTTCCGAGGCTCTGTGTCACTACGCACAGACAACTAGTTCCTCTGTATTTTCGCCCACAATGACAATGTCTCTGTAGCGTGGTGAGTATTCAGTCACACCATGTAGATGCAGCATGGTGGAGATTTTTGGATGTTTTTAGAGGGCTTCAGATGGCGGTAAATGTGTCTCCCCATCACTTCAATTGAGCGTGCAAAACTGCTCAGTCAGAATCTAGCGATCTACCGAACGCGCGGAGAAGGGAAGGGCATCTATGTTCTTGTCTTACATCGGGATTTTGGATGAATTAACTAAATTCCAATTTTAAAAAAAGTGTAGCTCTCCTGTAAAGGCTGCATTACATAAGTGATGTTACTACACTGTTCTAGCTTTTCTAAGATTTGCCTTTACATACTAACTCGTTATATATCAACATCACTGATGATTACTCTTCAAAAATTTCATTGTGTTAATATTTTGTAATAACACCAGTCGTCCACCTTACAATACTTTCACAATGTCCATATCAGATTTTTGTTTAAATACATGGTAATATTGACTAAAATTTGAGTGTAATAAAAAATATAAAAAATATTTTTTTGTGGGTAAGTTTATGTGGAGATGGGTGTTATAAAAGAAAGATTATATCCATATAAATAGGACTAGGTAAGAACTAAATACTTCAAATCAATTATATAGATTTGTTATAGATATATATATATATATTTTTTGTATTTTAATAATACGGTCACATCATGTTGTCTTTTATTGTCTAAATCACTAATACCCCTAAAAATTGTGAGCTGATGAGTAGTAAAACTTCACTTAAATATTAATAATGTTAAAAGTTTTCCTTCTGACATTGATTTTAATCATATTTTCTGGAGTCCTGTAATTAATAGCTCCTAATGTCAGCAGTGTTTACACTGTATTTAAAGATTATTTGTAACTTGTGGTTGTTTTTCCTTTTGCATCCACTAGATGATGCTGTTGTCAGTTCTTGGTGGTTTGATTTGTCTCTGCTTGTGTCAGCTAACAGTGAATCACAGGCATTGGAGAAAATAATGTGCGACTTTAGCTGTTGCATTACTTGCAGCAATGATTCAGACTGGGTTGAAAACCAGGCTGGAGATGATAAAACTTGTGAAGTCTAGAAACTCTGATGTCAGATGTAGAAAAGGTCCGTCAACACTTGATGGTATCAGTCTGAGATCAGGTTTCTGCTAGCTGTTCTGATTTCTATCTACAGTTAAATTTGCCTGTACTTGCACCACCAGGAAAGGTTGTTACAACAGTGTGCACCCTCTGCCCCTTGCTCCGCCCTTTATGTTAAAGAATGTCTCATTTCTACACACACCTACATTAGAAGAGTTGATTGTATTCCCACATTAAGAATGTTTAGATTGCATTGCAATTTATCTTGAGACCAGCATCAAGAATGCTGACCTGGTCCTTTTTATTGTTTTGCAGAAACCAGACACAGCTTATTTATAGATTTGCACAAGTTAAGAACAAGGTGAAAACATGTACCCACTAGGCTGTGATGCAGTTGTTGTTCATACACTACAGCAGACAGAATCTAACAACTTTGCCTCAAAGGCTGCTTGACAGGTGGTGCTTTTAATTATTTGTTTTTGTTTCATTGCATTTCCAGGTGCCATGGCTGGAGGATTCAACTTCCAAGTGAATGACGGTGTGAACTTCACTCCCAGGCAGATCTATAGCATCACTGCCAGAGCTTTGGTTCTCAGTGTGGAGACAAACCGTCCACTAAAGGTTTTTCCAGGTACATTGCCTTTTGAGAGGAGCTTAAAGGGCTAGTTCACCCAGAAATGAAAGTTCAGTCATCATCTACTCACCCTCATGCTGTTGGAAGGTTGGATAAAGGTAAAACACAAAACACTGCTGGAGTTTCATAGGACAAAATTGAAGTAAATGGTGACTAGGATTCAAATGTGAAGAAAAATATAATAAACCATAAAATGCCTCCATACTTCTCTTTGGAATAAATCCAAGTGTCCTTAAGCCCCGACATGCCAAGTTATTTTGGAAAAAAAGGCACTGGAACTGTGTTTTTAGTCCCTCTGTTCACTGTAGACTGTAGCTCCTAAGAAGGGAGCTATACATATTTGATATAAAAATTGAAACAAGCAATGTGTTATTCATTTCCTTAGCATCTTTCCTCTTATGTTCTCTGTAACTCTTAAAGACCTAAAACTTTGAGAGGTGGTCACTGATTTCCCAAATTATATGATCACAGCAGTTTTGAGCAAAATAATGTTACTCGAACTGGAGTTAACAGTTGATTTGGCGTGGACAGAAATAAACTTATGTGCCAGAGTTTATGGTAATGAAGACACAAATCAGGCAGTGCAACAATGTGGCTCATTAATTTTTCCGAATGTATTTATTTATTGATAGTTTTGGACAACAGTTTTGTGACACAAAGACATAATGTGTATCAGGCTTGGGCTACACAGATGATACTTGTCTGTTGACTCATCCTTCACTGCAACATGTCCTTCAAGTCAGCATCTAGAATTTCTCTCGTCTCT
>JAPXVT010000024.1:17347174-17363229 GCA_029823135.1 Acanthurus reversus
TGATGAAGAAAAAAGAACTTGGAAATACATCAGAAATTAGCATGTTCACCTGGATCATATGTTTACAATAACAGCCGAGCCATGCTGAGGTGGGGTAAGGTGAGAAAAAAAAAAGCATCTATTGCAGGGTCAACTGACCGGGTGTAAAAAGTGAGTGTACCCATTCCCACTGCACACAAAGCCCAGATCTCAGCAGGTTGACACAGGTTTTTTAACCAGTGGAAAAGGGGTACTAGAAAATCTCAACGTGTATTGATACACATTGTTTGAAAATTTTAACAACACCTAAATTCTTTAAGTCTTACTTGTCTGCACAAGAAAGCTAAGCCAATTCACCTATTATGTTAGAATTTATGTTAGAAGTTCAGTTCTTCAACATGGATGTTCAGCTGTAGGGAATGCTGACTTTTTGCTTGCAACATGCAGCTTTAGCCTCAGTTGTTAGCACCAGGTTAGCACATGGAGCCATAGTTAGCATCTTTTAAGACCTCTTTCACGGGGGTCACAAGTGGGCTTGAGACATCAAAAAGAGTCAGAGGGTTTTTCAGAGGGCTAAGGTTAGCTTAGCTCTCCTCAGCTAGCCATGGCTGACACAATCTGCTAGTGACACTTGTAATTTCCAGTAATAACTAGGGATGCACTCTATATCGGCACGTTATCGGTATCAGCCGATATTGGCTTTAAAATTAATTATCGGATATCGTCCAGTATGCCGATATCTGATGATATGATAATCAATAAAATAACAGGCTGCTGTTTGCTTGATTAAACGGCCGAGTCGACATCATGTTTCACATGTTCCCTGTGGACAGGCATTATGTTTACGTACTTTATCACTTGTGAAATAAGCCGAATTTGCCCTGGTTGTGGGTATTGTTATGAACTGCCTCAAGGAGAATATCATTCAGTTTGAAGTAGGATGTATCTCACCTGTTTTGTTTAAAAGCAATTGTCATAAATAAATATGACATTTTACATAACGTAAGTTTAAGTATTTTTCGTCTTTTGTACAAAGAGTCAATATTACATCATTTTAAGCTTTGTATTTTATGCCTGCATCTGCTAGCAGGCCAACACGGTAAGAGTATGCATAATAATGCCGTATATAAATTCCTCTATAGCAAAGACTTGACGATCTCTGCAATTAGGTGTTGGGAGAAAATATAGCCTACACATATATCAGTATTGGTATCGCCTCTTGGCCAAATAAGTTGTAAAATATCAGCATGTTGGATATCGGCAAAAAATCCAATATCGTGCATCCCTAGTATTTAGAACTTCAGTTTGTTGTTTTCAGATCCAAATTATTTCATCAAAACGCAACTAAAATACAAGTTGATGCTCTTTAGGGAAGTTTGTTTCCAGCACCTCAACATTAACAATTAACAACAATAACAAAATTTAGCATCCCTGTCATTTGGTGGTTGCTGATGAGTTTTTATTCCTTTTGAGCTTTTTAAATAAACAATGTAAGCGTGAGTGTTGGGTTTCAAATAATACTTAACTATACCGTGTGAAAAAGAATTCCATAGCGCTCATACTGAAAGTCTGACACGCTTGTGGTTTCACTCTACCAGTAAGAGATACATGCTGTCATCAGTGTGGTGGGCACAAGACATGATGCTGTTCAGACCTCCCTGACACATAAGAACTGTCACTGCTGTTGCTTCCTTTACCAAAAACACCCTTTGCAGAGTTTTGCTTGCTGCAGAAAAAGCCTTCAGCCAGACTGCAGCCAAAACAAGAAAATTAGCCTGCAACAGTCTGGACGGATGGTTGGATGGGAGCAGAAGGCAGGGTCAAAACACCAGGAGCTCATGACAGATGACTTATCAAAGTGCTGACATTTTCTGACCGAATAAAGGAAGAAATGTCATGAGTGATAAGGATTCAGTGGAAACAAAAGAGAAGCTGACAGCGCATGACCTTCTGTCTAATCTTGCTTAAAAAAGTTTACATGCCACAGCTGGAATCAAAGCGGACAGTCATAGGTTGTGACATGCTAACGTACAGTGTGTGTGCTTACATAAGTTCAGAACTCATGTCAAAAAATCTTCTCTGATTTGCAACTTAATTTGCAGGCCAAAGAGGGCACGTTTCCTCTTTTACTCATTTTCTAAGCAGAAGCAGGTGGCACAACCACTAAGATCAAGTATTTTGTTAAAAACATCAAACATTTTCTTTCTTTCTCATTTCTTTCTTGACTTGTGGCTTTATAAGATGTCATCTTGTGGTTTAGAACATTTTCAGACATTTGATTAACCAAACGATGAATTGAGGAGATAATTAGCAGATAAACTGATCATTAAAATAATCATATTTGCATCCCTGAGATGTTTTAAATGAAACTTGCTGTAGAACCTTTTGGTCAGTCTTAGTTTCTTGTTAGTGCGGCAGAAGAATTGGTTGGCTCAACATTTTGAAACACAGAAACCACCGCTGGTGTACGATATGAGGTGTTATCACTGGCATGTTGTAATCATTCAAAATGACAGACAACACTGAGTAAGACAACTGTTAACTCCTCCAATGCCATAACCAGCTGACAGTCAAAGTCAAATGTAATGTCGGCTAAAGTGCATACGTGAAGGTTGAGATTCGTGCCCGAAAATCATGCAGCAAAACTTCCTCAATTGCCCTATCATTCGATTTTTGAGTCGTTTTGTGAACTTAGTCACCAGCATTCTGCTAAAACTCTCATTCAGCCTGTTGGTTTCCTGAAATGTGAGACCACAGAAGACATGCTGACCTATCTCTGCACTCTTGTGGCTTCTGTCTGCCCTTTAAGTTCACAAAAAACTTGTAACCACTTCTTACTTTCACAGCTTGCGACACTCAACATGAAAAGTTTTGAATATATATTTGAACATTACAGTGTGTAGTGCAAAGAAATATGCTGACCATATCCCCCCCGAAAAGACATCTCTTCACCCTTCCCTCAAAATCTGCCCAGTCTGCCTTCTGGCTGCAGTTCCCTCAGCTGCAGTTCAACCCAGATCTTGAAAGTCCTCTAATGTACAACAGACTGAACATGACAAAGTGAGGCAAAGACATCAGGGGAGCAGAAACGGGGTGGAAAAGACAGCAACAAACTCATCTGTCCAGAGACTTAAATGCAGATCCCAGAGGTGTTGGCCTCAGCTTTCCTGTGTTCTAAAAGCCCACTAATGGACTAACTGAGGAGAAATAATTGTAACCATGGAGACTTTATGAGAAAGGCAGGAGTTCAATCACGGAGGATGGTGTCAGCAGTCCGTAAATATACAGTCAGGAGCACATCATTATACAGCTGCTGCAAGCATTGCAGGCCTGCTGCCAAAACACAACCACACATAAGACACCGGGTTTGTCAAGCAGGGCTGCGAATTAGGACTGAACGATTCACCAAAATAAATCGTGCAATATGGCCACGTGCAAAGAACAGAAGCTGCAATTATTTGCTTCGAGTAAAAATGTTGCAGAATAAACAATACAGTAAATAACGCATGGTGGTGCTACAAAATGACACCATATGCTCTTTGTCTTTTTTGTTTTGTGAGATTGCAAACGCTAAAACTACCAAACCAACAAAAATATTGACTCATGCCACAACAGCAATATCTGTCAATCATCACAATATGATTTTTTGCATATCCTTCGGCTCTACTTCAAACACATATATCAGTTACTCTGCTAGATATTTTCTTGACTGATCAATTGATTCTTTTGTCCTTGAAGTCTTATAATAATGAAAAGTGCCCATCACAATTTTAAGATGACAGAAATGAAGTGCTCAAAGTGTTCATTTTATCCTGACAATTCAAGATCTCAATCTATTTATTGTTGTAAGTGATTGCCAGAGTGCAGTAGGTCCTTCTACAGTCAGGGTTTATGATCCAACACTCCTGTAAGTAATACTTTCTGCAGTGTAGGAACTTTTTGCAGGTGTTATTTCCACATGAACAACAATAAAACATGTTTAACCAGATGTGATCACAGTAGATCCCCTTTTTAGCTTAAGTCATGCCTTATTGCATCTGACGAATTCTTGTACAACCACTGCTTCTGCTTCTGCCACCTTTGCTCTCTCAGCACTGCACACTGCCAGCTTTTCAGATCCATAATGCTCATGTGTTAATGTAAACCTACGGAGAGTCAGTACACAGCACCCGACCCATGCATCACCCATAGTGATTAACGGCTTGTATCATACTGCAGCGTCACACTACAAATAAGGAAAAGCTCCTGAAGAACGCCTGTGAAGAATTTCTCCCAGGGTGCACGGAGGTGGCACAGAGCCCTCCTGGACTCACTGGAGGCAGCAGCTTCAGCTCTTACGTAATCTCTGGTTACACAACACCGAGCAACAGCGATCCTGTGACCTGAACAACCGGCGGCAATCCCCATCTCATCACTCTATCATCCCGGTCATCCAATGTGTGCGCTGGAGGACGTCTGACTGGCCTGAAACAATATATCAGACAGACCTGCAGCGTTTGCACAGAGGGAGTGTCCGCTGAAAGGCTGAGTCAGTGGGAAAACCTGACATCTTGTAGAGTGGTGCTTTCCCCGACTTGCCTGCCTTTGTTTTATCACCTTATCTGGTGATAAAACTACGGAGATCAGGTAAAGTATGACTCTAAGTGATGAGCTGAACAGATCAAATAAACAAGGGAAAGAGATCTCACACATAAGAGTTATCTAAACCTTCTTCCACCACAGTCTGACTTTAGCTCCTTTCCTCTCCTGTTGGATTTGTGTTGTGTATGCAGTTTATGCTTTTAGGCAAACTGATTTAATTAGAAATCAGACATTGTTTACTACAGTATGTAAATGCGATTGAGGACATATGTCTTTGCATTTGGCATCATCAACATGTGCCCTTAAAAGCTGTCTGTTTAGTGAGCCTGTTGATGACTTAGTGTCTGAGCATTTTTATCTGCTGATTAAAAACAGCATTTGCAAACTTGCCCAAGAAGTGGGCGTCGCTCTGTTATTTTAGCTGAAGTGATAATATGCCCTGCTCCAAAGTTAACAAGTTTGTCCTCTCAGCAACACTGCGGGCAAGATCGATATTATCACACTGAGTAAATGTTTGATGTGTTCCACTTGACGAATAGAAGGTGTGAGCTGTGTTTTCACCTCTAAATAAGCCACAGGGCCATTTTAACACCACAATGTTTGCAACTCCAAGTACTGAAATGCCATTACTGGCTCTCTTGAGCTTCAATAACCCCGAATAACAGCACTCAAACTTAACTTCCTTCACTTAAACGCAGTTTCTTTGGTAAACAGCCACACAAGAGTTAATTTTATCTTTAAATAGTTAACAGTTTGAAAGCTTTCCCCTCCACTTCCTCTTTTTCAGAGCCTTAAATAATAAGAAACCATCAAACCCAACGCTGTCGAGGCGACTATCAAATTAGAACAAGGACAAAAAGCAACAGAAATAAGGATGTGAAGCTCAATACCTTTTTTAAGCGACACAAGATATCATCTCCATATCGCTGTCCCATGCTAACAGCTAATGGAGTCCCTGAAGAGGTGCAGATCAATACTGTGATGTTTTGTGTGTCTCTCTGCCAAAAAAGCTCACATTTCACTGGTCATGACATCAAATAAACACCTGCCTGCTGTCTGAAGTCCTAATGAAACAAATAAAGACTGAAGAGCAATGTGTTTTGACAGGTTTCTCCCACAGACAGCAACAGTGAAATGACAGACCACCTCAGGAAAAAAATCTCCTAAACAAGGGTTATGACCAAGCTTATCAGCCTCAATCTGCACTTTTAAGCTCGCAAGGTTCTCATTTGACTGTCTGACTGACTTCTAACTTGATAAAAGCACCACTTCTGCAGGGCCACAGGGCTGTTCAGTCCCAGCCGATAAACTTGACCGCCTGACTTTCAGTGTGACCACTTCTGCTGCGGAAATGCGTACTCTGGTTTATGACAACAAGGATGTGGCCTAGCCTTTCTTCAGGTGTCTAACTGGGAGAGGTCAGAGCAATAAACCTCACTTCATAACGGACAGCACTCGTGAACATTTCCTGCACGCATTCATCAGGAAAGGCGTGTTTAAAAACGGAGTAACAGACGGGATAGACGTGCATGGGCGGAAGAGAGGGAGATGTTTTTTTTAAATGAGACTGAGAGAGAAGCAAAGGCAGACAAAATGCTAAACTCAGGACGCGCATGTTTGAGCTCACAGCAGCAGAGTATTGTCTTCACACACTAAATGAGCCTCCAGTGAAATGTAAGCTATCTGTGTTCATAGCTTCATTAAAAACGCCTATTCCTTCACATACCTTTCTCTCTAATTACAGGCATTGCACTGCAGCATTAACAGTTGTCAGGGGCTACATAGCTGTACGAGACCTTCAGGTGGGTAGACAGCATAAGTAGACTTTAGAGCCTGAATGTCAACTACCTTTGCAGAGGAGGCTATTTGCATTTAACGCTCTCTTAAAATATATGTCGGCAATTTGAGTAACAAGCAGCCATTCAGTTGTCATGAACAGTGCACTGCAA
Organism: Acanthurus reversus; assembly: GCA_029823135.1. NCBI lineage: Eukaryota > Metazoa > Chordata > Actinopteri > Acanthuriformes > Acanthuridae > Acanthurus > Acanthurus reversus. Next base: position 17,353,684 of record JAPXVT010000024.1, read on the forward strand.
GTACATTAACTGTTAGCATATGTCACAACCATGCAGTATGCCGTCTCTTGCACACTCTTGCACAATACAGACTAAGTGGTTACGCAAAGTTTCTGTTTGCACACAATCAGCTTTTACAAGCAGGTAAACTTGCATAAATTTGTATTTTTGTCTATCACATCTCCTATAAATAGGAAGAAATTTAAAATGTGCTCTTCAATTGCATGACGATTAAGAGGGAAAGGAATGTTTTTGTATGCATGAAAAAAAAAAAACTGGCTCAACTGGACTCAAAATAAAGACAAACTAAACAGCCTCAATCCACTGAAAGCGAGATTAGATCCAAGTAATTTTGGGTTCAATGTGCTGCATGCCGCTCTCCTTTCATCTGCCGCGTGCACAGGCCTTCCCAACAGCTTTGTTTCCATCCGCCAGTGTGGTGATGAAGCCCTGTTGCCTGCAGCAAGGTCTTCCATGTGTGGTATCAAATCAAGAGTTTCTTATCTGTGGAATTAGGCTGAGGCTTATCGCGCACCAGACTGAGTAAATGGCTGTATCACCTTATTTGGGGCTGCGTGCAGACTACGTGGCAAACATGATTTGAGCTGACTGGGAAATTTGTGTCCCACTGCAGCCTAAACACAGTCTGTCCTGTTTCCCCAGTGCTGTCTATTGTGGAGTGAAAGGGCCCAGTGTTTGTGCGGGAGGAAAATGATAAACCAAGATTGTGCACGGGCAAGGTGGGGGAGCTGGTACAAGTCATCAGCGAGCTAAACACTGCTGTCACTTCAGCAAATTATGGTTTGAATGTCATTTTTTGGATCCTTGCACCTGGTGAATTTAATACTGGACACCACAGGAGACTCAGACTGCAGGATGAAAAGATTATTTTCCATGCCGATCCTGAGAGTCATGTGATTTTTTTTTTTATAAGTTAGAGCACTAGGACTGAACACAATGCATGGAATAAGAAGGATTAGCTCATATCATCTAATGTTGGCAAGTGCATATATGCCCATGTCCTGTCCTGTTTCAGGGAGTGTTGTCAGCCTCTAGTTGTGTTTTTTGCAAAGATTTACATTTTATGTGATTTAAAGAGAGATCTGCTACATGAATGTCCAAAAGCACACGTGCAAATGTTCAGAAAGCAGGCGGTCAGGTTGCGGCCTCCATTGAAGAGGAAGTTTGGTTTGAATTGCATATTCCCTTACGATTACTATTTTATCTACCATTAAAATGATGCAATTGTCCTACATTCTCTTGTATAGTAAACAGCAGCTCGAGCTTCCGTCTGAGCATAAATGACACAATGCTGGATCTCTTGCATAACAGTGTTGCCTCTCATGAGAGTGACATTTTGCCACACAATGAGAACAATCATCGCGCTACGGATCATGTGGGAGGGCGGCCTAGATTAGTCTAACATTGACTTTCTGTGGACACGTGGACAATCATTTACAAGGATTCAGCTGGAAAACTTTTTTTTTTTGCGTCCCTTCTGTGATCGAGAAGCCAGGAAGGAATATCTCTGACTCCACAGCTTTCATATGCAATAACTCATCTGCAATGGAAAATAAAATACAGCCAAACAGGTGCCGTCCATTTCCACAGGTGGGACAAGCACAGAAACCAATATCCAAATGCAAACACGGCTTATTTGTTTTGCAAAGTGCAGGTGCGGTTGTAGTTGTAACCTGCCTGACTGCTGTCTGCTGGTTTAGAGTCTGCCTGAAACAAACTATGTTGTCCATCTTTTGCAAAACTCAAGACACACACTTATTTCTTTACTTAAAACCTGGTTATACCTCAGCAAAACGTATGAAATGCAGACAGGTTTGGAAATTGGATTTAGATCCCACTGGTGACATACTGTTTTATTTATGTGCGTATATGTGGTGAATTTTAAATTGACTGGAACGCTAGAATTCCGAAACGTTTCAGCTGTCACATTGTAAGACTTGTCTCATTGTGTTGCTCTGGTATTTGAATTGCGTGCATTTTTTGTGCATTTTTATACATTTTTTTGTCGAGTAAATCATCTTATTTTTGGTCTTGTTTTCCAATAATAATAGCTTTTAATCACCCAGAAGAATGTAATTAAACATAAAGGGCTGCATCAATCAGGGCCCGACCGATCTGGGTTGGGGCTGATGCCAGTACCAACATTAGGGAGTAAGAAAATTTTGCTATCCAATATATCAGCCGGTATTCGACAACTAATATTTTGAATGTGGTCATTAAATACAAAGATACCTAATGGCGGCAGGAAATCCAACAAACTTTATTTCAAACATCAGTGTACTGACCAGTAAACGCTTCACTTACTACCAATTAAATAATGGACCGCCCTCTGCTGGAGAAACTACATGATTACACCATTTTAAATCACTAGTCCAAGCATTTTTTCCAGCCTTAAATAACAGTTTTAGTATCGGCACTTGTTGGAGAACATACACATCGATACCAATATATTGGCGATAGGCCATATCAGCCTATAATATCTACAAACCGATATAATGGTCGGGCCCTAGCATCAATCAATATTCTGATGCCATGAGTCAAAAAACAAACAACTTATGTTCGGCTACTAAAAGGCTCCTGTGAAAACAACCTTACATAAAATCATAAATCAGTGGGTGAGAATGTTTAAGACGTGTATGACAGTGTTGTTGTTTCTTTTTACCTTTCTGGACATGAATGATGTCTGGATAGTTCGCCAGGTGTCCTTGGTAAAGACCTAACAAATCCATGATGGGGTCCAGATCCTTGCTGGGCTGCTCAGCAAAATACTCTCCGACGGATTCGAACGCCTCCCCAGTGAAGGAGATAGCCTGGTTGAGTCCAGCAGAGTACGCCTGCTGGTCCATTTCGAACGCTTGGCTGAGGACCTTGAATGACAGCCCCACTTTCTGATACTCCTTCTTAAAGCCACTGATCTGCTTGCGGGCAAACTCATTAACAGTGGCGTTGAGCTGCAAGGTGCCGTCGTCCATCCTTTTGGTGAAAGTCTTGAATCCGTCTATTTTGCTCTCGACCTCCTGGAAGTCGAGCGGCGCCGCAGGGGTGCTGATGGTGAGGAAGAAGTTGGCTCCAACCATCTCGTCCTTCTCCGCCTTTCTCTTACCCTGCTTCCAGGCTTTCTCGTCGCTGCTGTTGCAGGTGAGGAAGTGCTGGAAGACGTCGCACCTGGCCAGGACAGGGTGGCTGGTCATGTGGTTCATCCACCATATGAGGCCTTTCCTCCTCTTGGAGATGAAGTCCTCCTCAAAGCGCCCAGTGGCCTGCTTCTCCGGGATGTGCGGCACCGAGATGACTGGAAATTTCTCCACCAGCCGAGCATACAGCCAGTCAAAGTGCTTATACCTCCTGTTTACCTGGTTCTGTGTGTGGGTAGGGGTCAGCTTATAGGAGATATAGCTTTTCATGCCCTTGAACTTGGTCTGTTTAGTGGGGTCATCGATTGTGCAGGTGAACGGGTACGGGTTCTCCTGCCACTCAGGACCGTACTGACCCATGACCACGCAGATTTTATCCCCATCCTTCACAAAGCCTGACGCCTCCCCAAGCACAAACGCCTCTCCTCCTGACTTCACAAAGGTTGAAAACCTGTTCAGGTTTCTGCTGACTGTGGCAGAGCTCCTCGCATGCTGTGCACTACCTCTCTGCATTGAAGATGTTGACACTCTGTAAGTGGATGGCCCATTGCCTTCAAAGTCATGATACCTTCCTCCAACAGTCCCTGGCTCATCTGCAACAGTTGAGCTGTCATCCCAGTCATCGTCCCAGTCATCATCGCTCCCTTGGCTGGGCTGCTGGTAAGAGTGCTGCTGCTGCTGTGGATGCTGCTGCTGTTGTGTGAAAGTGGCGAAACCAGGCGATGAAGACTTAGACAAGTTTTCAACTTTATTCTGAGGCTTATAAGAGCCGTCAAACCCCCCGGATGGGATGTTTGCGTATCGGGAGTCCGGGTAAGTGTCCCCAGATGTGGTGCAGCTGTTGTTGTTGAACGTGGAGGCGGCGTCGTTCCTCAAGATCTCCACGTAGGACGCGGGGAACAGTCCCCTCTCCCCTTTGCTGTTCGCCCCCTCAAACCAGCCGTCAATGTCCTGTTCGCTGTACAAAGTTAGGATTTCGTTCTCCCTCACCGACACTTCCCCGGGGTTTTCGGAGTTGAAGTCGTACAGCGCCCTGGCTCTGAGCGCCATGATTCCCCACAGCTGGAAGAAGACCAGGACAGCGGGATAACTTATGGCTGGCTGACCGGGGCAGGAGGGAAGCGCAGCGGGCAGCCAGGCTAGCTCAGTCAGCCCACCAGAAACTACTCCAGAAACTCCGCGCGTACAAACTTCTCACCGTGAGAAAAAACCTTGTTTATATCCCTTTCTGATGCGCCCCCTCCTCTTGGCCAAACCTGGGAGGAAACCGCGTTGTTTCTAATCCAGAGGCTGCAGTGTGGGAAACTGGAGCGAAGGTATTTTCCGCTACAACAACACTAATCTCTGCTCCTCCAGTCTCCCCTCTGATCCGAGTAGGACGCTTCTGCCTTTACGCGCTGCGCAGCAACAGCACGTCCACCAGGATGAATAATCGAGGGCGGAGCTACAAGATGCTGCAATCGTCCCAGACAAGACGAACCAACCGCCGATGACCGCTACAGTGAAGCTTCTCCAGAATTATTCAGCGTTTCTCCAAACATGTCGCATTCTGAGGTCTAAATGAGTCTACAGAATCAGCTTTATTGGCCAAATTTTTGCTCACAAACAAAGAATCCAACTTCAGTTTTAGGCTGATTCCACTTACATATAGTTCCAAAAACAATTCACAGCAAGAAATAGACACACAGCTATGAACAAGAACAACAACGCTAGATTAACACAATAAACAGAGCTGTTATTAGGCTACAAAGCCTTCAGAGGAGGAGAAAAAAATGGTTGAATGAATAAATATTTTTTTAAAAAATCAACAATATCAGTGCAATGTACAACATTCAATACACAAGCCAAGTGTTTCTCTAAATTGTTAACTAATACTGTATTAAAAATTGTATGACACATTGGTGGATTAAAAATGTTTTTATCAGAATTGCAATTTAATAAATCTACAATTTACTGTTTATGCTATTTACTTTCCATTTGATGCTATTAAATATGTAACTATACTTCACTTCATTCCAGACAAAATACATAATATTTTTTTAAACGCACTACATTGATCTGACACCCAAAGTTACCAGGTACTTTGCAGATTGAGAAAACAGATTTAAAAAAAAAAAACTATGATAAGCCTAGAAATCAAAATCCATTGTTTATATCCAGCCCTAAAAAAGTGTTAATTAGAATTACAATGAATTAGTGAGCTTGTTAATCATTGTTAGACACATTCATTAAGAGATATAAAGGTTTTTGGAAAACGTTTCCCAAAATGCATGAATGCAGGCAAGGAGTGCAGCCCCTTTAAACAGTGCTGAGGCTCAGGTGTATAGTTCATTGTATTCTGTTAACTATATATGGAGTCTGTGACAATGTCAGTCACAGCATCTGACGTAATGCAGCAGAGACCTAAATTTCAACATCTTTCTTGATGTAGTCAGTTATTGTTGCTCCAGAACACTTTTTTTCACACTTGATTTACAGCAAAAATATAAGTTGCACATATCAACAGGTTGCTCAAAACTTTACATTCCCTAAAACACTAAAGATAGGACCTCAGTGTAATTAAGCTGCGGACCTGGACATACATAAAATTACGATGATTTAAAATGCGATAACACAGGGCCACAGCCATTTCTAGATTTTAGAAATACTAAGCACATGAGTCCAAGTCCCCTGAATGAATTTTTTATATCTTATTTAAGTTAGTTTCCTGTAAACCATGGATGTAATGTCCACATGAGAAGGTCTAAAAGTTATATCAAAACATTCTCCACACTGCAGGGAACAAAATTCTGGTGAGTAATGTGATGAACCCTTGATTACATTTATATTGATAAAAACAGCTGACAATATCCAGCAATGTCCAGACTTTGACTGTAGAATATAAATGTCCATTAGGCTGCTAAAACCCCCAAATTCCTGGAGAAAACACAGAGGATATGACAGCAGTGTCCTCTGTGGCAGCCACAGCCTTGTTGAGAACCAGTGATCCATTTTTATGGCTCAAATGTGCACTGATGTAAGAAAGGCAGTCAGCTTTGATTATTTACTTAACTGGGTATTTAGTATAAATCACAAACTGAGAAGCCTCTCATAAACTCAGATAAAGATCAAGAAATGGGGAAATTTCCCAAATTATGTAATTATTTCATGGATAAGAACATAAGAACGCAATAACGTAGATTTTAGATTGGATGTCAAGTTAACTTGGGATCTTGCCAGCCTTTGTCTTCATCTGAAAGCAAAGTCGTCTTAAACATGTCGTAATCCAACACTGACAGGTAACAGCATGATAGATACTCGTATTAGTTCAAGGCTGAGTAGCAAAATCTCCTAATGCATGTCTTTCCATCAGGCCAGTCTTATTTAATCTGACCTAAATACAACTTTACTGATCATTAAAAGAGGTAGTGTCATAAATAGAATTGGATAAATTCCTTTAATTTACTTGGATCTCTCAGTCTCCATCAGTACAAATAATCATTGCTTGCGTGTTGTGTGTTTGTGATACACCAAATAATTCCGTTTTATAAGAAATAAAATCCTGATCTTTCCTCTCACACAAGAGGCAAGGCCGCACAAGAACATAAATCATGAACACACTAAAAAAGCAAGAAGACAGAAAAGTCTTCTAGTCATTTAAATATTTAAAAACCTTTTTTTTTTTTTTTTAGACTGTAAAAGTCTGCTTACCTCGCAAGTGGTGAGGAGGAGGACTTTGCAGGTAGGCCTAATCCAAGGCGCTCTTGAATAGAAGGGAAAGTGAAAGTAGGAAAAGAAGTAAAGATAGTAAACATTGTCTGTGTGATTCATCACAAACGGCCTTCATCAGGGCATAGAGGAGAAAAAAAACCTTTTCCAGTGGAACAGTTTGTTTCGACTGTAACTGTATATTGATGAAATGCACTGAGGCGCCGGTGTAGCATTTATTAATTATATCTTTACTGTTATCTGTAGGAAATAGCTGATACTTTTTTTTACATAAGTCTCCATAAAATTTGTAGTTCAGGCTGCATTAGTTCCGTGGCCAGTATTTGAAAGTTAGACAGGGGTCAACTATTCTTTGGCGCCACAGCTTCAAGGAACATAAATTGGTGATTGCAGAGTGAAGGTGACTCTGACACTGGCCAAGATCATTCTCAGAGTGATAAAAGCATGTTTTTATATGGACTGAATTTCCTTTTATGGTTCAGATCAAACAGCTTGGCCATTCATTTTAATGGTTTAACGGTGCAGTGAGGATACTTCAGCAGTTTTAGGGTTAGCAGTCTATAAAACCTACAATGAAAGCTGCCTTATTCAGTCTCTAACTGACTCATAAGCAATGCCTTAAACTGAAGTATCCCATGAACTGCTGGAAATGCAGCTTCTTTTGCCTGCAAAGAATACAAATCTTACAGAAGCATTGGATTCTTCTAAAAGCTTTTAAGCTCAAAAATAGCAATATTTAATAGCCTATAATCACATCGCCTGCAAAAATTGTTATCACCAGACAAAGTGTCAGACTTTGATGCTGACTCTCTCGTGCGCACAAATACTAATTGTAATTATGGAGCACAACCAAAACAAACAAACAGACATTACAACGTTACATTTATTGTGCTTGTGAATATGATGACTCAGCGAAATAATTTTTATTTACTCAGACAGATGTGCAAAACCTAAACTTCATATTATGTGTCTTGTTGACATCCTGTTACATCAACAAACCATTTGGGACACTGGAGAACACTTCAAGGCCTTTGGTGATGATGTGCTTTTTACTCTGGTAGACACCGCCCCCCTGTGGCTGTTTTTTTTAATTTTCATTTTTATTCTGTACATGATCATAAATAGAAAATAACAGAAATGATAACAATAAAAACAAAAATGAATAGAGTAGTTTAAATCGCACTTGAGAATGGCAATCTATTGTTTCTTAAAGTTTCTAAAAACACTCTTGTTGCTGTCTCATCTTTTACCTAAATGAAGCAATGACATTGCAATAAATATGAATGTGACCTATGATATGCTAGTGTGGTTTTATAATGGTGCAAATTATTGTGGCACTAGTAGCTCAGGTTGTAGCAGATTTCCCATTAATATTAGCTGTGGTCCCTCCCTTCATCTGTGTATTTGCGACAATGTCCTCGAGCAAGACACTGAACCTTCAGTAGCTCCTGATGTGTGTTTATGGGAACAAAAAGAGTCATTTTGGGTTAAAGCCTTTTACAAATGAACAACACATAAAGCATTGCTAAAGTCAGCCGCCATAGCATTTACTGTTGGCCACCAGAGGTCTCTCCTCTCACACTCGACTGGATCAGATGCCTTGAAGAAGACAACACTTTATTCAGTTTACACATGCTTAAACAGCCTGCATGCTAAAGTAAAATTAATAAATCCTCCAGTGTCTTTACGACATCCTCCTTACCTGTCAGACCTGCGCAGAGGACATCCAGTTCACCTTCTGTGTGCAGGGCGATTTCCTTTTTAGCACAGCGCATGAAATATTAAAGAGGAGTGTTGTCTCTTGGGAAGAGGAATTACTTCAGTATGCAGCTTGCATCACATTAGCAGACTTGTGATTAATACTGTTCCTCTAGTCAGGAGGATATCACATAAATGCTTTGTCTGGGCTCCATATTTGCTTCATACAAGATCATTCTTGCACATTTTTGTCTTGTTAATTTGGTCCTATCTGGCGTGATGTCTTTCCAAGTCCAAAGAGGTTCTCTGTGTTGACTGTTGGGGGAGCTAATGGGAGTAATGTAAGTCAAATTAGCATTGTCCTGAAGGGTGCCATAGAGTTAATATTACTGTCATACCTCTTAAATTTAAGTTACATTTCTTTTACATGGCTCTTTTGAGAGAAAAACACTAACTGTAGAACTCTAGGATGACACAAGATGTTTGTCTGACAATAACACTTCACAAGGTTTTATATTCATCTGACAAATGCACACCCTTTCTTTTTAATGCCTACTGTATGTAACATCTGTGATGAAGCGTACGTGCCTCAGAGGAAACTGTCTTTGACTTTGAACGCTTACTGCATCACCCCCTTTCATTCATTATGTATTGTGTAATGTACTATGCCAGAGGTTGCTGCATCTGGCGCTGCTTTAAGCTTAATAATACAGTGGAAAATTGCAACTGCATGAATGTGCACGCACAAAGTCAGATTCTTTACTTTGGTATTGGTTTACTTGTTCAAAGTGGAAAATAAGCAATCCTGATTCAATTCACAAATCCTCCATTATTGTGGTTATGCAATAGCTTCCACTACAGCTCACTCATTGTGAAAGAGTTGTTAAATTATAAATTACACACATGTAGACACATCTACACACACCTCATATACAGCCAAGTCGATGCCGGCATAAGGGATGATGCCCAGTGTATTTGGCAGGTAGCCCCTGTAGAAAGCACGCAC
>JAPXVT010000024.1:17730759-17748866 GCA_029823135.1 Acanthurus reversus
ATGATCACATCTTAACTGTGTAATCAAACAAATACAAGTTGATGCAATCGTAAACTATATAACTGTTCTGGATTTGCAAGATTTTGGAGACGCTTCCTCTCAGTCTCACTGACTTAATAATAAAATTCCTTCATAGTTGAACAGTAAAAACCCTTATGCTTTTTTTCCAGTGCTTTGAAAGCATGATGCAAAACAAAATACCAATAGTGTATGCACTTCACAAAACGTACTGATAGATGGGATTTGAAGAACAGGGGCAAACTGTGCTAAATGGGGAAATGCATCAGATGTGTTCATACAGCATGTGGCACTTTGTGATTCTTTTTATACTGCACCTCCACAGTGAGTGTGCTTGAGTGCGACATTTAAAAAAAAAAAAAAAAAGTAAACAGCAGAAGCTAAAACGAGTTTGTTCCTAAATATGCTGTATTCTATTAACATAAGAAACTCTAATCACCCCACAAACACTAGCATTAGAAAATCACACACCACCATGAAATGTGAAAATTTGAGTGTTTACTTTGTATGTTTAATGTTGCGAAAGTCTAGAAACCGCCTTTGTTTACAGGCAGAATCACCACCCTGTGAGTGAACATAACAGGAAGTTAAGAAATTTCACCGTAAAATAACACCTGAAGTTCACAGAACTTTGTGTTGATAAATACTATCTGAAAATATCTGACCAGTGAGAGGTGGATTTACGGCGAAATCAAAAATTATAATCGGTATGGCTGTTTCTGTTCATTTTATTATTTCCCTGTGGGTACAACAAATCGACTGGCCGGGTGTGTTTTTCTCTTTTTACCTGTTAATTCGACAGGGCCACATTGGGTGAAACAACACAGAGTAAACAGAAAAGCAAAAGAACTGAAACAAATTAGAACCAAAAAAAACATCAGCATGAGGTTTACCTGTTGTTTCTCTCTGGTCAGACACTCTTTGTCCCAGCGCTGCTGCTCCTGTTTCAACTTCACATGGAGTTTCTGCACCTCATCCACTTCTTCTTTCTTCCTCTCTAAACTCTTCTTTTCTACTTCCTCTTTCTTCTTATCCACACTCCTCTGCTTCTCCTGCTCCTGGATGAGAGCAGACTGTTGAAGTCTTTTTTTGTCATTATTCAAGAAGAGGCAGTTGAATTCTAATTTCACTTCCTTAAAACTGTTGTATCAGCAATTGGGCACGCATGTAGTAAAGATATTTATTTTCACATAAACATCATGTGACCTGTACCACGTTGTTTTGCAGGGAAGTGATGGTCCGGAGCTGAGGTCTTTCTCCCTCCTGGAGAAGAAGTTTCTGGACTTCATGGCAGCTGTCCTGGAGAGTTACAGCAGCCTGCCAACACAAGGAAACGACACTTGATCATACCTCAGTTACTTCCTGTATAACGCAACTAGAATCACCACTTTGCAACTGCATGCATCTGCAACCCAGTCAAAGTGCAGTTCACATCCATGTTTGTCCAACTCATAACATGCAGTAGTGAAGACGGTGAAAGCATTTAATAAAAGGGTATTTAGTGATTTTTTTGTGTATTATAGTCATCACTATATTCATATCTGATTCCAGGAAATAATTTTTAAGTGAGGAACACACTGTTCTCACTTACAGAGCATTTTACAGAGTACATACGATCAAGTACGATCTCAGAGAGAAATCAAAAATACGATGCATCTGGTCATGGCTGTAGCTGGTGCAGAAGCACGACCTCAGTCAATTTAGAACTGAGGGCTTTTGATCAAGCAGTATTAAATTTGGCATTTAAGTACAAAAAATCTATTTTTTCACACCAATCCTGTGACTTTTCAAAGCCAAATATTGACTTGTGAGTTCATTCACAGATTCTGAAAGCTGCTCACCTGCAGACTGTAGAGGAGCTGAGTCAGACTCTGGACGCTCTCTGCCACCTGCAGAGAACTGTGTTACTACAGAGGAACAGTGATACATATTATTTTATTAACAAACATTACTTGTGAGGAGCTACAATGGTCGAACCTTTAGCAGAGTCCCTTTGGTGTCTCCTCTTCTGAGCTCCACGGCAGAGCTCCACAACAGGCTGTCAGGCCCCGTCAGCTCGCTGTCTGACCCGAGAGAGGTGGAGCTCACGCTGAGTGTGCTCAGATAATCTGCTGTAGCAACAAGAGCAGAGGAAAGGCCCAAGCTAATGTCATGAACTGCACAAACAAAATGTAGTTTATCCACTTTGGTCAAGTAACATGTGGGCATTGATGCTGACTTAAGGACATACTTCACAAAAAGACGTGCAGAGACTGAGTCTCTGTGACTCACGTTCAGATGGAGACTCGTGGATGCTGCTGCCGTGGCTGTTGTAGCTGCAGCCCTCTGGTCCTCGGACAGGAGAGCTCTGACTTTGCGCAGAAAGGCCATCATGAGCCTGCAGAATGGCAACCAGGTTCTCTGCTGTAGAAGAAGCAAACATCTGTGAAAACTCGTGATTACTAATTTAAGCTTTCTGAATGCCAACTATGACAAACAAAGTTTTTTGACTGCCAATTTGCTTTAAATAATGAATATAACTGCTTGAGATTATTAAAAAATATATGCAAGTGCAAAACCAAGTGTTTTCCCTTGAATAGTCTTGTTTAGAGACCTGCTTTATTAAGGGGTCTGTGAATAAAATGCTAGTGTTAGTTGAGGTGCTGATACAGTGTTTCCCATTCATAGATTTTATTTAGGCAGCCCAGCAAAATGATTTTGCCCCTGACCAGAAGACTGTTATTGTAATATACAGAAATGATTATTTACTAAAAAGTCTGTCAGAATGGTACATTCATGTTCACTAGGTTAGCCAACAGGCATAATAATTGGACATTATCAGGCTTGTGAATCATGTTCCCGCACTGATGCATTAACACAGAGTCATGCAGCCATCATAATTTCCTGGCAACAGAGCAGCTTTTTTTTTTTAACCTTCTCTGAGCGCAGCTGTGAGCAGTGACGAGGCCTGCCGAGACGCTTCGCTGTCCGTGTCTGGTTGCACCAGCAGATGGCGATGTGGTACAGGCTCCGGCGAGCAGAGGGTTAACTCTGTGAGCTCGGCATACAGCTGCAGCTTCTCCTCCAGGCTGTTGCAGATTCGCTGGTCCTGACTCAGCAGTGTCTCTACACAAAACAAACACAAAGATTAAGACTTACTGTTGTTTATGGTTCTATCAGAAAATGATGATGATGATGATAATGATGATGATTAACAGATAAAATGTGCATGTGGGCACCCAAATGTTTTCTTACCTTGGAACTTGGTGATCTTCTGAGCTCTCGCTTCTGCTGTTCGCCTGGCCTCCTCTGTCTCAGCACTTCGCTCCTCCTCCTCCTCTTCCTCAGGACAACTGCCAGGTGGACCAGTAGGTTAGATAATGAGTAACACACATGCATGCCACACATTAACCAGGCACACACACACACCTCTCTACTGCCTGTCGTATGTGCCTCATCCACGCATTCCTCTCGTCTCTGGTGGTGGTATGAACTTCGTACATCTCTGGACCCACTGAGGAGGCGGAGATAAGGAACATTCCTCTCTCCTCATTGGCTACTTCTCTAACAATGAGCTTCTGCAGAGGGATCACAGGAGGCTTCTGGTCCTGAAAAAGCAGATAAAGCCCAGGAAGATGGGTTAATGGATAGAGACAAATGGACAAACAGCTGGACAAAGTGTCACTGATTTAAAATCTTTCTTCAGGTCCAGGCTTACCACAGCGGCAAATATGAAGCGCTGATCTTTCTCTTGTAGGAAAACCAGAACATCTGTGAGCAGGAGAGCCAAAGTATCTGAGAGCAGAGGAGTAGAAATACATGTCATTGAAGTGTTAAACTTAAAACATCTGGTATCACAAATGACCTCACACACACCTTTCAGACGACCAGTGGCAGTTTTCCAGAAGACCAGGCCTTTATGCTGCAGATCCCTGTGTTTGCTGTGCAGTTCCTGTTTGCGAAACACTTTGCCGTTCTTCAGCTTGGCGAAGCTCTTGTTCTCCAGCCGAGCCAGCACTTCCTGCAGCTCCTGACACTTCTCATACTTACTCACAGTCAGGTCCACAGCGGTGATGATGTCTTTGATCTTAGCCAGAGCACTCGATAGGTCGGAGTGCTCCTGACTACCCTCTGTGAGGCAACAGAGAGGTCACGTTAAAATAACAGTTAAAACAAAAACTGGTTTTCCACTTAGGCAACACTCAAAGTGCCTTTAGTTTAAACATTTACGCTCTTTTTTCCTATTCCACACAAAGAAAAAGTTAAGCATAAGTCAGCTGTCTGCAACGTTTAGTCTATTAATTGATTAGTAAGTCGAAAAAAACTTGAATCCCCTACAATTTTAGTCATTTTTCAAGCAAAAAATATCAAATATTTGCTAGTTCCATTTTCTGAAATGTAAAAATTTGCTTTTCTTTGTTAATAATGACAGTAAGTAAAGACTCTTTGGGTTTTTACATTATTAGTTTGACAAAAGACTCAATTTGAAGACGTCACTTTGGCCTCTGAGAAATTATACAGACTAAGTGATCCATCGATTAATCATCAAAATAATCAGCAGATTAATCAAGAGTGAATATAATGTTGAGTTGCATACATACCGCCTACATAGCAATTTCATGCAGATTGTCTTTCTTTATCTATTAACTAGAGAGTCATGACAAGCAAATATTCCCTGACAGGATATTTTAAACATCTTGCACTGACTAAAAGAAGAATGCAAAATTTATAATATTCTCTCACTTTGCAAAAACATGGTTCAGTTAGTTTGACAGTTTGATAATAAACAAAGGAAATACTCTCTTTATTCGTAATCAAAATAGTATCCAGGTCCATAGTACTACTTTTAATGTACTAGACTGGCCTAAAACGTCAAATGTGGCAGCAAATATTCGGATACAAATAGCAGACTGAGGTTTTTCTACGCACGAACAATAAAATGCCCCTTTCTTTGCCCTTTGTGACGTTGCTTCCATAGAACAGATCAAAGAGTTGCATGTATATTTATGGTAAGGTCAAGGACTGAGTAGAGCTGACGTACCCTGTGTGTACTGTAATATCCTCTCCAGCAGCACTGGGTACTTGGTGATGCGCTGAGTGACCAGCAGGATGAATTCTGGCACCTCTCTCCGTCTCACCAGAGAGTTATTGCTCTGTTGCTGTGAGCAAAGAGGGAAACACCAAAATGAGGACCTCTTCACTTGAGATATTTGACTGTTGTTAAAAAGCACAAGGGTCTGGTTGAAGGAGGCTTACTTTGACAAAGTTTTGCAGTTTTTTGTTTTGTTGCTGCAGCTCTTTGAAGACGCTGACGGCCTCGGTGTGGTGGCTGCAGAACTCTCCGTACACCTGCTTCATCTTCTCAGCATTTTCATCTGAGAACTGACAAAAAGACCATAAGAGACTGACTATACACCAGGGTGCACCTGTGTTTATTTGCACAAATGTATCTTCACCAACCTGTTGAAGCAACACATCCCCAATCTGACGGATGAGGTAATTTCGGGGGTTCTCGGGTTGGGCTGCAGCCTGTCTGCGTTCGTGCAGCGCTCCAAAGAGGTTTCTGTGAAAGAGCAGCAGCAGGTCCAAGCAGGGGAAGATCCGGGCCACACATTCAAAATCGAGCTGCAGCTCCTCCAGCATGCCCCTCCTGAACACCTCTGACATGACTGTCAGGGTTTGGATGTGGTGCAGCTCTGTCTGCATCAGCTCTATAGGGAGGCAGTGAGAGTGGATTATGTGCACTTAAACTCTGGGTGAAGACAGCTGAAGTAATCTCGTTGGTTGAAATAAACCTGTTTGGACATTTGTCAAACTAATATTAGGTTTAATTTGAGTGGATGGGCAATGGGTGAATGTGGCTACTTAACGGCTACAGTAACTACTTTCAATAGATCTATAATAGATCTGTTTTGTGGGTTTCCAACTTCCTTGGCAGTGCAGCTTGCACTGTATGTTTGCCAGTCAGCACAACTACAGTCAGTTTTTATTTAGATCAAGTCAAAGCCAAGTCTAACATCTACATCTTTGCCATAAAACTAGTAGAAAAAATGAATATTTGGCAGCAACCACAGAGGTTGGACTCGACCAGCAAGATCTGCTTCACAATCACAGACACAGTTTTCACAGCACATTATGATCCTAAAAAATGGTGAATTAAAAGCAGTTGTCCCACCATAAATAACATCCTGCCGTTTAATCGTGCGCCTGTCATGCTGCCTGCAAAACTCCGGACTGACTGCCAGACTCCATGACTCCACCTCAAGTCCCAGCTGGTCGGCTGACAGGCCGCTCAGTAGAGAAGCATCAACTGCATCTGCAGGAAAAAAAACACAACCCACTCGATACTGATTCTCTCTCTTATGTGAGTGTGGGTGTGACAGATCATGATGTACGCTTCTCTTTGTCTCACCCTGTGCAGTGATCGGCGGCTCATTTGACGGGGGAGTCGCAGCGAACGGTGTTCCCTCATCAGACAATGAGTTGTTAGTGCAAGCTGCCAAAATGCACTCGCTGTCCACCCCTGCTGCATCACTCAGCCGTCTACAGAAACAAATAAATTAGATCTGAACATTGAGTTATTTTAACACAAAGGGAGTGATTGCATGGGCTGCACGACTATGAACCAAGGGTCATTTACTCAAACATTTTCAAACACTGAACTGGGAGCCAATATTCAGTGTTATCCTCAGAAATGATAGATACAAAAGTTCACTTCAATTTCGATTAATTTAAATCTTTTTAGTGACTCATTATTTTAATTTAGGATTCAAGATTTAAGAAGTTTATTGTCATTATGCAGAGTCAAAACACAGGCGTTCACACCACAAAACAAAATTCATAATTTGCCTTGTTCATCATGCACAAAATAGTAAAAACATACAAGCAGAGCAATCATATCAATATAAATAGAATTTAAATATAAAGAAGGATACGTACTGTCTTTAAAACCCCAATAATGCTTAAATGTAAATAGTTGAACACACAATCTATAATTTTTGCCAGGGGAGGTCAAAATCAAAACAGTGTGGGATCATGGGATCTATTTATTTTATGGTTAAACAGTCACCACTGCAGATAAAACCTATCTGACTGACATAGGCAGAAATGTTCACAGACATGGTAATGTGTTCAAGTTTTATTCACGTTAAGTTTTGTCACATATGTCACCTTCCTTCCTCACTCTCTGACTGGTATTACAGCGGAAATTAGCAACAGGTGACAAAATGAAAACGTTACCTTCAATAAAATGACGTATTTCTCTCAGTTTTAACATGAATGAAAACAGTCAGGATGATGTTAGTGCACTAATAACAAAATATGTAATGTTTTTAGATGTTTTATTAGAAAAAAAGTCACATATTTTAACTTTAAATCGACTGTGTGTTACAGACATTTTCTGCAGTTGTAGTCATATAACAAATTCAAATACCCCTCTGATGTCCTAGTTGATACACCGTAATAACACTGACATCCTACCTGCCGTCTATCGAGATGGAGAGACTTTTGGAGAGAGGGGCGACTGTTTCTCTCTTCTCTCTGGTCATTGTGGGAAGTGACGAGGAAGAGGAGAAAATGGAGGCTGGAGAGCTGTCTAGCAGGACAATAAGCAGGAAAAAAATTAATTGGTCATGGAGACTTTCCCATTCCACAAATAAATACTTTAAATGTCTGTTTTGTGTTTCGATGCTTTGTTTATATCTCTGTAGACACTGATTGTAACAGTAACTGGATTATAAAGCTGTGAGGAGGTCTGCATTTCTCATCCCTCATTGTTTAACTCGGCATGCAGCCTACAGTTGTGACGACATGTTCTGGTAATCAAAGCAGACTGTGTTTGACCCTGACACCTTCTTCAGACATCAAACTCTCACTGAGGACGCAGTGAGCCTCACATCAAGGAATAAAAATGACCCCGTCAGTGCATGAGAAACACTCAGCATCAGTGCTCATGTGCAAACACACAC
Source organism: Acanthurus reversus (assembly GCA_029823135.1). Lineage (NCBI taxonomy): Eukaryota > Metazoa > Chordata > Actinopteri > Acanthuriformes > Acanthuridae > Acanthurus > Acanthurus reversus. Next base: position 17,738,724 of record JAPXVT010000024.1, read on the forward strand.
ACATAAACACAATCCAGGCCAGATCCCCCACTGAGACGGATTAAAATTTAACTTTAACATGGAAAACAACAAGGAAGAGGGGGGAGGGGGTGAGGAACACTGACTCTCTTAATCTACTACAGGAGAAACTAGGGAGGACAGGTAAGATCTTAATCAAAGACTGAGGGAGGACGGACTCACTCTGTGGGAGAGACAAGGTCTTGCTCTTCATCAGCAGTGCATTCTTCTCCTGCGTTTTCTGAGGAAACACAAAAATCAAAATAACATCAACAGCTGTAAAACACAATGTTTGTGTTTACAATGTCAGGTTGTTGTGGTGGTAACATAATGAATTCAGTAAATGCTGGAGAAATTTATGACTTGACAAGAAAACTTCCCAGATATTCTTGTTACACATCATCAGTTTGGGATGTTCAAAACATTCCACGAGTTCCTTTGTCACCAAGTGTTGGAATTTACTGTTCCCGTTATTCTCGGCCCCTCGCAGCCCATCTCTGCCTCAGTAACTGATTTATATCTTTATTTGGCATTTATTAGACAGCACAGCAGAGTGTGACGGGAAACACAGGGAGAGACGCAGGGGATGGGGATGTGCACAGCGTCTCAGACCCATATACGTGGACAGTCAACGGTTAAACATTAATAACATTCCCAAGAAGGAAGAACCATATGTGAATTTGCTGGATTAAGGAACATTGTCTTGAGTGTTTGAGGAAACAAAAGTTGAACAAAAGTAACGGCTGTACCATAGCAACAACATGAGAGTGACATACTTTTATTTCGAAAAGTCAAGATTCTGTATTTAAAGGCAACCTGTGGAGTTTTTGATCACTAGTAGCGCTGTGGAGCAATGTTTACACATGGGCCCCCGTTTTGTTTGTATCATAAACACGCACAGGAACGTATGAGTGCGCTGTTGGTAGTTTAAACTATTCTCTGATTGATGGTTGTTGATGGTAACATGCCAACAATGTATAAATGCAGCAACAATGGCAGTGAAAGGAAAAGATGTAAACAATGCATGGTTTTAAATATTTAAAGAATCTGCTTGGCAAATGTTTTATGAGGGAGGAAACATACCCAAAATGTTTGTTACATACAAAATGTGTTTTTTTTCACTAAATGTAAACACGACTTTCGTGTTTACAGGAAAACTTCACAGGGAACCTTTAATTCAGAACACTATGCATGTCTGCGAGTCCACTGAGGCAGTGAAGGGCTCCCCAGTGACGGAGAACTGCACGGCACAGATTTGGTGTGACGCAGCCGTCTGAGTGGCTGCCTGTCCTGTCAGTATCTGCCTGCGTGTCTATCTCACTGTTTTCAGAACTACTAACTACATACTGCATACTGTCTGTACTACATACTGAATACCAAATAAACAATCAGTATGCCATCACACTGCAGTATACAGGTGAGTTACCCAGAATGCATTTCAGACAAACTGGCAGTGGAAGCGAGATTCTTTTTTTCAATTTTTCAAAAAGAATAAAATAAATAAATTAAATAATAATAATAAAAAAAATTCATCTCATTTAACTTCAACAACAAAAGCCTGGCTGGGTTTTGGTTGTGATGTTGCTGCGCATTGCGCTGTTGGAAGCAGCAGGCGAGGTAGACTGGTCAGATGCATACTGGGGATTTCCTCAGGAATATTTTTGGCACACTGCAGATTTTACTTGTGTTTACATACAGCATACTACATACTACTTTTTGGCCAAATCAGTATGTTGTGCTAGCATAATATGCGGTTTCGGAGACAGCCTTTGTTTGTGTTACTTGTCCCTCCCCACCCTCTGCACTCTGGCAGCTGCCTGTGAGTATTCACACCTGTTCAGCCTCAGCAATCAGGCTTACCTGGACTGTGTTCCAATACCCCTACTACCTTACTGTTTAGTATGCCCAATCGAGATTTAGTATGTCCCAGTACGTAGCATGTGAAATGCAGTATGCCAGAAGTACCAGGATGTTCTACTACATCCGGTTAGATTTTGCAGTATGCAAGCCAGCATGCTTTTCTGGCCATTCTGACCCACAATCCTCTGCACAGCAGTGTATATGTCACATATGACATGTTGTGTCACTCACATACAAACAAAGCTGAGACAGATGACAGATGATTGACAGAATGAGAAGCGTTGTAATAACGGATGACAGCGCATTCAAGTGCAAGCACTATATAAGTTTTTCAACTCCTATGTACAATTTATTTATTCTAATATACTGTTGCTGCACAAAGCAGAGTGAATAAATGAGTGCAAATGGTAAATTACATTTGGAGGAATATTACCTCAGAACGGCTTAAAAATGGCTTGGATATAGGAGCATCAGAGCCAAAGTTCAAGGCGCCCTATCATGATGGAGTAGTATGTCCCAACTGTATGCATATTGCATGCAACAGTATGTACTTTGTGAGAGCAGCTGAAGTTCGTACTACAAATAAAAAGCAAAAGTATGTGATTCAGAACGCACCCCTGGTCTTGATCTCCTCCTCCACCAGTTGGTATTTACACCCTGCCCTGATTTCCAGTCTCAGCCAGTTTGTCACATAGTTTGTCGTATCAGTAACACTCGCCAAATCGTTCACTTTCGGTCATTCTGCCTGTCTGCTTTTGCCAGTTACCTATTTTTGCCAAAGTGCCTGCTTAAGTGGATCACTTCTCACTCTGAACCATTTGGCATGCCAAACATTACAAGCACGCCAGCAGATCTCAAACCCCAGACCTCCACATCAGATCTCCCCCCTCACCTGGATCCTCTCCCACCTTCACTATTTCCTCATCCTTTAACTCACATAAATCACTGTTTTCCCTCGCCAGTCTGTTTCCTGTAGTCTGAGTTCTTTCTGCATTAACGTGACATTTCGAGGATTTGCGAGAGACCGTTTATAAAAATAATGTACAAAGCTGAAGTAGCAGAAGCCAAGATATAATGACTTATATTCCCTAGTTTAGATCAAGCCCTGACATTGCTATATCCTACATTTGTCAACATTCCATCTACAGCGTTACACATTTGTAGCCTCCATGCTCAAGCAGATAAAACTGTTATTTTCTAAATAGTCAAATCTCCACACGAGTCACAGAAAACATTATTAACCTGTTTACAATGAATGTTCGAACTCAACCAAGTAAACTCCCCCTCTATGCATAAAATAGGTGAATGCGCCATAAACAGTAGAAAGCCCTTTTCTGAGAGATTGTTAGACTCATGAAACCAAGCAAGACTTAAAGAGAAGCAAAAGTCTGACTCTTGAGATTTTTGCAAATACCATAAAATAATACCTCTGTGTTTCTACCTGGGCTGTTATCGTCATAAAAAAAACTCCTACACACAAATTTTCCATCCCCAAAAGCTGTTTTTTAACATGAGCTAAGTTGTTTGGAGTGAAGCGTTCCCTGAAATCAGTCATTGTTTTGTTTGTTGTTTTTGAGATCAAACAATATGTGTCAGTGTGTATTGGTTGTTACCTTTCCACAGGGTGCGACAGACTCTCGACAGTTTTTATGGACATTCAGGAAACAGTCTACAGACAAAAGCAGGCAAAATCCCAGTTAATGTCATCCGATAACTGATAATAAAAACAAAATTACCACATCTCTGGATTCAGTGTCCAGATGGCTTTCAAACAGCCCTGCTCCTCATGATCAGAGTTGACTTTGCCAGAGGAAGAAAACTGACTTCACGTCTTCTGCTAAACAAAACATCAAGGCAGCACGTGCGAGAGGATTTACACAAACCCCAAACAGTTCAGCCAGTGCAGACATTAAACAACAACAGCACTGAGAGTGCAGCACTTACTAGAGCACTGCAGCAGCTCCTTCCCAGAAACAGACTTCTCACAGGCCACACAGACAGCGGGACCGCATGGAGACACTGGAGCAAACTGGTGTCCGTTGGCGGCTCCTGACTTCTCCCTTCCCTCCTTCACTTCCTTCCCCTTCACCTGAAACGTGAGTCATGGGCTGACATTTAATGCAGTTATTTGCATTATAACGAAAACCACCAAATCAGAAATAAAATAACTATGAGCAGCAGGCAGAAGGAGGCATATAGTGGTTGTCCTCGTGCGGAAACACACCTGTTAAATTGAAGCCAGTTGAGATAAAGGGGCCTCTGAGAGAGCTGCTCTGTTTACTTTGTTAAAATCCATGGAGACTGCTGCTCTATCCTCACAGGGGGGCATTAGGGGGATTCCTCTGTGTATGTGTGCGATAGTGCATGTTTATTTTCTTATCAAACTTTACAAGGAAGTCTCAAGAGTGCATGTGCGTTTTTTGACTGTTCATGTGTATTGTGTGTCTGCACATACATGGAAACATGTTCTCAAACACATGCGCACATGTTTATGAGATTTAGAGTATACTATGGAATGTGTTTTGGTTCCTCATGCTGTGTGGAAGGGGGAGTCAATGCATTATGTAAGAGGATATTTTCACTGCGTCCCGTTGCTAAGACCTGAGGAAAGGGAATTTTCTTCCTCGCCAAATAAAGGCACCATGCACAGACAATGGCTCCCCAGTGCAAAAATCCCAACCCAGCTTGTCTGAGGAAGAAGTGCTAAACCTTTTTCTGCACAACGTTAGGCCTTTTCGCTCTGTGTTTGAGTGTGGGGATTTCTCAGTCATGTAAGGGAAAATGTGAGCCAGCAGGAATCACATTTTCCACTGTGCTGCCTCACCTTGGTTTTGTTGCGATTGCTGGACATCCTGCTCTTGAGGAAGCTGAAGGTCCGGCTGACTTTGTACTTCTCGGACTCGACCTTAGACGGGATTATGTACTTGTCCCACTCCTCGTCCTCTATCCTGTGTCGGTGCGAACATTTCTGTCAGCAGTCATCATAATTTCTCTTGTTGCTTTGGCCCATGGAGGACTGCAGCATTTGAGCCAAACATGCACACTCTTTATAAAACTAATTACTAGTTTTCTATTTTTAATATACTTGGAGGAGCCGGATAATCAGGTGCAATGGTGTCATGCTGGAGTGAAAAAATGTCCAGACAGTCATCCAGGACCCCTGGTCTACAGACTATTACTCTTAACAACATGCTTGGCATGCTTGGAAGTCACCATGGACTATAGTGAATGCTATTTATAGTGTGACCTCTGCAAGATGCAATTAATAATGTCCCAGCTATTGACGGCAGCTTACACTGGTTACATTACACATTCTGGGTGAAAGGCGACAATGACAGAACGTAAAGAGAAACATGCAATGTCACATCAAACCATCACTGTAACCCGACATAAAAATTGTTAATAATATCTACACCTAAAGGATTCACACGAGACCAAACCCAGCTGCAAAGAATCCAAGTGGTTAATGGATGAGTTGGGAAATGGTTTTACGACGGGGGTTAGAGCCGCTCATGCATAACTGCGAGGTCATTTTGATGAAAACGTACTCTTTGAGGAACTCTGAGAGGGTGAGATGTTGGAGTGATGTGCTGCTTTCCTCCTCTGCTGACTGGGCCCGCTTACGGAAACCCAAAACCCTGCATGGATATAACACACCTCAGACCAGGTTGTTTGTTTTGGCTCATCATGAGACTCAAAAGGCTTTTAAAATGGTGAAAAATATTTTAAGACTTGAGTCTACAGACCATAAAGTGTGCATGGAAAAAGATTTCTACCGGTTCTACATGTGGATTATAACATGGATGCTTGTGCTACAGTGCAGCACAGTGTTTTAGTAACACATATAGTTTATTAGCCAATGCTTAAGGCAGAGGCAACATCAACATTTTGTTAACATTAACTGGAAACTGCTATTATGAAGGACAGAAATGGTCTGTGAGTCTGATCAGGATGGTGTCGTGAATATTTTAGCATTAATATGATTTATTCCAATACAATAATCCGATGATCTAATATGATGAACTATCTGCCTAATATGATCCTGTAAAATGTTTCCTGTTAGCAATGCATGGATATTAGCAAACAAATTGCATTAGTGCATGATATATTTATGAGGCAGCGAGATGAAATCAGCTTGAAATGAACATGGATTGTGGCACTTATGGAATGAAAACAAAATAAGCAACAAGTGTCACATTGAAGGATTTTAAAACAAATGTTAATTCTTTTAAGAATTCAATATCCCGGATACACACTGCAATATGTAAATACTACAAATGAGGAATCACTGATGTGGTCTGCATGTTAACTTGATGTTTCTGAGGTTTGGAGTCCAGGAAACTCCTGAGTTTTGCTGTTTACTCAGGGTTATTTTGAGGTTGCAATCAGAACGTACTCTGGCTCCGGCTTTGCAACAGGAAGTATGTCACATCCTGCACACTCAGACCCCGACCACAGGTTTGACACTGGAGATACACATTCACATGCAAACCCACACAAACACACATGCCGGCCATCTTAGCCAATCTCTAACCGCCGGTCATCAGTGATGCCTAAAAAAGTGGGAAACATGTGAGCAGTGGCTGCTGAGCTCCTGAGCTCCTGATCTCGTGAAATGAAACACTAGTTTTACCTTTTTTCTCTGGGAGTCTCAGTCAGGCTGAAAGCTCTCTGCTCTGTAAGGTAGAGGAACAAAGAGAGGCAAATGAGTTACCCAGAAAAACAAGTGAAAACATTTCAGATTAGAGGGGATCAGCCAAGGGCGTTAAAAACCATTATCCCCAATCAGAATTGAGTTAGAAGAATTCCTGAAACAAGTTGGATCCAGCAGACCCCTACAGAGAAAGAGCAAACAAAGCACAAGAGTTTTGCTTTGCAAAACCAGATGACACCGAAGATGGAAAATCAAAACCAAGAGGGAAACAAAGTATGTTCCCAAATCGAAGCAAAACAGAACCCTCAGAGTACAAATAAAATCCTCCTTCAGATGATCTATGACAGTTACATTGAGTATTTTTCCAAAGCCTCAGGGCATTAAAAAATACAGTCTTTAAGATTCAGACTTCATCTTATCAGCCAGTATATAGATGAGTGTCTGGATGATTATTGTTTTATTACCAATTAAAAAACAAAAAAGGTTGGACATCAGGCTTTGGAGAAAGTCTGCTCTTGATCTCCCAGCAATTCAAAATAATTATGCGGCCCTCTGAGACAGTGGTTTGTGTGTTGCACATTATGAGTTCCACACTTGCCACTGAAAACGAAATGTAACCACAGATATAAAGCTGCACAATTTGGACCACAATGAGAAACATCATTGTTTTGCAAAATCGTGTGATCCAAATGTCTTGGGGACTGATTTTCAATAAGGTATGCACGATATGGCTTTTTAAACAGATACTAATAACTGATTACTTCACATTTTTGTATTTTACAAAAGAAGTTCAGTTATAACCTGAAACTTAGGCACACATTAGGGTAAGAAAGGCTGAAATGTGGTGAGAAAAAAATGTTCTATAGTCGACAGTTTGTCCCACAGTTCACCAAAAAGAGCGAAACGACTGAAATTTATTCCCAGGCCAGCAAGCAGAGGTGAAGTTGCTGTTTTCGATGTTGTTCTTGTACTTACTAACTTGGTTGAGACGAGAGAGGGATTTAGAGAGAGATAAAGCTTGGAGTAGAGAGCGACTGCTGCTGCTGAATGCGCCATCTGCACAGAACAAAGCATGGCCTTAATTCTGCACACTCGCATGTACTCAGAAACACATGAGAGGCAGAGTCGTATCACAGCAGAGCAGACACTTAACACACGTATACTTCTACAGAACTTCAGCTGATTTATGACACCTGTCTGGTTTCCCCCTGTTAGACATGTGGCACATGTGTCCATTCAGCAGGCTCCTGGGAACAGAAAGGTCACGGGGCAGAGGGGTCAAAGTTCACTCACCTTCTGCCAGGTCGCTGATGGCTGCGTCTCGGTTTAGCAGTGGCCGTAACGGCTTCGCTTTGGGGGAGGAGTAGGAGTATGAGCGCAGACGAACCTCGGCCTCCTCTGGGTTCTGGGTGAAAAAGCAGGTCAGGACAAACGGGTCAGGCTGAGCAGCGTGAAGGACACATTCTCCCCATATATGTGACTTATTGTTCACTTTACTGAGCTGTTGACAGTCTGAGCTTTTCAACTGGTGACTTTCTGTAAGGCACGTTACGTCTGATGTAGTGCTTTACTTTGTATTTACTGTATGACGTAAGTTTTTATAATTTTATTGTGTTTGTAATGTATTTTTAACAATATAACCCCCTGCCATGAAGTTTTAATTAGTCTCCTTTAGCCCGACCTCTCTCCACTCTAGTGCTTTGAGAGAAAGGTCTCAACGTGTTATCATTCTTGAATAGGAGAAAAAACATCCAGGCTTGATTGTATTTCTTTAAACCAACCACAGTCGTCTTGGGTGATGCTAAGCCCAAGATGCAGCAACGGTGCCCTTACAAAACAGTCTCGTGGTGATAGTGGAAAAGGAGAAAAACGTCCAATGCAACAGTCGGCCAATGGGAGGCTTAAGCCCAACTTCTATTTCCTGTGACTCAGACTAGTTTTAATTGATAACTGAATCAAAATGTGACACATCAGGTCTTTTCGGCACATCATGTCAACATGAAAACAAACTCTACGACACAGGTGACCTGCTCATCTTTCAAGCAAAGATTAAAGCCAAACTGTGTCTGTTCATAGAGGTATACAATCAGTAAGAATGATCAAAAACATCAGAATCAGAAACAGGCTTTCTTAAGCCACATGAGATTCCACATACTTGGAGAAAAACACTGTTTAATAAGAGTGTACCTTTGTGGACTGCTGCGTGCTGTCAGAGTGTGTGCGGTTAAAGTCGGGTGATGTGTCGAAAGAGTCCCTCTCTTCTCCCGAGCTCGATTGATTGATGGTCTGCTGTTTTAAAGACGAGCAGGGGTACGTATGTCCCAGTATGTCTTCTTCTCCACTGTCACACTCCAGACTGGGACTGTTTACACACAAGCACAGACGCAAACAGATGAAAATATCCTGATTATGATACCTCCAGCAACTTCACCGGGGAGGCGTCAGTTTAAAACCCTACACTATGCTACAGGATAGTGCGCTGACTCTGTGTCCATGACGAACTCCACTTTTCTGCACAGATGGTTGCAGATGATCTTGACCTTAAAAACCACCATGTTAGCAGTCAGCATGGCCAAATCCAGGCTATAATCAGACTTATGACAGCAGCATTTTACTACCCAGAGAGGAGATCCTGCTGCACTGAGGAAACTGAAAGGAATGTTCAGCAACTTTAGCACACAAACAGCTCAATTGTGTCCAGGCTTCCTGTCACTTTCTTCACCTTTGCTGACTAAAATCTCTGAACAAAACATCAAGGAATGTTGCTGTTGAATTTCCAAACAGATTATATTCCCAGTTGATTTGTCACGGGCATGTTTTCCATTCTTGTCAACAAGATCACACAGGTTTCTAATTCAGCGCACTACTTACAAATATTTTCTGTTTCAATTTACCGTAAAATGTTCAATAAGTTGTGAGGCAGGCACGTAAAAAGTTCTGCAGAAGTTTTGTGCCTTCGAATTTTTATTTAATAATTTGTAGCTTTAGTGTCCTACCTAAGACCGCGACTCGTCTCCAACAAGCTGCATCCTCTGCGATTCAAAGCGGGTGATACTGGTAAACACGGCTGCGCCTGACGCCTCTGTGCTCCCTCGAACAAGCGGAAGGGGGAAGCCAGTGGGGAGGAAGGAAAAGACGGGGAGGAAGCAAAGGGAGAGGGGGGAGAGACACGAGGGGACAGCTCCCTGTGATTCTCCAGGTCGGGGCTTTGGATCCCCTTCTTTCCAACATGCGGTGAGGAAGGGTGCCGGTCCTGGAAGCAGTTCATCAAATCTGGGGGAGTCATGGGGAAGGACTCCCTGCGTGAGCTGCCAGCGTGGGATGCAGGGTTCACGTCCTCCTTCCGTGGAGAGCGATATTTAACATCAGCACCGTCAACCTAGAAGAGAAAAGCGAGAGTGGAGGAGCAGTTACACGGGCTGATTTGTAGCTCCTGTAACATCATTGAAGCCAAGTAAGTAAAAGTAAGTAGTAAAAGTCCTTCTTAATACGTTAAAAATATATATAACTGACTTACATTGTACATTTTTATTCATACTGTATAAAGAGAAGTTGGCTCGTCTCACCTGGTCCACCAGCATGTTGTTGGCATACACTCGGTCTTTGCCATGTATCATCGCTGACAGTCTGGC
>JAPXVT010000024.1:17755969-17766627 GCA_029823135.1 Acanthurus reversus
CCAGAGGGGCAGTTTGCCATCTGTAACATGATATAGCAGTAAGAAAAGGGATTCAACTGAAAAACAGTTAGCCGCTTGCTGACATTCATTCACATGCAACGAATGTCTGCCAAACACTGCAGCAGTTAATATCAGTAACACTTTGTCTATTCCAAGACCGATCTGTAAAATTAAAACTCACCATGTCAACTTTAACAACAACTCATACAAGCAAGTAATAACTGTCAGTGTGACAGGATGGAAAACAATGATTCTATAAATTAATACAATAAGATTTCCACATTTGTCAGTCAGACTACCACTCAGTGATACCTTTTTGCCCGTCTTCCTCCGCATCCTCATCTTTGGAAACGAGGGCCAAGAGTAGTTGAAAGGAGAGTCGGAGTCAGAATCCATGATTAACAGTCCTCAAGCAACTTTTCCTCCAGCCAGCTCAAGGTGTTTGATAAATAAATGAAGACCACCTCAGTTTACATCCATTTCCCAGTGGCTGTACAGATTGCAGACTAGCTGGAGTGTTAACTCTCCTTTTTTCCTGAGTCCCGCTGTAGACACTCTTGACACTTCAGGAGTGAGCCAGCATGTTCCCCTCTTTCTCCCCCAGCCACCCCTCCCCCTAAAATCCACCCCTTCCCCCTCCACAACTCTGCACCAACTGTCCGACAGAGCCGGGACCGAACCTTGCGCTCTCCCTCTGATCCTTTTCTTGAGTTTGCTCCAAATCTACAACTTTCTCCGACTTTCTGAGTGCTCCTTTCGGATCTGTGCCAACCTTTGGGTCTTCAAGTGTTTCTCTGCCCCCTCAGTCACTCGTCTACCACACACAGTACAGAGGGAGAGAGATCAACACATGCTGACAGGAGCAGTGGGAGGAGTGTACTGATGGCCGGAAAGAGTGACTGAAGGAGGGAGAGAAACAGAAAGAGACAAAGTCAAACATAGGAGTGACTTCAGAACCTACAGCGAAGACAAACACAAGGGCAGACAGCTTAGCTGAGGTGAGTCTCAGACAAGGGAGAAATCATTAACCCTGTGAGTTCATGATTGTCTCGCAGATATGCCGAGCTGCAGCGTTGCGCGCTCCACACACTCCGGGGGAGAAGCCATTCACCACAAATGTGTCTGATGCCACGTCTGAGGAGAATCCTTCCCGATTACTCCTCTCTGTCTTTTTCTCTGTGTTTCAGCACGTCAAAGCCAAGCAGAGGGGGAACAGGGTTTAGAGCGTGGAGGGGGGGGTAGACTGCCAGGTCAGCAGCCTCACCATGGAGACAGCAGTGAGAGCCACTGCTGTTTTCTTCTTCCATGCTCCCCCCCCCCCATTCCTCCCCTTGCCAACTTGCAGAGTACAGTGCTCCATTTGCAGCAGCAAGGACACAAGTGCGTTTTGCTAGAGGTGGTAAAATGGGAGAGTGAAGGAGGTTTAAGAGACGAATCAGACAATGGCACTCTGGAAAGAGGCCAAACGTGGGTTTGTAAATGCACATAAATGAAGGAATGTGATAAAAAAAGGAGAAAAGAGGGAATGAGAAGGGTTTTGTAGGTAGAGGTGGGAAACAGAGGTACACTGAGACTATAGAAAGTGTGAATGTGTGTGTGTGTGTGCATTTGGGGAGGGGTGATGGAGGGTGTTGGCACTATACTAGTGAACATTAATGCTGCCTTTGTGGGGTCTGTGCGAAGTTTAATCCTTTTTTCCGTTCTCCAATTAGATCCCTCAGCCGGGGTCGGAGACTCTTGTTAGCGTTCCAGGCGTTGCACTCATCGTCTGTTGTCACGCTGCCAAACTATCCATATCATAAATCCCTTTTACTCTCTCTCTCTTTTCCCCCATTACACACACACAAACACACACGCTCTGACATGCACTGTTCTCACACTCCACTCTCCTCTCTGGGGATCTCGACAAGCTGCTGGAAAACTGCATTCAGCAAAGCCCTGGCAACCCCCATTCAGCCACAACCCCCCCTTCCTTCTTCCCTTTCCCAATACCCCTTTGCCCCCTTCAGAGCGCTCTTCCCCACTGCTTTCTCCCTCACAAACACACAAGTGCATGCAAACATCGACAACACACACACACACACACACACACACACACACACACCTCCTTACCCTCCTTGAGCAGCAGAGAGCAGAGCTCCTCGGGATGAAGTGGCCTTTGCTGTTTGTTCACTAAACTCACATTAAAATGCTGACCTAGGAGGACTGGACCTGGGGGGCATGAGTTCATGAGTCTGTCTGTTTGTGTGTGTATGTAGGTATTTGGGGGCAAGTGTGTGTTTTGGGTGGGGTATTTGAATTTTGAGGGCATTAGGAGGGCAGGAGTGGGGGAAAGAGGAGGGAGGTGGAAGGATGGAAGATGAGAGAGAAATCTTTTTTTCCCTATAAAAGTTTAAATTCTCATACCAACATTATCACTTTTTTAAAACCTGACGTTTCAGTACTGTTTTTCAGTACAGTTTAGCCAATAAAAGTTACAGTAATCTGAATAGGAGACAGGAAAGAGCGGACATCAAGACGACACAGGGAACATGACAGCTAAGCTCAAAATTCCTCATCCCTTGCTGAAGCTCCGGGTGTCTGTCTATTTGATGACGCATTAGCTGAAGTCAACCAACTGTATCACATGTGATAAAAACAGGACTGGAATTCCACTGTGTGCATCACTTCTTGGTTAAAAAATTAAAGAACCTGCCAGTCAGTCGTAATGCCCGACAGCTCAGGAATGTCTAACGAGGAATCCAAAGGGTCAAACAAGCGTTGTAATCCCAGAAGAATTACGTGTAGAAAACATGAGTCACTTTCATTCTGAGCTATTTATTTTACTTCAAACATGGGGAAACTTGAGGAAAACAGGCTCTGAGTGACCAGCGTTATTCATCTGAGCCACAAAAAGTGCTTTAAGGGACTGATCGAGGTCACAGGCAGGGAACCTTCAAAGGCTACTCCGAAAATACGAAAGTCCTCAATCTGCCAACGAACACATACACACATGCAAACAGAGTTCAAAATGGTGAAACCATACAGCATGGAAAACAACACCAGCCACAGGAAGTCAAGATTGCAGATGTCCAGTGCCAAGTGTTATGAAGCCCGAAGCCTCAGCTTGTAACCACAGCATTCTTACACTGAGGCATCAGTCTGCTCTGAAACAGGACAAGCCAATCATTAACCCGCAGGATGTTCCCACTCTCAAATCCTTCACTTCCCGTTCAGGAGCAGATCAGAGCGTAGCCACCTTCAGGCACCTATTTAGGAGTCATCTTTGTGCTGCTGTCACCGCTGGCAGGAACAAGGATGACTCAGGATTTGCTACGGGAGACTTCTCTGCATGTCGTATTAAAAAGATTCCTTCATGGTGCCACAATCACTGCAAACACAGGGTGACAAGACTCCAGAAACTCCGGAGAGAGAGAGCGGGGGGGGGGCAAGACAAGCCAGGGGGCTGAAATGTGATCCTATAGTCCGTGGGGATGGTAGACAGCCATAGTCGAGGATTAGAGCTGCGTTCCAGGTTCTGTTCAGGAAAGGAAATGTTTCCTGCAGTTGGACTCATTTAACGATTAAAAGCTACTTGGATAACTTCCTATGAATATAACACCACCTAAAACAACAGCGATCCGTTTCAGTCTGCACAGAACATGATCTACAGCTGAGGCACCACACGCTCCAAAATCAAAACCATGTCTAAAAACAGGCCTCTGAGAAAGCAGCCTTGCTTGGGAGACGTTTAAAAATAAAATTAATAAAAGTCCTCACCGGATTCAGGCTGCAGCAGATCGTCTTCTTCGTGCTCCTCATTCAGGCAAAACATCAGTGGCTCCTCATAGTCCTGAGTGAAGAAACAGGGAACCTTTCACCAAACAGGAGCGAGACTTTCTCACCAGGCTACAAGCACACCACAGAAGCCGAAAAAACCTAGCAGAGCTAAGTACAAAAACACAAGTGTCTGACCGGTGCTTAGGTCGTGTGACAGAGATCAATTAAGTCACCATCTGTAGCACATAAAACAAGTCCTATCAGATGACAAGAATCATGTGCGCACGCCACACCTCTCAACACATGAAACACACACTTAACCGCGCACAAGTCAGCTATTCAGTGACGCGTGCAAGGTGCCAAGAGCAACACCTTAACAATGAATGTGAAACAATGTGGGCCATTGTGGGCCAGTCAGTGACTGTTCTCGCCGTGACCTGCAGTTAGCCACCGATGCAGATGTTGCTGAAGATTGAATGGAGCTTTGAGAGTTTTGAAATTTGAAATTAGATACCCAGGATTTCTTTCAAAGAACACCTGTTGTTGAAAAGTAGGAAAATTAGTCTGGGAGGTTTTGGAACAACAGGTAACTTATCTTTACATTTGATTCCACTTATTGTATAAAGCTGTTTAAACACAAGTTCCAGGGAGATTTACAGTGTGAGTGCACATATTTTAGTCCGTAACTCTCTGTGTGTGTGAGTTCTTATGAGAAAATCCATCACCGTCTGCTGTCTTTACTCACATTCTCTTCTACAGCAGACGTTCCTCCATTGATATCAGAATAAAGAGCTGAAAGAAGAGAGAAAATACTCAGACAGGCGCAGCCATTAAACTTCAAAAGAGGCTCAAGTAAGTGCAGATGTTTTTCAGAGTTAACGATGTATGTACCATGTAAAGTCTTAGTTTTTCTTTTCATAACCTGGGGAGATTCTTTACCATGTGGCCTTCATCCCCTTTCTTTTCATTCAGCCATGTGCATCCCAGATCAAAGGACACGGTGTGTGACTGCTTACCAGAAACAAAGCAGCGACACGCAGAAATGAGCGTTTGGGTGGTTATGATTCAAGGCCTGGGGTCACGTAAAAATATAAAGGCAGGAAATGTATGAGAGGGAAGTGGCAGTGACCCATAAAAAAATATTAGGTTGGGAGAGAAAGTAAGACATAAACAGACATGTGAGGAGGAGAAAAGAAAAGCAAAGGCTGAGAGAGGAGATGATGTAAACGAAGAAAAAAACTTCACTTAAGCTTAAGGTCTCTGTGAGCCTCAGCGTGATGCCATTAAACACATTCACTCGAATCTGATAGAGTGATGCCAGCTGGCTCTGATGTTACTCCACAACAAGAGGGAGAGATACAGAGAGAGAGAGAGAGAGAGAGAGACAGGGACGGAGCAAGACAGACACAAGAGACTGATAGTGGAAGTGAGAGAGAGAGAGAGAGGGAGACAAGACAAAAACAGAGGGAGAGAGGAAAGGAGAGAGCAAGGGACAGAGACAAAGAGAGGGAGACAGAAAGGCAGAGAGACAGAAAAAGTGAAAGATAAAGAGAGGGAGACAGAGAGAAAGAGAGACACAAAGGGAGAAACTGACAGTGGGAAAGAGAGACAGAGGGACATTAAATAAAGAAGGACAGAGGGAGAGACAAAGAGAAAGAGAGACAGAAATATAGAGACAGGGACAAAGGATAAAAGAGAACAGTCTTGTAAAGGGAGACTGTGACCTGGCAAAATTCATCCGGTAACTAACTAGATTTTCTGTTTAGTTTTATTGTTCATATCAATACACCCATGAAGACACACTGACACACACAGAAGTAAAAACATAAAATGACTATTTATGAAATTTTACATAATCAAACATCTATCATTTATTTTTTTTTTAGTTTATTAACCATTTGAGTCATTTTTTAATTGCCTGTTGTATCAAAATTAAAGTTCAGAGCAAGAGATAATAAATGCTTTGCTGGAGCAGTTTGTTTAGAGCCTAACTTTGGCTTTAGCTGATTGGCTTAAAATAATGCTGTACACATGCAGTGAGGGATTAATTAGGTCAGGTGCAGCAAGAGAAAAAACACCACCGAGAAACAGTTTTCAAACCGCACACTTCCTTTGTTGATTATATTTATATCGTTTGATTGTTTCGCTACTTTAAATTTGAATTGTTTTCATTAACATATGTTGAGATATTCGTTTTACACTGACGTTAGGCTGACATAAACACACCAAACTTATTCAAACATCCATTCATTCACCTGTGCAACTAAAGACCTTCAAGTAAGTCATCCCACGATAAGAAAGCAACAGGCATGAACGTACGAGTTTAAAGTCTCTGGCTTTATTTGAATTGTGACATGGAAAGCCAGAACAGTGATGATATAAAGCACAAAAAAAGCCAAAAACTCCTTTTTGCTTAGGAAATTACTTGAGCAATTAATGTTTTTGAAACTGCTGTTTATTCATTTCCTTCCAGTTGATAAATTATCTCTCTACTTATAAACATATACACTAGCTTTGTCTCTCTGCTACTTTGCTTTCTATATTAAAGCGGTGATTCATATATTTCAAATTAAAACACTCCATGACTGACATGTTTGGTTGCTTGTGACCACAAGATACAAGCATGACCACTGATGAAACAACTTGCTTTCCTCCACAGGAACCTGTTAGCCCCAACCCCCCCGCCCCCCGTTGTTTTTTCCATTCACTTGCAATACCTCAAAGTCCCACAGGATGGCAGTCAATGCCTATTAATATTGTAGCCTGATTCAAGCTACAGGATCTAATCTTATAAACCATTAGAACAAAAAAATGGCAGATTGCTACAACATAGAAGAGAAGAGTGAAGACTGGTCGGTCTAGTGTAATCAGGCCTCTCAAAGCTCACAAAGCGCACAGAGTAGGAAGGTTATGATACCGTTCTCTGTCGGGTCATCTACCAGCTCTTCTTTCTCCAAGATGGTCTCCACACGTTCCCTCCGTAGTGCTTTGATCTGTGGGAGGAAAGTGTGTGTGAAAAGGTTTAAGTGACTCAATCATACAGACTAAGGATGGACTGACTCTATGGTATCGTCATTTAACATGTAGTTTCAGGTACATTAGTTGCAGTTCAAAATTGCACATGTGCATGGTCCTCCAAGAAAGGCACGGTCAGTGATGAAAATTCAGGTTTACTTGCATCCCAGATCATTTCAAATGACAGCATTTCAATCTACTGGCACCTGACTACATGGATAACCCAAACTCGCCTCTCTGAGGAAGTCCTCGTCTCTGAGCCGATCTCTGAGAAGCAGGATGTCGGCGTGCCGACTCTCCTCCGAGCTCCACCTCAGGTTTTGCCTGACAGTCAGAGTCAGGTTCCCCGTGTCATGACAGAACCTCAGCAAGCGGGACCGGTCCGCCCACACCTGGGACAGACCTGCTGGAGGCGTGGCCAGGGGGTTGGGCGGGCTGCAGCACAACAAGTGGGTTAGTTAAATAGTGCTTATATTCCTATAGATCACAGTTTTTCATCAGTAAAAATGTCATTTTTCAAGCTATTAGAATACATGTCACTCTGTGCAGGTGTTGGTCTAGTTTCTCTGGCAGGGTGAACAGGCCCATCAAGGATCAAGTACATCTTTATTAACCCCTGGGGACAATTTGTTTCACAGCCAGCAGACAAGAACAACAAATAAATAGACAGGACGAGAAGTACAGCACAATAAACATCAAGAAAACTCACTTCGTGTTGTTAAGAAAGCCAATAGCAGCAGGAACGAATGACTTCTTAAACCTGTTGGTCCTGCATTTTGGCACAATATATCTGCGGCCGATATAGCTGTGCTAACAATTTATGGATCCAAATTAAGCACAAGACATTCAGGTAACACTAACAGGTGTTAAGCATTTTATCTGTTAATAAAACGTATGTTAACTGACATTTTTACAGGGTCTTCGAAATCGAAAGAATGCAAGATATCTGGGGTAATAGCTTAGCAGCTCAGCGGTACAGTGGTTAGCACTGCCACCTCACAGCATGAAGGTCTGGGCAACCTGTCACCCAGTGTCAGGTAGGATTGGTTCCACACACCTACGACCCGAGTTCGTACATTACTTTGATTAACATTTCAAGGAAAGCGTCCCCTGACAATTTTTGGGAAAGCTCTGCACTGAACACATAATGTTACAGCAAAACAGTGATTCACTTGTCTGAAGTGCCCTGGAGGAGCTGATAATCTTACTGTGTGAGCAGCTCCAGCAGCTCGGTGTTGCCCGCCGCCTGTGCCAGCTGTAGCGGTGTGACTCCCTCCTCGTTTGGCAAACTGACAGCCATCAGACCTCCTGGCTGGCACAGCAGCAGCTCCGCCAGTCGATACAGACCCCACCGCACGGCCAGGTGGAGGGGAGACTCCCTGAGACTGCGCTCTGGAGATGAGGGCAGAAAAATGATGACCTAAAACATGTACAGTATGTGACTGCGGAGGTAAAGGTATGCAGTGGGATCTACTACAGCTGCTGAATGGAAGAGAGAGGCGAGATTAACAGTGAGACAAGAAAGAAAATAAGCCGGTGTCAGAATGTGAGGAAGACAGAAGGGAACTTACATGTCAAGAATCTCATCTCGATAACCACCTTCCCGTGATAATTAACCTAAATGTCAATGATTGATTTCGTAACTTGCACAGCAACAGATCCATCTGCTCCACTGACCCACTTTAAGACTATAAAAGCTCTTCAACAAAGTGGTGACAGTTTCTTATTTCTGTGCCTGCCACTCAGCGCCTGCAAGAGCTGTATCCAGGTAACTGGCCTGCAGCAAAGCAGCTACTGTCGAGTGACTGGTGGGCTTGAAAATGTATTGATGGATTTTTAAAAACACGAGGGCTGTGCTAAAAAATCAGTACAGCAATATATGGCAATATTTGATTTCGTGATACACTGCATTGCATCCTGAATTGTGATGCGTATTGTTCAGTCCCTGCCAGTACCCGCCCCTACAGTTCAGTGATACAAAAGAATGCATTTCATTTTCACGCTTTCAATTTCCGTGTGTGCACTGTTTCAGTGTGTCCCGTTAAAGAGCAATGCGCTTAAATTTCATTTCTCATTTTGATGTTATGGCAGCTACATCAGTGCGTTTCACAAATTTTCCAATACAATTCAAATAATTTGGAAAGCAAAGTTTGAATTAAATTGTTTTGACTCAATTCGTCTGCCGAAATATCAATATAATGTGATGTGACGCATTAAAACTACCTGCATTGTACACAGAAACTTGTATTTCAGCTCTGTTTTCACATTTTCAGCGTTCCAAGTGGAATATCGCAATATATCGCAAATACGCATCGTAGCACAATGTGTCACGATGAGTATCATATTGTGAAGTCCTTGCCAAGATCCAGTTCACCATAATCCTAATATATTTAATCACATCCGAAGGAAAAAAAGGGAATGAGAGAGCCTGGTTCAATTTCAGCCTTAGACCATCATCAAAGAATCTCCCACTAGATGGAAAAAATAACAGAAGCTCCACACAGTGATGAACTATACAAGCTCTACAGTACTACTTAGTGACAGTTTCGTCTAGTGAGTGTCTAGAGTAACCACTGCTCCCGTCTGCTGATGAGGTTTTGCTTTGTTTGAGATTTTTGGGACGTTCACTCATAATATTTGTAGCTTTTGTGATTAATTCACCAGCCAGACAGACTTTGATTACAATAAGGGAAATTTATATCAAGGCAACCGCAGAAGTGAGTCACATTAACATGAATAACAATAAGCAGCATGTGACAGCTTACACAGAGGTCTGACAGTCACTGTTTATTTTTCATTTCATTTTTGAGTTTTCAAGGCAACATGGGAAACCCACAGAGGCACAAAGAAGCCATACAGGCTTTGTCACATACTGTGTTTTAGTCACTAAGCTGCAAAAACGTGGTTAAGGGGGAAAAAAAAGTAAGAAAATTTTGAGGAATCACAAGGGAACTACACAAACGCTGCTCAGACACTGACAACACCGACTGAAGGACAAATAAGCCTCAGCTATGATCAATGAACACAATCAACTCCTTTGATAGTTGATCAAAAATCAAACAGCCACAAATACTATTTGCTTCGTACATTAATCGCAGTTAAAGCGAAAAAGTGCCCCCCCATGTCCCGTTCACAGTCCGAAATGAACGCAAAATGCACCGACTGATGGTGCACAAGTTCAGCTGCGCATTTAAGGTGTGTATGCACTTTGTATTTGAAGAGTTGGAGGTTTTGTTCTGCACACAACAGCTGAACATTACTGTTTAAATGCCAGTATTTGTTAAAGCACTTCATTTCAACAGCAGTGCCCCAGAAAGATTTACCGCTCCCCCCCCCCAGTGTGAATGCAGAAAGACTTGAAGAACAGCATATTTTTACTGTAAACTCTGCGATATTAAAAGAGTACAAATCTAGCAGCTCTGTAACAGCTTACCTGCTTGATGAACGCGGAGCAAGAGCGTCTTCCCGATGCAAAGCCGACAGCTTACTGTATGTCACCACGAACACGAGACATTTTCAGTCACATGAGACATTTAGATTTAAAAAAAAAAAAGAAAGAGAAAAAAAGAACAGAAAGAATCCCAGTTTTCTGTTTTAAAAACGGACAAAGCAGCGACTGACTGCGTCAAGGGAGAGAGTCTCAAAGATCCATTTAGCCTGTGAGTGATTTAATTCAGGGCTGAGCTCCTCTCACCGCTCGCCTCCTTTATGTATGCTGAACAGACCCGAAGCGCTGCTTGGGCTTTTCTATTACACCGAGAGCTGACACCGGCGTTTAACCACAATCAGAGGAGGCGGGTGGGTAGGTAGGTACGGAGTCAGGGAAACTACGGGGAAAAAGTGTGAGAGGAGCGCATGTTGATCCTCCCCGTCTAGCCGAGGCA
>JAPXVT010000024.1:17792573-17805105 GCA_029823135.1 Acanthurus reversus
AGCCAGACCATACAAACATTTGAAAATAAGTTTTAAATTGCAATAGCGAACGAAACTTTCAAAGTTGAACATATTATGTTTTTCTAAGGCACAACAATGGTGCCATCTTATTGTTCTCAACATGCTGTGAACTTTATGGTGAAAAATATTTTATATGTAAACAGCATATTGAATTACATGGAAATCTTTTTGCTTTGTTCACACGTGTTCATTTCTTCATCTGATTTAGAGGGAACAAGAATTTGGATGAGTCAAAACCATCTTTGAACTTTAAAATGCAAATCATCAATTCTTTTTTTTTATTGTTGAAGTGAAAGTATAAAAGGCTCTTTGAAAAAATACGAACCTGTACAGCTAAATTGAAACCACATTAATAAAAAATGTAGATAAACAGCAAATAAGTATATGTTATTAGTTTAAATTCATAACGCAAACTGAATAAAATCAAACTAAGTTTAGAGGTAGAACAAGGGATTTAAGATGTTTCCAACCAATACACACTCCTGCCCCTGCATGGTCAGTTCTTCAGAGTCCAGGGCCTTGTAGAGGCCAGCACTGACAGCCTACCTGTTACCTGGCTGTATGACACATTTTGTTCTCCGTAGGGAGTCAGCTCGTATATTTACATGTTCAAATGACTTTATGGTAATTCATGTCTGGATTTCCATCCATCCATCCATCCATCCATCCATCCATTATTGTCAGTTTATCCGAGGGCTAACACATGAAGACAAACATCCATTCACATCTACAAGCAACCTATTGCGCTAACCTGCATGTCTTTGGACTGTGGGAGGAAACCTTTATGCTGTGAGGCAACAGTGCTAACCATTCCTCACTGTGCTGCCTGATTTCTGGTTGTGAGCATTTCAAATTTCTGTCCCCTTTTTTTTAGACATCGATAATTATTAGACAGGCATTGGGAGGTTTTTTGAGTACATGTGAAGTACTCCTCCTCAGCTGACACACTAATAATGCTTTTTAGATTTTTTTAGGAACTGAAACCTGAAACCAACTTTTTTTTGTTCGAATGACCTCATAGGTTTCTTAGAATTTTATGTCAGTAGTGTGGTTACAACATGTATGACATATTGTCGATTCTGTTAAATATAGAGTGTGATGTATTTACCTATCTAATTTTAAGAGAACAAAGAAGCATTAACAAAACAAATACTAATGCAGACCTCCAGGAAACTTGAACTACAAGTCTTTGTTTACTATAGAAGTATCTTACAGCTCAACACGTCAGGATCAGGTGATTTATGTTTGTCTGGGGATAAACACCTGATCAATATGTGATAAACACCTGAGCAACGTGTTTTTTTGATTGTGAGCTTGTTGTTTTCATAGATGACATTTGGCAAAAGAAAACTGGATAGCCCCATACATGACTAAAGTCATGGGTGTGGAAAGTCCTGTCATCTTCCCCTCTCTCTCTAAGTGTAAGTGTGATTCCCTCGAAATTTGAGAGCATCAGATATTCTCACAATAATTATATGATCGGGGGAAAATCTCTGAAAGGGGTTTATTTCTCTTGGTCATCTCTTTTGCTGAGGTTGTTCTAGGTTATGGTATGTCTGAGATGTAAATCCACGATTATGGGTCAGGAATTAAATTAAGGATGAAAAGAATATTATCAATAATGCAAAGATACACAGACTCATACTTTTTGCAGGAAAAATACATATTTTATACACTCTGAGAATTGCAACTAATAATGCTATTTATTATCCAAAATACTGATAATGGATTTTTCAATAATTTCATAATTGTTGGATATATTGATACATGCTCACTCTCCCAAACATACATAATAATACATACTACAGTTAAATGACTTAGTTTTTGCAACAATCTAAAAGCCAGAAATGTTCAATTTAATTTGATGAAAGACCAAAAACAGTGAATATTCACCTGGAGAGGACAAACCCATATTTTTTTGCATTGTAGGTTAAAAAATATCTTAACGATGAAAAGGATGGCAAGTGAAGCAGATAGACTAACGATAAACGTAATAAAATTTCCATTCCATTTCTAATGGTCTGTTAGCAAAGATGTGATGATGATGATCTCTGTTTGTTTCATTTTCTTAGAGATTTAGATCAAATTGTGTGCGTCTTTAGGGTGCACTTGTGTTTGTGTGTCTGCAGATTTGTTAATCAAATAGTGTACATCTATTAATTCTGTACTATTTCAGTTAAAAGGCAGAGGGCAACCCCCCACCCCACTGCACACCCACGCTTAACAGGTCTTATCGCCACCTCTCAGTTCCTTGTTCGAAATTCACAGTTTATCTGTTCACAGAAAATTTGACATGCAAAGCAGCACAGAGGAAATACTCTGTTCACTATCACACTCAATAGGCTCTTATCAGATCACTACATCTCAGTTTCTGTTGCACCTCCAGTGGGGCCGTGATGATGGTGGTGTCAGTGGTGCTGATGATGATGATGATGATGATGATGCATGCTGTGTTCCACCATACATATAAATGCATGCTCAGTGGGCAGTGGAGCATACAGTCATCAGGATCACTTCTGCTCTTGATTTTCTTAGTGTTTCTTCAGTGTAACTTCATCGAAAATGGTAAGAAATAACAAGGCAATGCAGAGAATTAGATGCTTTAACAGACAGAATGGGGAGTAAATTACCAGTGTGGTCATTCTGGTCATTTTACATTATTATTAGGCATTTTGTCAAGTAAATTCAACAATGCTGCAAGATTGCATAGACTCTCAGTTGACATTGAAATGTTCAATTATCTCAAGCGAATTCAGACATACTTACTGAAGTTTTAATGCAAGTAAATTCATTTTAACAATTTCTCTTTTGCTGTCTCACCACCTCTCAGACTTTGCCACGGTGGATATTTGGGCTGCTGTTCATCAGCCTAACTGGGGCACAAGAACTCAAAGAATTTCCAGAAAACTGTACGCATTTTTCTTGAACTACGTTATCCTTTTTATTACTGTTGTCTCCTTACCATGAGTGGTTCTAAATGAGGTAACCCTGACATGTTAATATATGTGTATTGCGCATGTGTCTCTCTCTTTGTGTAGTTGTGG
The DNA here is from genome assembly GCA_029823135.1 of Acanthurus reversus. Taxonomy (NCBI): domain Eukaryota; kingdom Metazoa; phylum Chordata; class Actinopteri; order Acanthuriformes; family Acanthuridae; genus Acanthurus; species Acanthurus reversus. The sequence continues at coordinate 17,795,639 of JAPXVT010000024.1, forward strand.
TAGCTAAAGAGAACGATGTAAATCCAGTCACACTTACCTGCGGTACAAAAACTGATGGCGCTGTCCAGTGGAAGTTTGAAGATAACTTGATGGAGCTGGATGATGAAAATCTGGTCCTGAGGGGCATTGATAGACCCGATTTGGGACGGTACAGCTGCTGGAGAGAAGGACAGGAGGTGTCATCAACCTATCTGCTGCTGAAAGCTGAGGAGGGAGATGAGAAAGGTGAAATAGTCTTGTTTCATTTTTATCTATTCATAAGTTCCTATGTTGTAAATGACAAGAGTTCCTCAAATATATTACTTGAAACATGTATTTTTGGCTTCTTGGAATATTTCTCTCCACAGACGATGACACTGAAGGTTAACACATGCTGATCCATTCTTTGAGTCATTTCTAAGATAAATTTCTGACAGTTAGGATAATTTTTTCCGGTGACAGAAAGTGCAAACATTTTTCATTACTCTGGGTCTTTGCAGATTCTCTTATCAAGTGTCGGGCAAAGTCTTATGACTGTACCTTTACCTGTCAGTGGACCCACAGTGGATACTCTGCAGTGCGCATGGGACTGGGCCATGAGTGGTAAAGAAAAGAAAAAGAAAACACACAGATAAACTAAAGATGACAATAGTTTTGTGGTGTATGAAAATTGCAACACAAGCAGACAGGACTTTCTCAGCGACATATTGTTTTACTGCTTGCCTCTGTAGCACCGAAGGCGGGAAGTCATGTCCATGGGTCAACAGCACTGACAAGCTTCCAGATGGGGGATTCCAGTTTGAGCTGTCCCACCCCCTCCCACCCTATGCTGAGGAAAGCACCATGCTTGAAGTCACCGCTGAGGCCATCACTAACTTCTTATACGTGAGGAAAACCGAGAGGTTTTATCTGCGAAACATTGGTAAGCTGATTGACACCGTGCCACATGAAACAGATGATTATCAAGAAGAAACAGTTTGGGCGTCTTTTGCAATAAATAAATAAATGAAATGAAATATATAAAAAAAAATGAAAATCACAAAGTCAAGGTATCATACAAGTATTAGACAACTGATCTTGAAGGATGAGATCAAACATCTTCATACAGATAATACAGTAAGCATTTCTTTCTGATGATAACAGTGTTCAAGAAGTTAAGTGGCTTTTGCTACACTCTCTCAACTCAAATAAAAGTCAGTGTAAAATGAAATGAATATCAGATCATAATGAACAGTAAAAAGCAGCTATGACAACTTGAAAATACAACTTGAAATGATAAAAGCATAAGCAGTCATGCCATTGCTCATCAGTAAATCCTTACTGTCCTTTTCTTCTGTCCAGTTCGACCTGATAGTCCCCAGATTGTCAAGTGTGAGGAGGTGGGGGACAGCCTGAACGTGACCATTCATCCACCAACCAGCTGGTCGACTCCTCACAGCTTCTTCAGCCTGGAACACCAGATTCAATATGTGATCAAGGATGACGGCACGGTACGTGTGAGCTTGCACTGAAACAAAGGGTGATCATCTTTCCATGTCTTTCATTCTGTCTCCTGCGTTTGGTTTTCTAATTTTATGACCTGTCTTGGTTTCAGAGGAGACTCTCTTCATCTGCACTGATACCGAAGGAGATCAGCCAGCTGAGGGTTCGCTCCAAAGACCCGCTGGTGCCCTCCGCCTGGAGCGAGTGGACTCCCTGGAAAAATGTAATTTGCTGATGTAATTTGAAGCCAACACTGTCTGCTCCTGCTCTTTCTCTGTTCTGACATGTTCTCTCATATCCTCTCATGTCCTCTCATGTGCTGTTTTTCACTGTGTTTCCAGCTTTCACACACTTACAGTGAAAACTTTACAGCACCCCCCATAAGCTCGGTTATTAGTCAACAATTGTGTTTAATCACATGTCAACACAGCACACTTTTGTTATTGTATCCTATTTATTAGTTCTTTTTATTTATGACTCAACTTGTGCTATTTATTTGTGAATATATTTATGATTTATTTTTATTTATTATTTATCTTAACTATTACACACAAAAAATGAAGCAAACACCAGTCTTTCTGACATTTGAAATTGGTGACATTTGAAATTGGCACAGTCACTGTGACTCTTCAATTTACAAAACAGACAGTTCTGTGATTCATTAAAAATGATTTATTCGCAAAGTATGTCATATGTCATGGGACCAAATCTTTAGAGACAGGTCTCATCCAGTTTTGTCCATTTCAGAATCCTTGATGTTAAAATCTGTGGACACCTACATAACACATCATTTAAAATAAATTAGAAGTTAACTAGACATTTCTGCTGGAGGATTTAAGTTCAGTCGACACTTTAAACAGACTTTCACTCAATGTTATTTCTGTGTAAGTGAGTTGTGCTCCTATGTATTTCGGTGCTGAATGGCTATTAAAAGAGCTTTGTGCTTCCTTCCTCATACATGTTCTTTCTTCATTTACGTGTTGCTCATGTCATACATAGAATTACTGACTAATGAAAATCCCCGTTTAAAAGCATCGCCAGACCACTTTCATGTGCAACGTTGTCTATGAATAGGGGGGCAGCCAAATGTTGGAAACATGAGTTGCTAAATTTGTGCACTGCATGTTCTGTGAATTTTATTTGAGGAAGCGATGCTTTTATGAGATCACTCGCTTGAAAAAATTAAATAATAGGATGCCTTTTAATTAAGTATTTTAAGAGAGAAAGGCGATAAATAACAAAATAAATTTTACAATAAACAACAAAATGTGATGCTCATGCATTGAGTGAGGAATCACTATTATATGGCTTGCAATACAATACTGACCATTATTAAGGTGCTTTATCATAATGACACAGTTACTGATAAAGAAGTTCCCCCATAATTAAGACCAGAGGCTTTTTATAACATTTAACTGTATTTTAGTTTGTAATGAAAGAAAAATAACACTGAATAAAACCTGCAGTTACATGTCTGACACCTACCGAATTATTATTTTTTGTGGAAAAGGAACAAATAAAGCAAGACAATGAGACGCTCTTTCTCAGTGGCTGTCAGCTACAGTATAATGCTTTTTAAAAAAAAATGTTATATATTATTATCCTAGTCTGAGATAAGCATGTGAGAACAATAAAGACCCTCCAATGCACCTCTATAGCTAGCAAACTGCAGAATGAAGTGAATATTTATGATAGCTGCACCTGCTTCACCAGTAAGATTTGTTATAGATGACAAATGCATCAAAGCCCTGCAAGGACTGTGGCATCACTTGGTATTTGAATTGCTGTATTTTCTTTTTCATCTAGTTGATAAAGTGATCATGTGAGCTGGTAAATTTTGTGGCCTGTTATTTACTGAAATTGGTGAATATTTCAAAAACTGCCAAAAATTTTAGCATTGATTTGGATTGTCCCAAACCTTAAAAATCAAAGCATTTGCTGGCAGCTTATTAACAGGGGGAAAAAATAACGTACATTGAACAAAGACCAAATGAATTTTAAGCATTAACATTCTTATTCAATTTCCTGTCTTTTGTCATACCCTAATCTGTCATTTACTCATTGCAGGTAAAATCAGAAACAAAAGACCCGAATAAATGCAAAAACAAAGCAAGATTCTGCCATCTAGAACTGCCATCTGATTCTTTGGAAGACTGCAAGAAGAAGAAAAAAAATGGGAGGAAAAAGAGAAAAAATTCCAAGCAAAGCCGTAAATCATAAAAGGAGATGTTCAAATGCAGACGTATGTTGTAAGTTGTTCTGTGTTGGAGTACAAAGCTTTTAATTTATCATTTAGTAGGAACATAATAGCTATATGATTATATTAATAATAACAGTGAACCTCTGATTTCATTTGCCAAATGCTTGGACAAAGATGCAACACTGTTGCTTCGGATTTTAAACTGAAATTTGAAAGGCCCTGAACTGAAGAAGGCATTACTCACATGTACTTGTACACCTACCTAAAGCGAATGCAGTCTAATGCAGTGGTCATACAATAATCTGTGCTTTCATGAAGGTTATTATGTTCAGTTTGTCTGTCTGTACTTTTTTTCCATTACTGGACTACTCTGCCCAGTGAAATCTGCTGGGAATTATTTTCATGCTGTATTTTGTTTGTGTGAAAATCATGTAAGAGTTCAGAAATGCAAGTCATTCCAATCACTTTACAAGTGTCCTCACTTCAAAAGAGTCTTGGTTAATTCCCCATTAATATAACAATAATTTAATTAGCATCACCTTGAATTTTACACATAGCCTAAGCATTGAACCCACATACTACATCAGACCTATATGGCACTTTGATTAGCCCTACTATTAAGTAGACTGTATCTAGTTAATGGTAAATTGGTTTGGAACAAAACATGCAACACTTATGCACATCATCAGCTGAAGAGCATCTTGGGCTCAGAATGTTTATCAATCGATTTTGACACCCGTGACAAGATTTAAGACCATCAGTATCACAGTCTTGTAGCAGGCTTATTGCATATTCCCAAACAGACATTTCTCAGTGAACACGGTTTGACCTGTCGGTAAAAAGGACAAGTGAAAATAATAAAAGTAATGATGGCTGAATTCTATTTAGTTTGTTAAGGTTGACAGTCACTGCACTGTGTATGGTGGTGGCTCCCTGCTCATGGGGCCCATCAGCCCTGCGGCCCCCCAGCAGGTCAATCTGGCTTTGATACATATGCATGTACATAAAATGGAGCACGGAAGTGGTTGCTAACCTGGTGCCAGCACACAAGGGGGTGAAAGGAAATGAGGTTGCTAATAAACTAGCAAAAAGGGCGCTGGAAAAGAATACAAGAGTCCCAATCTCTTACGGGAAAAGGAGAAGGAAAAGCAGTCATTAGAAGAAAGGAATGGGAATATGACAGAAAATCTGGGAGGAAGACCAGAAAGGAAGGATGTTTACAAAATACAAAAATCAGTGATAACAAGGAACTACAAGGAAAGGAACAAAGGGGAGGACATCAACATAAAGAGGCTTAAGGTGGGTCATACTGGATTTAATGACACAATGTATGTACTGGGAAAAAGGAACAATGATAGGTGTGAGAGATGTGGAGTAAAAGAAAAAGGAGAACATACAATTTTACACTGTAACAGGTATGCAGCTGAACGAGAGAGGCTGCAGGAGAAAGTCAGGGCGGCAGGGCATGAGGGGAGCCTGGTGGGACTTTTAGGAACAGACGGAATAAGATCTGCCAGAAAGGCGCTATTCACTTTCTTGCACAACACAAGACTGATGGATAGAATTTATAAGTAGGTAAATGACATGACGCTACACATTCCTGTACAGTAGGTGGCGTAATGCGCTTAAAAGCCGTTTGTGATCCGCCTATAAACGAAGAGAAGAAGAAGTAGAAGACGTTGCTAACCTGCTGCTCTGTTGTTGTCGGGACGATAGCTAGCTACAATGGGGAAAAGACCGCCGCCACACTGAAGTCCGGTCTGTGTAGCGTTAAGGAGCTCTACAAATGTCCTGAACATGGCAAAGGTTGTTTGGACCACAGCTTTATTTTTATACCTCTGGAGTGTTTTCATGCAGTTCAGTCACATATCAGGTGAGAGTCACGATAACGTTACATTAGCACCACCGTTCCCTGCGCGTGACGGTGGAGACAGGTTTAAATGCTTGTAAGAAACTAAAACTTAACGAAGCTGACGGAAATGTGTCAGCTGAAAGGTTTCAGAAACATGACGTGGCTGTTGTTGTAGCCTCCGCAAGTTGTCACTTCAAAAGTCAAGTGTATAGGAGTAATGTGTCATATTCCCTGTAAATTTCCATCCCATGTCACTGTGGTTTACTAACACTGATTTTCTTCTGCCCACACACTCGCGCCTGATAAGCTAGTCGTGTTTCTTTGGTCTCCTTCAGGTCTCGGGCTCAATGAACTGCTGTATTTCCGGGTCATCAGTCCAGAGGAAATAAGTTATCTATTCAGCGCAGCACCTGCTAAAGACTTCGGAGGAGATTTTGTTAGTGACTGTACTCTGCCCTCTTTTGAATTTCATCTTCATGTTTGCCAAAGGATTCTCAAGCCACAGACACATGTACAGTCATCTAATCAAACCCCCTTTTTTCTCCTTTGGTCCTCAGACATCATCCTATGATGAGATTTTCCTCGTGCCAGCAGATCCTGTAGATGGCTGCTCAGAGTTAAAGGACAGAAACATCATCCAGGGACAAGTTATCCTGGTGGAAAGGGGGTATGTACACATACCTCAGCACCTACAGCTTAAGCTGTGAGGATGGGAAGACAAACCAGTAGAAGGAAACTGAAACTGTGAGCTTGGACGCAGCGTTTGGAGGAATGAGGAAGCTAAACTGAGGCAACTGTCATATAGGGAGATATATGGCAGGATATTACATTTTTTTGCCAATATCTGATGTGCTGATATTTTGTAACTCATTTATCTATCTATCTGTCTAGCTATTTGTCTATATAAACAGTATTATTGTGCATACTCTTACCTTGTTGGCCCAGTGGCAAATGCAGGCGTGAAATACAAATCTTAAAATTATGTTATATTCATTCCTTGTGCGAAAGAAGAAAAATAGTTGAACTTATGTCAAACATATCATATTTGCTCATGTCATCTGCTTTTAAACAAAATAAGTAAGATAGATTCTACTTAAAACTGAATGATGCACAGTCATAACAATACTCATAATCAGGGCAAATTTGGCCTGTTTCACAAATGACAAAGAAAGTAAACATGACTTCCATCCACAGGGAACACGTGAAACATGGTGTCGACTCGGGCGTTCAATCAAGGAAACAGCAGCATATTATTTTATTGGCTATTGGCAGATATTGGCTTGCTGGCAGATATCCGATTCTTGATTTTAAAGCCAATATTGGCCAATACAATAATGTGCCGATAATATCGTGCATCCCTACTTTCATAAGCAGCTTACTATTCTGGACTGTCTGTTTAAGCTGCTGCATTGTACGTGCAAGTAATCTGTTACCTCTTGTTAAAAAAAAAAAAGGGGACCAAATTCCTTCAACAATAACTGAAAAACCCCTGTTTGTGTCTCCCTCTCTGGCTGTCTCTCACAGACACAGTGGAATGGTCCGTGATTAGCCTCTCCTGTCTATGAACGCAGCAGTGATCATGCCCACAGTGTGGTCAGCTTGGTAACATTCGTGCTAAATTTAGCAGAGCTGATTTAGTAGTTGTTGATAGGATGTGTCTTTATTTGACTATGATTTGAATAAATGCATGACGTTTTATTCAAAGTGTTCACACGCAGTTTTCTGTCATGCCTTCCTTTGTTTCCAGAGGTTGCTCCTTTGTACAAAAAGCCCAACATGTGGAGGAAGCAGGAGGAAAAGCAGTTCTGATTGCTGATAATGCAGAGGACAATGACAGTCAGTACCTTGATATGATTACTGATGGAAGCACTGTTAAACCAAGCATACCTGCTTTATTCCTGCTAGGTCGTGATGGGTAAGCCAGACACACAGACACCAACAACCATTTTACACCTGTGTGATTTTAAGCTAAGCGTTAATGCAACACATTTTCATTCCATGTATTCTAGGATGATGATAAGACGATCTCTTCAGAGACAAGCACTGCCATGGGCTGTCATTTCCATTCCTGTCAATGTTTCCTCTTTGGCCTCGTTTCCACTCAAGCAGCCCCCATGGACACTGTGGTAGAACAACATCATGCACTTATTCACTCAGAAAGCACTCTTTCATCGGCGCATATCCTTTCAGCAGTGGATAAACTCACAGCTTCACCAGGAAATTCTTTTCTGGTGCTTAAACAAATTCAAATGCGCTGCTGCCGAGCCGATAAAATGAACACATGTAAAACTGATTATGTCAGACCTAAATATACAACCAAAGGCATGTTGAGCCAACTGGTGTCCAAATGGAATTTTTTGCCGTTGCACCTCATGAGGAAATATTCAGTAAGAAACATGTGCATACTTTTCAGTGGTCAGCTGAAGTTGACTGAATTTGCATGTGGTTTTGAGGATGAGTCTTTTCTATGTAAGTAGGCTTCAGCAGCTGATTTGTTGGTGACTTATCAGCGGTGACAATGTGGAAAATTTTATACACAATGCGACAGCATACACATTGAAGACCATTGTACATCGTGTTTTTTTGCCCTTTCAAATAATATCGGCTGTGTGTGGGCCTCTGTGGGGAAAAGTGGGGAGTTTTATATATAATAGGTAATATACCATGCTTCAATACAATTACAGTATACCAGGACTGTCAAAATTCCTGCTGATTTGCATGAACCTAAACCAGATAAACAAAACTGTGCATTGTCTCTCTAATGGTTAATAAATATCAAATAACTCCTTTTTTGCATAAAATACTGTCATTGTTTTCCTTTTCTGAGGTACACGTTTACTACTTTTAAGATCATACACACATTTTTGTCTTCTTGTGCCTGAACCCTAATCAACTTAATAACTTTATCAGTATGCACTTTTCTCTACTCATGATTCAAAATAAAACCTTGATTCCCGGAAGTTTTCACAAAGTTTTTTGAGAATTAGTTTACTTTTAAAATCAACGAGGGGCAAAAACAACTCGCCGACACAGGTGCACGCCACCACTACTACATGCGTGCTTCCTGTCCTTTTCACTTGGGATCCCCTCACAAGGTGCAATATGATAAGTTTGTTTCATAATCTGCATGTGTATCCTGGAAAGCATCACTTAGTGATGTAGAGCCGATCAGCTACAGGCAGCTTAAAGTGTTCTTAAATTTAATAGATGCAAGTCAAGCAAAACCTCATTTATTTTTGCTGAAAGTAAGTTCTTAGTGGTTTAATTTTTTTTCTTAATGTTTAAATCTGAGAGATTTATTGTGAGGTCGTCGTGTGTAGTTCCAAGCAGAGTTTCTGTATTATTTGAGGGTAATGCAAGCTGTTAGGCCTAAACACACACAAAAAAATAAAATTCTGCAATCCTTTCTGATAACCTTCACCTGACAACCTTGATAACCAAAACAAAAATTGCACTGATGTACATAGATTAAGAAGAAAAAATGTAGGAAGTGATTTCATTTAAGAGAAAAAAATAGGCCTGTATTAATGCATTGTTTAAACGTGTTGATTTAGGTAAAAACTCATTTCAGCAAAGTTTATTGAAGTCTGTATATTTGTCTTTTCACTCTACATATGAAGATCATCCAAGCAGTCTTCAATTTCAAACTGTATTATAATGTAAAATTAGTACCTTTGTTCGATGTTTATTTGTATTTTCTGTGAAAAAAGGACATAAACCTTAGTAAACATTTTGAATAAATACAAAAGACAGACAGGCTGCAATTATTAATAATAACATTTTCTTCAGTTTTCGGTAACAAGCTTGTGGCTTTTTTGATTTCCACAAATAATTAGTGGACTTTATTCATTCATTATTTGGATCCCCATTATCTGCTACCAAAATAGCAGCTAATTTTCCTGGAGTCCACACACAAAAAAAACAACATAAAATATATATATATATAGAATACAG
>JAPXVT010000024.1:17972940-17986016 GCA_029823135.1 Acanthurus reversus
TTTTTACCACCAAAAATCCAAAATACTACATTTGCATCAATTAACAAATCACTTAAAAAGCATTTAAATTGCATTTAAAATTCTGGGATCACAGTGCTGCAAAAATGTCTTCAAAATAAATTGAATAGAAGGGCAGTTGTAGTTTAAAGTAATACCACTGTACACAGATTATAAAAAATAAGTGCAGTAGTAAAGCATGCTGCAGATCAACAGTGAATAACAGGTGGTTCAGTCACTTTGCAGTAAACACGGGTCCAATAAAGTGTATTCCATCACAGTACTTTTTAAACACTTTTAAGAGATTACTTCAAGTCTAGATGAGGCTTCCTGTTCACATCACAGCACTGATACAACACCTAAGCAAAGGTCCCCAGTGTGTATATTAAATGTGCCTAAATAGAGGATCCCTGCAGCATTTTAAGTGCTCTTTGACTCATAGGACTGAAGCTGCAGGTGCTTGTTAGTGTGCACTTAAGGCGAGGGGTCACACTCTGAGAGCCTATCCATTCACAGATAATCACTTCTTGTGAACTTGAGATGTGTCAACATATTGTGAGAGCCACCTCTGTCACATCTCAGACACAGCTCTACTGTCAGTAACCCTGACCATCTTTGGCAGTCTGTTCCCATGGTGTCCATTCCCTCATTTGTCCTTATATAGCAGCAGGCAGGGTGATGAGGGAAGAGGTTACACACACACACTCACTTTATTTTAGGATTCTGTGGACAATTCATCTCCTTCTCCTGATTCAAGCGGTGCAGTTTATTGTTTTGATGTTGAAAAGGAACCTGCCAATTCTGATTTGTGACTTTGTTATGATTACACACTCCACTCCCCAACCACTTCATGGTCAGGTCAAGGGTCAACTCTACAAACTCAAAACACACAAACTGTACCATGAAGACAGGAGATACCCCTTCAAGTCCCCCAGACTAATGGTCACCTCTGGCTGGTCACTTCAAACAAACAGCCTTAATGGGCGCACCAGAGACAGCTATGTGTAGTATGTCTCACTGTCTCCATGTCACCTCACTGTCAGCCATCTCTGGCTCAAACTGGACAACGACGAGCAGCAGAGCAGGACAGGTTCAACACAAAATTTGTACAGTTAGTTTTCCTTCATAGCTTTTAAGCCTTAAAAGCGTGAACGTTGTGTGTGAATTTTTAATGTCAGTTTTGAACAGAATAGAGCAAGCAACTCACCAGATATCTGGCACACACGCTGGTAGTCCTCGCAGCAGTCTCCCGTTTTCTGACAGTAGGTATCACAGTAGCACACCGTTTTCCTCTTCGTGTATTCAAAACACTCGTTGTTCCGGCCGGTGCAGCAGTTCGGACTCTCCCTCTCCCTGCAGCCCGCCTCGGCTCGTGGAACAATTTCCCCGCAGAAAAACGCCAAATATCCACAAAAGACAAACCCAAGGCGCGCTGAGCTCCATCCACGCGCTCCCATGACGGAAACTTTTCTGGGTCCACTTGCTCCTACTGGTGTATGCTTCACTTTGGATGGTGTTTATTACTTAGTTATGCTGTAAAGACGCTGGTGGTATTTTCTGTTTAAAATCCAAATCCGAGGTAACTTCGGCATTGACACCTCCACTAACAACTGATGCGTAAAAGTGGAGCCTGTGTGCGCACCAGCTCTCCTCTATCCGCCTGTCGGACACCGCCCCTCAGAGCTACTGTTGGTTATTAGGAACGACGTACAGTACCAGCTCCCCCTTCTCTCCCCCCGCTCCCCCAATCTGTCTCTTTTTGCCTGGCTGCGCAATTTACAACCAAATAAATGAACGTTTTTACTGTATGTCTTGTTCTCTGTTGGACCACCACTGTTGCTGAAATGCGCGAATCAAAAAGACGCTCATGTTTACAAAGGACTGTCAACCAAAACAAAGTAATGTAGGCATTTATAGTAATTTGCACCGTTGCACAAAAGCTGGAACTGAAAACCTATAAAAGAAAAAAAAAATCAAGACATCCAAAACATTCACACAAGTGGAAATGTGTTTCTGAAAAGTGTCTAAATCAGTTTAGCGTCCAATCAGAAAATCAAATTCAGCACCACGGACAGCGGCGCAGCATCTTTACATCTAAATCAGTAAATTAAAGTTGACTTGAATATAAGATTCAACCAACGGTTACTGAAAGAGACGAGGTCCTTTTTGAGCTGCAAACAAAATGTTCTCTGATTCCGCAGAGCTAAGAGCATCCAGGCTTTGGAGAAGAAGGCTGGAGAACAATAACATTACTTACTCTTCACTGGTTCGGGGTGAATGGAGGCTCTCAAGGAGAAACTGAGCAATGGAGGACATTCTACTGTAAAAGAGCATCAGGGGGGAAGATACACAAGACAATCGACATTATTCAAATCCTGCATCAGTGGCAATATCAGAGGTAAGAGGCGAAAAAAAGATAAAAACAAACGTACTTTAAATGTACTGCGTCACATTGTATTTTATAAGCAAATATTAGTGCTACGTTTTCATGATGTTTTAATCCGTTAACAGTGCCGTTTGAAGCCTGTTTGTTGTTTCAACCTGTATACATGAGCTCACTGTAGGAATTTAAACAAAGTAAGTGCAACTAACACCACGAGCAAGAGAGATCATACAGAACAACCTGCGGCTCAGGACCCCTCATGGCTTTCCAAATTGAAAAGGGATCATAAGTTGATTAAAGGTTTGAGAGAATTTTTTTTTTTTTTTTTAATTTTACTTTGGATTAAGTGTTTTCAGAAAAGCCAGAATAAATACTGAACATTCAAACATTTTTAAGGCTATTCAAAATTTCTTATGAAAGTGCATGAAGACAGCTTTCATCATGAGGGGTCAGGGTTAATCGTAGGCAACTCTCTATAAAATGGAGCAGATACAGGCATTAAATGAAGCCTAAATAAGTCTGAGTATTTAATTATTTGCTGCCTTCAATCAATCAAATCACCTCACTTTTCATTTCTTTGGGCCCAAAGGTGATCCAAATGTGTGAGCTGTGTGGCTGATTACTGTGAAGAAGATAAAAAACTTTACTGGGAATTTTGGACCAATCTTCCCTCCTACAGCAGAGAGGAGAAGAGGAGGAGGAGGAAGAGGAGGAGGAGGAGGAGGAGGAGGGAGTGATGATGTTAGGATGAAGGGAAGTTGGTATGTTCTTTGACCCTTCTCATAAAGCCCTATTGTAGGGATATGAAGAGAGAGGAGGCCTCTCTCATCACTCGTGTGTGTGTGTGTGTGTGTGTGTGTGTGCCAGCCAGAGCAGTAGAGAGGGAGAAGTTTACAGATGTGTTTGGAACTCTGACAACAGCTCCCCCTACTGTTTAAAATAAACTTTTTGGCATTTGCTAGATTTGTGTCTCAGTATTGCCAGAGTTCCCATGATGTTATCTCTCATTACACACATACTGAAAGTATTCATTTGTTATAGACCCATTACTCTGGGCTGCTGTGCTTCAACCCCCACCCCCAAAGCACCTGTGGTTTAAAAAAAATAAAATAAAATAAAAATAATAATTAATTACGGTATGTTTTTAAATTTAGGAGTTTTTTTTTTACTCGTTATATTAGTTTTTGTATTTATTTTGTACATTTATTTAAATATAAGTCATGGCTCAGATTCAGATTATTAACACGAAGTATGAGCAATAAATAAATTATGATCTTAGAGTACTTAAAATGAGCCCTACCTTCACTAGCTGCCAAAGTGATTCATAGCATAACACACTGATAAATAAAATCCAAGAAAAGAAAACATAAAAATGATTCAGAGAGGCACCATTAAGCACGAGTAGTTTACTTTGTACTTCTGATGCTAATGCTCATGTCATAGTAAAATTTAAAAGCCTTTAACCTATGAGAGCATTTCTACACTCTGGTATTACTTTTCTACAGTAAAAGTCTTGAGTACTTCTTCCACCACACATACAAACACAGACACACACATGTAATATTTCAGAGCACTTTCTCTTTCAGGCCAAAATGTCCACCACATGCTGTCCTCCATCTTTTGCAGAGCTGTGCATTCCTTCTCATGACAAACACTGAGGCACCAGGGATTTCAAGTGTGCATGTGTGTGTGAAAGAGACTGAAAGAGAGGGAGTGAGATGGATAGCTGAATCACTACATGAGCATCAGCCAAAAGTGAAACAATAAGTCCCCTGTTTGATTCCTACCTGCCCCCCATGGTTTGTCCAAGTGTGATCTGTTGTAACCAAAAGGGCAGAGCAACAGCGAACAAGAGAGGGAGGGTAAAGAAAAAACAACCAGGCTGCATGCTTTCAAGTCTTCAGATGCTTGATTTAATGAGCTTTGCAACCCCCCAACAACAGAGACTTTACATTAAGCATAGACAAAAGGAGGACATGGTGTTTGTTGCACAATCTTCATCATAAAGATCCACACAGCTCACAGACAGACACAGCAGTGGAGTACATTGATTTGCTACAACGATAACATTTTCTCTTGGCTATGACAGGAAACACAAGCATTTATGTTCAGCCAAACATGAAATAAAACAGCTGAACATTGTTCCAGAAACAGTTAAATACTTAAAATCCATCTGTATTTTAACACAATTACATATTTGTAGTAATACATCAAGATTGACTCTTTTCACATCACCAGTGATAAAACAAGGAGGACAAGCCTCTTGTCATCATCATAAAAATATTACTACTAGACCACAAAAATCTCAAATTGCGGGCTCAATGATAAAGACTTTAATAGGTTGATTATAGATGAGGATATTTTTCAAGTATTGACAAACACAACAGTTAAAGGCACATGAGTGAGAAGTAAAATCAAACCCTGAATGACACATGGCACAGGAAATGGATTCCAACCAACTGTGACTCCCAACATTTTTGGTGGATGATTCCTTCGCACTATGTTGAAGCAGCTTTCCATCACAGGTTCATGTCTCCACCCAAGAGTGATTCCATGGAAAAATGAACAGATATGTTTGAATTATTTCACAACCGCTCAGACTGATCCTATGACACACTGACGGTGCCCTGATCCCCAGGTTGGGAACCACTTGTGTGAGGAACAGAGATGAAAAACTGCTTTAAATGTAAACAGAAGACAAGTGACCATCCGCTGGTGGGAACACATGTCAGGATGTGATCTAATGAACAGTAGTGCTTCCATCGAAGGGGAAAAAGAGGTCTGAGGTTACTTTGTCTGAATGACTCAGTGTGGTTGCGTCATTTCGACTCACAGTGAAAAACAGCAATTAAAATATTTTCCTGACAAATTTAAAAAAACACCTTTACAATCACACCAGATTACAGAAAAAACCTGACACCAGTGGCACAAGTTAACAGCAAATAGCCTCTCAGCTGTCTACAAGCGAACATCCCCCTTAAATAAATACATTTATTGAGTCACAAGATATTAGTTTTCATTTTTCCTCTTCTCTTGTTAAGATCGTCAGGCCACTTTTGCATGTTTACTCTGATCACTCCTTCAGAGTTTTACAGGTTTGGCATTTGGCACAAGAATAGAATATATCTTACATCTCACTTACCTACAGAAAATAATAATGCTGATAATAGAGCTAAATTTGAATCTACACTGTATAAAAATAACTGACATATTATACATGTACCATTCTATTAAAGGCCTAGTTACCAAAGTGGCTGCAGTTTATGTGACTGTAAACTGCAACCAGCTGCAGTCTGGCTCCTCTGGATTAATTAGGCACGAGAAAAGACAGACAGCAACACTAATGGAAGAAAAGCCAGGATGACACCTACGTGCTTACAGTAAACATGACTAAAATGATGTTCTTCACTGAGGGAGGGTATTTTACACAGTAGTTTTACATGGAAAGTGAACCAGTTAAAATGAAAAAAGGTACAAATTTATGCAAACATGTTGCTGTTGACCCTAATAATCAGCTTTTGTTTTACACTCTGCATTTGATGTTGTTTCTCTTGGATTAAGCACCTTTTTTCATAAGTATTTGTTTCACTTTATAATCCCACTGTGTGAAATAATTCTTGGTCTTGTCGGGTGTCTTGGTGCTGAGCAGCAAAGCTTTGCACACCCTCCAGTTGTCCAGATGTGGGCGACATTGAGCCTCTTTTCAGGCTTGCTTTCCTCTCTGCAGCCCTGTCTCTGAGCTCTACAACTTCCTGGTAAGCATATGACACTAATCTAAGTTCAGCTCTCTGTCTCACACCCCCAGCGGCTGGTTTGAGGATACAGAGGAGGGGTCAGAAACTCAGATCTGTGTCTGATGCCTGGTGGACAGGAAGCCGTCGCCCTCTCTGTGCGTTCAGCAGCTCAGTCTGTCTTCCAGACAATATTCAGGACCTTCACCACCTCCTCATAGATGATGAAAACTATGGCCACATCCAGACACACGCGGCCCAGCCGAGGAACGGTCCCTTTATAGAAACTATAGACAGACAGAAAGAAAGAGAAGGGTGATTAGAAAATATGTTTTTTGGAAAGTATAGTCACTCATCACTTGAAACAGGTTGTCAGATAGAATAGGCTGCTGTCGAGGTTTGTGTTTGTGTGTTTCATGAGCAGTGGGATAATAAGTGTAGTTACATTCAAGTCAATGTACCTCATGGAAGGGATTTATTTTACAGTAAAAACTTATAAATATTAACTTTGATGAACAGACATGAGTTTTCACGCATTTAATTAATGTCTTGAGAGAAACTTTGACAGCATTACCTATAAACTGACGAAGCAGTTAAGGCTTCCTGTGATAAAATCCGCTGTGAAACTAAAACCACAAACCCTCTATGAAAGCTACACTGGAACAAAGTGGAGGTGTACTCACGCTGCCAAGCCCTCATATTTCAGGATCTTTACAGCACAGTCAAGCGTGCTTTTGTATTTATGTGCTTCCAGACCCTTTAGAAAGAAAACAAAAGGGACTGTTATTTCTGATTTATGCCAACAGGTGGCAACAATTTGTCAAGTTTTAATCAAAACGGCAGCAAAGAATAACTGCCATCACATTATGTACCTGCATCCTCGTCTTGATGACGTCTAGTGGGGTGTTTCCAAAGACACTGGCTGCCCCAGCTATGGCTCCAAAGGCTCCAGTCACCAAAGGATTGATAGCTTTATTTGGGTTATCACCTGGTAATAGGACCCAGTAGAGGAGTCAATAATGCTTTAATGCAAATCTAATCCTGGTACTAAACACCTGAGCAGGATGTGTAGCTGGTGAAACCCTGCAAGCAGTTTGTTAATTTAAAAAAAAAAATCACAGATGATATGTGGGATCCAAGTCCATATGAATCATGCACAAACAAATATAAATGTCCTGTCTGAGTAAAGCACACTGACCTTTGTACCAGTTCTTGAGAGAGGTCATCACATAGAACCGAATAGCTTGATTGGAGCCTTGTTTGAGGACCGTGGCAGTGAGACCCTGGTACGTCCCTCTTAATCCTGGAAAAACATGTAAATGAATTATTCCCTTTTACATGTAGTAAACAAAATCATGCTTGGATGCCCCACGTTTTCATTTACACAATGTTTTCAGCTGCATTACCCTGCATGACCAGCAGGTGTCAGGTGAATAACATGCACTAAAGCTGCTCCTTACCTTGTGCCCTGATGATCTCCCTGACTCCATGGAAGAAGCCCCTGTACTTGGGGTTGGCTGAAGTCTGGTCATGAATGAATTTAACCTTGCAAGATAAAGAAAAGGAGCCACCAAAACAGAGAGTGTTCCTTCATTATTACAGACAACAGAGATGCACACAAAGGGAAAACTTCACTGTTGTTTAGACAGGCCTTCTTTCAGAGAGACTTTCAAATAATTCAGCCTGAGCTCAGTGAGCATGCAGAGACACAAAATCGAATTATTTTACTGGGAATGTAATTAGCTGAGAAGAGCACTTCATTCCATAATGTTTCTGCTGCTAATTTTACTGTTTAAAGTCTTTATGCCCAGAGATTTGTTTCAGAAATTAACAGCATAAGATGTTGCAAGATTTAAATCAGATTTAGCTGAACTGACTAATTGGACTAAATTTCAAATTTACAAAGGATGAATGTTTCATATATGTTCAGGATGGCTGCGCACCAACACAGTATGCACATCACTACATAAAAAATCTGACCCCAGATCAGCTGGTTACATACCTTGACAGTTTCCATGGGACAGACCACCACGACAGCCTCCATTACTCCGGCTCCGAGCCCACACAGCAGGCCTTTGGTGCTGTCAAGCCGGCCAGACTCATCCTTTGCACGGTTGCTGAGGAACTCAAATACCCCAAACCTGAGCAACAGAAATGAGGCAGCAGGGAATTATGGGACAGCTCCACACAGAACTGCATTATTGAAAGACGTATTTTAGGTCCTTGTGCTACTGAAAGTGGACCTTTACACAGCAATCTTTTGCACAATACGTCTATGTATACATTTTTTCAAACCCTGAAAACTATAAAAAACAATCTTACACATAACTCAGTAAGAGAATATCAGTTTTTGACATGCCAGGCTGGAAGGTAAGGGCTCTTTAGCTGTTGCATCTTTGTTCTTGTTTACTGATACTGTTTCCCTCCTTTGAGGCCAAAATATTAAATCATTCTGCTGACTGATGCACCTTTAATCACCCAAGATCATCTCCCAGTTCATGTTTGTGTTTACTAAAATGCTTTCATAAAACAGTCACTGAAACGAAATGAAAACAAAAAGATGACAACAGTGTAGGCAAAGATAATGAGAGTCTTTGTATTAGAAAGATAATTAGGCTTCCTCTCGTCAGAAGTAATTAAGGTCGTAGAGGGGGACGTTTCCACACCAGGACTCATAGAGTACGAATAAAACCATGGAAGCAACTCAAGGCACGAAACTTCCTTCCAACTTGTTTTTTTCAGTTGAGACAAAGTGCTGAAAGTGCAGAATGTGCTCTGGGGTTTTGCTTTATTGTCTTGCCTGCATTTGCACTGAAGATGCACCAGTGCACCAATTTGTGGACCCCAGGAAGGTTAGCTACAGCCATGTGCCAAAGCTAATGGGGATCCTAATAAACAATAAACAATAAAATAACCTGCAGAACTCAGTAAACGAGTGACCAGCAACAGCTGCCATGGAAGACAGCCAAGAGTGTATGTGTGTGTGTGTGTGTGTGTGTGTGTGTGAGTGTGTGTGTGAGTGTGTGTGTGTGGTTCATGCATCTCCACCATCAGAAAATGTTGTGCCAGTGAGTCCTTTACAAGAGAGGTTATTTATAGATAGAATTGAATTGTGGTGAAGGCAGGGCGCTGCCCGGTACATTTAGCAAAGGGGCGGGGGAGGACAGACGCTCTGTCTTGATGAATGCTTTGTTTTCCTCTCTGTCTGCTTGAACCGTTTACCTGCTGTCGGCACAGGTCTGATAGCATTCCTCTCTTATTCTCGGCTCATGCGATTTTTCGTTTTCTTCTCCATCTGCCTTTCTATGGAGAGAGTCTGCTGTGCTCATTACCCTCCACATCTGCTCCTCCGTCTTTCTCCTCACACAGATTTAGTTGGTTTTGAGAGACAGGCTCCACACAATTAACTGACTCCCACTGTCGAGCAGGAACAAACAACACATAAAAATAAATCCATCCGTCTCTCTCTTTATGCACACCACTTGCTGACTACAAACAGCTTTTTGGCTTTGGAGCAAGTCAAAAATGAAAAAGTGCGCTTCCCTGCAGCTTGCTTAGGCTGCACGGAGATGGCGGTGCACTTAATAACTAACCTTGTGAAACAAATGCTATTCATTAAAAGCTGCTGGAGAGAAATATGCCACTGCCAGGACTGCTCCTGCGCCAATTACTCTACAAATTCTCCCCTACCCGTTTCACAAGTGGTCTATACTCCACAGTTAGAATATGACACGTCATGTTTTGGCCAGTTCCCACAGGCGGAGATGAGTCATTCTGGACAGCAGAGAGCATCCCAATCATCATTAGTGGGTCAGTCTACAAGGTCAGAAAGCAAGAAAGTAAGAATAAAAGAATGGAAAGGCTTGAGCAGACAAGAAGGAGGGATGAAAATATGGATGACGGGTTAAGAGAAGAAAAAGGTCAAAAGCTCTCCCTGACAACAGGCAATCAGCTAATGGGATGGAGGGGGATGGGATGGGGGTGCCAAGGAGTGAAAGGAAGGGGGAGGAGGAGGAAGACAGAGGAAATTAAAAAAAGCAGTGCTGCGGTCAGTGAATAAGTGTCAAGATATTCTCTATAAATCAGATCTAACTGTTCCAATTTAATGACTTTCGATCTCTCTGTCAGGTTTTATTTTTTCATTCACCTTTTCAACTTTCAAGCTGAGAATCAACCAACCCAATGAATGCATTTTTTAAAAACTGAACTTTGCTTACGTGCTTCCTCACCTTTAAGCCCCTAGAAAGTATTTAAATAAGACAAGAAAAAAAACACTTCGCCTGAACAGCTCATACACGTCGACTGTGTGAAGACAGACAACATGATGGCTCCTCTAAATTGAAGTCAAAACATCTTTATCGCCCCCTGGTGTCTGACTACGGTGGGAGTCATAAATCTTGCCCCTCCATGTTAGCAGATGGGACGTGGCTCAAACTAATCTGCAGAGTGTACACGTCAAATACATGTTTCCCAAAGATGGTTTCTTTTCTTTTAAGAAGTTTAAGTCACACTGGGGTGCATTCAGATTTTGAAAAGTTTGGTTCTGATTGGTTATTTGATGCTAAAAAAACAGAGGTGAAATGTCATGTTTGGCAGCTAATGCTAACAGCTGGATCCATCTGCGGATCACTACTGCACAGACTCTGGCTCAAAATGACGTTACTGGTGCAAGATGAAAGCACCCATATCGGGCATATTTTTGCTTTAGTTTTGCACAGTAGGAGGAGGTGGAGGCCCGTCGTCAATCAATTCTCATAACCTAAAGACTTGTTAAAACTGTACTGATGGATTGCAAGCAGATATAGCTTCCTTTAATGGGTCTATAGCTAAAAAGGTGACACTTGTGTGTTATTTGTGTAAAATATAATCTGATGGCAAGAGCAGAACAAGATAATAACCCAACCGTCCATGTTCCTCCTAGCAATACTTCCTCAGAGAAAAGTCTCCTCAGAGCTGGGGAAAAAAACATTCAGAGTCCCTCCGGAAAGAGCGCTGAAGGCTGACTGACACACTCGTATGTGCACATACACACAAACACTGTACATACACATACACACACCCATTGACAAAGTACCAACACCAGTCTCCCTCTCTGTACCACTATTGAGACCCAGCCTCAGTTTGAGTGGCATATTTGCTCCGCCTGACTGAGCCTGTCTCTCCACTGTACAGACAGGCACTACCCTCCAGAATAACACACACACACACACACACACACACAGAAATACGGAGAGAGAAAGGAGATGAAGAGTCAAAGAATGAAACACAGAATAAAAAACGGTGACCATTAAAGCAGCTGATTTTGTGTTTAATGTGTGTGCGTGTGTGCACTGCAATGTGCACATCGGCAGATAAATGTCATTGCTGGGAGAGAATAATGTAATTATAGTGAAGGCGATCGTGGCATTTATGCCTTGCATTGTGGGTAATGGACTAGAATAATTGGAGTGTGTGTGTTAGTGGTTTCACATTAAAAATCACAACAGCTTAACTGAGAGTGAGCTTTTCATTCCAGCTCCTACTGCACACAGAAAACATTGTGTCTTATTATTATATTTATTAGAAAATAAACATGAGGAATAAAAATATTAGAAAATGTCAAGTGACAAAACATTTAAAGCAATACAGCAGGTCTTTTTTAGAAATGTTTTCTAAATCAGGATGATGATAACAATTTAAGCGTCTTACATATATAGACTGTGCTTGACTGAGAAGTGCGTCAGTCCTAAATTGATTTTAGATTTCATATCACATAAATCCACGTTACAGAAAAAAAAATTACTGAAAAGCTACCAACAATCTTCAGAAGCTGGACCAATGAAAAGTAGGTATTTTGTTTTACTTGTTGCACTTTAAAGACTCAGTCCTAATTTTACTGATCGGAGAATCCACATTAAAATCATTTTGTCTTTTATGTAAGAATCCCATGAAAATCAAATGTAGCAGTTAAATAACTATAAACGTGACGTGATTTTCAGTCAGTTTGCCTATAAGTACATTTGAGATGAGCCAATTTTTTTATCTTTCATCCACAAGCTTGCTTGCTAACATGCTTATTGACTCACCTGACAGCAGATTTGGGTATGGATCCGTACAGCAGTGAGCTGAGTCCTCTGTACAGTCCTTTAACACCATGACTCTGTACCGTCTGCCTCACACAGTCAGCTAGAAGAAGACACACACACACACACACACACACACACACACGTTACAACTGACGTAAAACATACAATTCAGTATATTGCAGTTTTATGAAAAGTACTGAAATTTTCTACTCTCCAAAATATGTTTTTTGGGATTTGAGTTCATTAATCCTTTTGAGATCCATGCTAGCATAGTATCAACTGCAACCAATGTTGTGAAATACTGTTTTTATACATTCATTTTCCCTGTGCCATTCAGTAATGAATGACCCTAATAAAAAAAAAAGGAATAAAAGCAGCATCTGTTTTTTCTCTTTTGGTTCCACATCAAAAACTGAGATGGAACAAATTGAACCACAGGCTGGTTTCCCCCAAACTTGGTGTTTGTCTTTGAACTTGCTTCTCACTCTTGGAGACTTCAGTCCAGTAATCCATGTTCTATCTGCTATCCAGCCAAATACACAACTGAGCTGAAAAAGCAACAGCTGTCTTGAGCGCTCATTAGCACGGTCTCTGATCCTCTGAGCTCCAGCCAACATTAACACATCATGGGTGCGTGTGCGTGTTTGTGTGTACGCTGGTATGCATGGAGGGTGCGTGTGCATGTGTGCATTGGTCTGTTCTAAGTCATATAAACAAACACAAGTGACAGCCTGCCAGAATCCCTAATGTACCTGGGGATGATGGGTAATTAGATAATGAGCTCCTAAGAGAGGCAGTGAGACATGATGGAGAGCAGAACAAAATTTAGATAGATAGATAGATAGATAGATAGATAGATAGATAGATAGATAGATAGATAGATAGATAGATAGATAGATA
>JAPXVT010000024.1:18070292-18088971 GCA_029823135.1 Acanthurus reversus
TGTTAGATTTTCATATTTTTTTAAATTGTCTACAACCTTTAATCAAAGACCTTAATATTTCAGATTTTAAAAAAAGAGAAAGCACTTAATCTAAATTTCAATCTTCAAACTTCAAACTATGCACATTAAAAGTAGCACAAGTCTATCAGCCGTGCTCCCTATCAAAATCTTCAGTCACCCGAATAAACTACGAAATAATACCTTGTTTTCGACTTGTTCGGCCTTTCGGGAACTTTATTTTATAGCAGAGCCTTTTACTGATCTGCAAACACCAGCTGTCTGGGTTTTTTTTAAATGTTTCCCACTCTCTCCCACACAGTCACAACCTTTACAAAGCAGCTGCAGTCAAGTCTTTGTCCCCTAAAAACTCTGAAAGAAAATATTCCGAAATAAAAGTACCAGCATGGAAGGTTTACATGCTCACTGACAGCACTGACAACACTTGCTCACTTCCTTCTCGCTCAACCAAAGAGATCAGAATGAAAACAGAAATAAAACGGTACTTTACCATTGTCATGATTTGGGGTCGAGTCTCACAGCTCAAGTCATGAGGAAATGTCTTTGTTTCGGTCCTTGGATGCAAATGGTTTTGAAGATTGAAAATGAGCGATACAGCGAGAACGTGAAGAGCAGCTCTAACTGATCTCATTTGCATTTCCTACCTGACGGACGGCCTCACCTGCTGCTGGACGGCCTGCCTGTCTCTGAACAGGCTCTGTGGTTCACACAGGGCTCAAAATTTCCCTACTGCAACTTCCTACTGGCCATAACACCAGCTGTATTTCATATAATTTATGCAGCTATTAGAAAAAATTTCCTTTGTATCTCATCAGTTACTAAAAGGGAGAATTAACCATTAACTTTGAGTCGCACACATGCCATGAATAAAGCTAAGCAAGTGTGCTCAGTTGTGATTAAGTAGGGTACCAGCATTGACACAAGGTCAAAAACAAACAGAGAAAGAGAGAAACTGCCCTGGATTTGAGATGTCAAAGAATTCACATCCTGCTTTGAAACTCCCACAGTTTGTGCAGAGAGCACCCAACATGAGACAATCGGCTGCATCCACTCAGTTACAAGTTTATTAGGTTGCCTACGCCCAACTACACCTCAGCAGCACTACACACTGCTGCATCCTCAGCTTAGTCAAAGTTTCTTGAACAGTTTCAGCCAAAAAAAAAAGAAAAAGAAAAAGGAAATTACAGCCTTTATAATTAGAGAACTTACTGCAGGTTTGTTGTATTTGACTGCATGAGTTTTAGTTAGGTGTCTCTTACAAACTGGCAACCAAGTAAAGGTTTTAATTCCATCACAGTTTGTCATATTGTTATTCGTCACCGAGAACGGTGAGATCAGTAATGCAATAAAATTGACATGATGTATTTCTGGGAAAAACATCAGTCTGATCAGTAGGACTCACAGAGTCACGTGCTTTTGTGTGTAGTTATCACTGGATCATTAGATTTTTTATGATTTTATGTGAGACTTTGAGTTGGTGAGATAAAAGAAGTCTAAAGGTTACAAGAAGTCCATGTTCTCTTTTATCCAAAAACACCTTAAGGGTTCAGCACAGTGCGTGTGTTACTGTGGACGATATATATTTTAATCCTAGTTATGCTGTCAGTTCTTCTAACAGTTCCTTACAGTTTTATTATGGGGTGTCCTGCTGTTTTTATCTATGGCTTTTTATACTACAGTCATTTACATCCTGTGTTTTTGTAATCAGTGCTGTTTGATGAGGACAAGAGGATTTCAGTTTCCATGTTTTATGGATGAATTAACTTGAACCTTGACCTTGAAACTTAAATGATGTTCTTTCTAACAAGTGGAATGAATGACTGTTTCTCAGTTGATAACATTTCGTGATGTAATTTCGACAGTTGAATGAGTATCTGTTACTTGCAAGGGTCCATGAAATTACAACATGAATTAAAAGAGGCTGTGATTAAGAAAATACAGTGGGTCGGACAGACAACCTCAGGGAAAAAAAAGAAAAGCTAACATCTCTCGAGGCCCATCTGTCTTGACCGTCTCTTTCATGTGAGTTAAACTTAAAGTTCATCCAAAGCATTAAAAACAAATGATAAAAGCCAAAAGTTCTGGATTATGGATGTTACAGTCAGAGTTCACTAATGTAGAAAGCTCCAGAAATGCTCCTGCATGTGAGTTATGGGTGAGCGTTGAAACAAAAACCTAATAATGATATAAAGTAAACAACCTAAACAATCTAAAATGTCACAAGGTCAAATAACATAAAGCACAAAAATTGTATTCCAAATATTATTTATTGACAAAGGAGTACACTGCTTGACGTAGTTATAAAGACAGTGACAATAAATTATTCAACTACAGTACACACAGTACAAAAGAAGTTTCTCCAAAAACAATATAAAATACACATAAATATTAACTTAGTAGAAAACATCTAAAAACCCAGTCACAGAGCAAAGCGAGTTCATTAAGGAGAAAAGCTTTGCAGTCGATAAGCAGTTTAATGCAGCACAGAAAAGAACGGCCCCAACTAATTACTAACATAAAATCAATAATCAGACAATATACATGCTAAATACACACATGCAGGGCTCAGCCCAGGTGCCTGTTGGAGGAGTGTTCTGAAAATGTCTTCCTGCATAGTGATGCTCAAGAAAAAGTAAGACAGGTTTGTTGAGTCCTTCCACCTGTCTATTGTACAAATGTATTCCCATCTACAAAGCATCATTGAGCTAAAACAGCAAAAACAAGTAGAATCTGAACCAGCAGATAAGTTTTTATGTTTCCGATGAAGGTCTGAAGCACCTCAACTCCCAAAGTAGGCAAATGCAGAACAAGTCAACACAAAGTCACATGCAGAAAACATGTCTGTAACAATCTTTGCACAAAATGTTTAAAAAAAATCCCCCCATTCCTAATGTGTTCCTCACTGTGCAGAGTAAATGCTTCAGCTGTGTAAAGAGTTCTTTTGGTTTAAAAGTGCTACTGACCCGACGTCTACAACTTTAACTTCTTCTATAAACCAGCACAATATTTCCTATTTTCCTGCCTGAAGCTCCAGTTCAGTACAAATGAGAGAACACAAGAAAACTTTGCATGTGTGAAAAGACTAACAGTTCCATCAAGATCTTGATCACTCAGGAAGAGGAAGAAGAGTTGTCCTGTGTTGCCGTCCATGTTTAAAGTCACATTCAACATAACAGGAAGAGAAAAATTGAGACCGTGGAGCTACGCTGAGCATTAAAACTCATAATTGTCCCTCTTGTGGGTCTCTGTTGGAGCAGTCCTGCTGGTTTAAAACCTCCATCAGTGTGGATTCAGATCAACAGATAAGCAGAATCAGAGTCCCATGGATCTCTCAGTCTATCTTCTCAATGATAAACATGTCTGCCTTCACTGTTTCACCCACTGTGTTTATGGGAACATCTGCTCATCCAGTATCGTCATCACATCATCTTTGTCCCTCCCACTATAATATCGGGTTTGCTGCAATTTTGCTATTGATCCAGTCGATGTATTGAGTGACACGGGTGTAGACACCGGGCTTATCCTTCTGCCCGCATCCATCACCCCAGCTGATCACACCCATCAGGGTCATCTTGCCGTTGTTTCGGCAGACTAGTGGACCACCCGAGTCCCCCTGTGGGTCAGATTAGAGATGCAAAACAGAGGGAGAGAAAGCAATAATTAGATCAAGTAATGACATTAGCATTAATTTCAGGAGAGGGAGAAATGTCCTCACCTTGCAGGCATCATCCAGGCCTCGGGTGTCACCTGCACACAGCATGTTCGGAGTAATTGTGCGTCCGGACAGCACATCTGGGACGCAGCGCTCTTTGGGCCACAGGCGAACGTAACCTCTCTTAACACGCTCGGAGTACTGTGCAGAAACTGTGGAGAGGATGTTTTATTTAGTCAGTGTCTTCCATCCAATTAGAAGTTTGTGGAAAAGCATACACTGCCCTCTGCTGGCCAGCCAAGTGAGTGTCACTGACTGGCTTTTTATCTAAATCTGCCACAAAAATAATAGCCATGCAAAATTAGAGAAAGCCATGAATTAAGGTTGAATGGTTGCTTACATTCCGAGTCTTTTCCATAGCCTGAGATCTCACACTCGGTCCAGTCGGGCAGCTCCAGCCCACGTTCAGGCAGACAAGCAGGAAGAACCTCCGGAGAGTTTACAGCACACATGCCAATGTCCGTCTTCAGCTTCAAGAGGGCTGCAAAAGGAAAGTGACCAGAGGAAATTCAGTGTAATGCACAGGGAGAATGAGGGATGGAGACTGAGGTTTGAGTTTTAACAAGTGTTTGCTGCCCACTTAAGGTTCCATCTCATCAGTAATGGGTGAAGGCATGGTTGCTGAAGTGTCTCATTAATTTTCATTACTCAGTTTACAGCATTGTTCCGTCTAGGTGTCACATTTTGAAAACTTTGTCTGTTTTTTTTTAGTTTATAAAAATCAGACTTTGTGATGCTGCAGAGTGCCCTGCAACAATCTGTGATTGCAAAAAAACTTCATATTAAAAAATAATCATAGTCCCTTGAAAAGTCCACTTACCGATGTCATTGTCAAATGAGTCATCGTCAAAATTCTCGTGGATCCAGTACTTCTCAACATTGAAAATCTGCTCACTGCTCGAGTTCTGTTTGCGAAACGTTCTACCCAAAATCACTTGCAGTTTTTCGGCTTTATCACTGAAAAAAAAACAAAAATTAACAGAATAAATGTTTGCATGCTGCATGGGAATCATGTTGAATAAGGTTTGCATGCACGTGTGACTTTGTTCTTTACCTCTCCTCGAAGCAGTGCGCAGCAGACAGGACCCAACATGAGTCTATGAGGATTCCTCCGCATCGGTGGAAGTGTTGCTTGTGACGGGCCTGGTACACGTTAATGACGGCCTGCCACGGCTGCTCCGTGATGTCGCTGTGTTTGCCCCCAAACATGCGGAACGCCGGGTTATTCAGGGTGTTGTCTAACCGCTGACCACATGTTGCTGCACAGAATGATAGTTGAATGGTTGGTGATGGTAAGCGAGCACTGAACACATCAGAGGAAATGACAATAGTGTTTTTCATGGACATGAAGATGTCTTACCTCTGTTATGGTCGTTAGTGATGGGGGCACGTGGGCCGGCAGTAGTGATGGAAGGACGTCTCACTACAACAGACACAACAGGTATGAGCAGTCTGATTGCACTAATCTCACATCTATGCTACAACACTGATGTAAAATTAAACTATGATATTAAGGCAACTCACAGCATTTAGGTATGTCACACAGCTCCCAAGTCAGCTGCATGTTCTTGTAGGTGTGACACCACGGGCCTACGTCACCATCTGGATTCCTTTTGGATAAAGAAAGAAGAAAATGCAATGAAACACTGAATCATACTGATGTTTGTGCATGCATGTGTGTTAGTTTTATCATACTGTGTGTGCTGGTGTCTCTACCTGCAGAAAGCGTGGCCGCCCAGCCCCAGCTCCAATGCATCAGATCTCCAAGCATTGTAGAGTTTGCGCCTGAGAACAGGATTGTCCCACGGGAGACAGCGAGAGCCGCTCCTGGTGACAGATGTTGTGCCTCTGTAGGTCTGACCCAAGCTCTGCACACATTCTTGGTCCTTATCTGCTCAATAACAGGAAGAGAAACAAAGTCTTCAAGCAATTGAATGTTAAATTATTAGTATTTCAGCTTGTTAGCTTGTGTTTAAAGCTGTACCTTCAGGGCATTTGGGCAGAGAACAGAACTCCCAGACGATCTGAGTGCCTCTGTAGATGTAACACCAGGGAGTGCTGTCACCGTCAGGGTTCCTGAGGGCGGAAACAAGGCAAGAACTATGAATAAAAATGTCCATGAGTCACATAAATGTCAAAAAAAAAGATGTCTTGAACCAATTTTTTATCACAGCATTTGGTGAAATGATATCAACAATAAACTACAAAGTTTGTGTAAAAGGAAACAAAATTTCAGTGATTTTTGTGCCTCTCAGTATGAATATGTTCTCTTTCCTGCGTCATGTTTGTATGACGAATGGACGCACTGAAGTCACAGGTTTGACTTGGATTGTATAAAAGCGTACAAAGTACAGAGCTCTGACAAAAGAATCCAGAGTTCAAATCAAGGCTGTGGTTAGATTTAGACAACAAACTCACTTTGGTTTAAGTGTGGAAAATGTGTTTTCAGTTTGTGAAAGGTTAGACAGATAAAATGTCAGGTTTCATTTTCACAGAAATTTCATTTAGAGGTTGTGCTGACTGTCAGTTCTGCACATGTAGCCCAAAAGAATCCTGTACATTTAAACTTCGTCACTATGTCACCACCTGTTGTGCTATTGGAATGCTTAAACCAAACAGATTCAAAGTGCATCATACAAACAAGGTTTTGAAAAATTAAACAGATTGTGACAGCATTCAATTCCGCCATCTTAGTCACAGTGTTTGAGCCTCTTTTTCCTGCATGTCATCTGGACTTTACTGTTTCCTACATGTTGGTGTTGTGACGGCTTATTTGACCCAGTAAACTTTGCTTTGAATTTGAGTCATGCTTCTGGTAAACCGAGCCATTATAAAGCTTTTTCTTTTCTTTTGGCCCTGCATAGTAAAGTACTCTCACCAGCTCTAGAGCCACAATTAGGTCAAGTCAACTCAGTTAAGTTAGTGTCACAATGCAATAGCAAATGCATAACATTTGCAGAGTTAATCAAAATTTGTGTATTTTGTGAATGATCCTCGATTAAATTGAATATTTGAAGTTTGTTCCTACACAGGTCACACTGGTCACAAACCTGCAGAAGTTGTGGTTGCCCAGTCCAAGACTGCTGGCGTCCACTTTTCTTGCCGTGAACCTTCTTCCTCTCAGAGATGTGGAGTTCCAGTTGATGCACTCTGCTCCTGAATGGCTGTTACTCAATGCGCCGCGGTATCCTTCACCATGCCCCACTATACACTTCTCATTAGTGTCTGTGTGACAAACAAGAACAAGTTTAACTGAATAAAGTGTCACTCACTTATATATGAAACTTACATCATTCTAATAACCGACTTAACTCATTTATTTTGACATAATAAAGCCTGTTTATTAGATCTGGAAAAACTTGGGCCATTCCAAAATAGTTGGATGAATTATGCAAACATTGTTATTTCTTATATAAGACATCAGAAATTGAGTCTTAATGGCAAGTATATTGTATTATTTCTAATAGAGGCTTGAAGCAGCAACAGAACATAAACCGTGATGATCGTAAATGCAATTCGATTTATTGAGTCTGGCCATCGTAACTCATTACTCTCTGGCTGAAATCACACGGCTGCGGCTGCTGGGGTTTGCATAATTAGAGGGTGAGAGGGTGGGGTGTCCCTACAGCCTCAAAAAGTCGCCCACAGAAACAAAAACAATCATGCCACAGAATGTATTTCCACAGTTTATGATCCTTTTTTCTCCTGTCCAGACCACAGAGCCGTGACACCCACTGTTTGAGTCACGAGGTCAGACTGTGACTGTGTCGAGACTCATTAAGGAGTTTGTAAGCCGTTCAGTTAGTTTCACCATAATGGACACGGCAGGGATTACTGACATGTGAAAGCAAATTCAAATATTAGACATCACAAATTTTTCCTTCCTGATGCTGATCTGATGCCTGAACTCTGTGTAATGAGTATACTGGGTAACTATTTGAAATCAGTGGTTTAAAAAACTAAACATTGTTATTACTATTAACGGCTGTATATTACTAACTCTTTTTGGATGTTATGTTATGGATGTAATTGTTTGCTGATAATGGATATTGTATAATTGTGCAGTAAAACCACTTTTAAGTTGCATACAGGTGATAGAGACGCTGATAGAGAGTTGCAGGGTCTGGTATCGGATCAGTTCATAGATATGTGTACTCGCCAATACCTGATGCATGTTTGGAAGTATTGGAGGCCAATACTGATACTGGAATCTGTACTGGAACAACCCTATAGAGATATTCCCCTACAGACAATACATCAGTTAAATTATTTTATTAGTAGATCAGCTAGAAAGATATCAGAAGCTATTTTCTAGTCCAGCTTCTCTATGGATGGGATTTGCTTTTCTCTATTTAATAGAATAAGAAACTGAATTTTAGGGGGTTTTGGACTCTGCTACACAAAATCAGACACCAACCAAAACAAATCTGGCAGTTAATGAGATATAATCATGTTCCCCTAGATTGAAGAGTTTGTTGAGTACTTACTGATCTCGCAGTGAGTGCCACTGAAGCCGGGGGGACACTGACAAATGTAGTCTGACGTGTACACAGCCTCTTTACAGGTTCCTCCGTTATAGCACTGAGACACGTAACAGTCTGGAAGGGGCAGACAGAGCCGGTTAGTCAAGCATTCATCATCCAACAATGGGAATAATCAAGATATGATTGATTGCCCATGACTACTTGTGTATACAGAGAGTTCAGTGTGTGATTCTGCTCGTGTGTTAAAATTGGCAGTATCCAAAGGTCTGTGTGCCCGGTTCATTCAGGAGTTACATGCTGGCAAACTTCTTGGTAGCTTCACTTTTAAAATGTTATGTTACGTCAAGTGTGTCTTTCTAGAGCAGAACTGGTTTTATGCCATCACCAGTTTGGCTTTTCATTTATTATTTCAACATTTCCTAAAGGCTGGCGTTCCAAATAACAGCACCCCACTCGCTTCCAGTGGTATGAGCTCACAGCTGAAAATGTGGCTGTAATTTGTCTGTGGGAGGGGCAGATCTGCTTCACTGACTTAGTCAACGGGGGTGAAAGTGCGCACGCGGGCTTGCTGGCAGGAGTTTTTCAAACAATCTCAGACTAAACTACGCCCACTCCAAAACACAGAAACCCAACAGCTCTTCGTTTGGGTGCACTGAAATAACAGATTTTGGACTCATGAGCGAGACGAGCCCACAAAAAATAATCCTCTGAGGTTTTAACAGTCAGAGTGAAGCTAAAGGGAAAGAGGGACAGGTCAGCAAGGGCATGCAAGCAGATTGACACAAAAAATGAACACACAAAAAAAATATTCTTCATGTTGCAAACCAAAAATTTCCAAATGGGATGAGACAGGAAAGTAAGAATGTCAGGAAACCACGTGTTTGTTTGTGTGTGTATGCGTCCATGTCACACTCACTGATGACGGGCACAATATGACAACGCTCTCGTCCTCTTAACGCACAACGGCAATACTCCACACGCTGTCCCCTCCATCGCAGCCAAGTGTCCCCATAACTAAGCACTGCTGACGTCTCACTATCCAAACAATGTACTGAAAACACACACCCACACACACACAAACACAAACACCAACAGTAAGTGTATGCAGCCAAGACACATACAAAACTTAATCATTGTCACATGTAAAAGCGGTTACAACTATAAAGCAGAAAGGAACACAAACACATGAATGACAACAGTGACATTAAAGAATGATGGTGGTGGTGGGGGTGGTGGTGTAAGGAAAGACAAACAGAAGAGTGATGGGGCTCACAGGACGAGTCAAAGGAAGGTGAAGACTTCTCGACATGAACAATCAAAAGCGTCCGTCTAGCTGGCTGCCAGTCAGGCTCACCTCTGTAAAAACGTGTCCCTCTCTTAGTGCGGAGCAGCTCCACCTGCAATAGGAAAACATTAGTTAAACATAGAGCAGCAGTGCATGGAAACTGGTTGCACGGCAGTGGTTTCCAACCGAGGCAGCTAGTGCTTCTATTTCATTTCTTCAGGATACTGAGAAAATAAACTGCAAAGACTTGGAACCTGTTTCACACAGTAAGAAGCCAATCAACATTTATCTGCCTGTAAGTTTCAGACAGACGTCACTTGGTGGTGCATGCATACAAGAGGTTAAAGAGTGAGCAGCAGGACAACAGTGAGTTTATGAGCAAATTTAGCTTCAAAATCAAACAGTCAAAAAAGAAAAACTGAAACTTTATTCTCTTAAAAGATCAGTAAAGTGTTTTTTGTTATTGCTATTTGTTTTCTTGCATTTAAAATGTTGCTCTTTAGCTGATTCTTAAGTTTTGAATGGTGATGCACTTCGGTGCTACACCAATGAGGTGTTTCTAACTAGTCGAAGTTCAAAATCACAAAGGAAAATAAAAGAAGAAAAAAAAAAGAAAGAAACAGAATAAGCGTTGTCCCAGATGGATTATAAACCTCAGGAGAACTGAAATGGATTAAAATAAGCCCTCTGTAAGGCTGCAGGATTTATAGTTAATGTGGTGAAAAATGCAAAAACCACTTGTTAGGTCTGCAGTACTTACACTGTCCACTAGGCAGCAGCAGAGAGCAGACAGGAGCATGAGCATTACAGCTGCGGTGGTCATTGTTACTCAAGTGGTCTTCAACTTCAGTGGTCTGCAAGCAGAATATAAGCACATATTAGAACAACTGACATATTTTAAGGCGAATTTGGTCTTTCAAATCCACTGATACAGAGAGAAGAGAAGATTACAACTAGGACTGTAAAAATCATAAGTAATTGGCCTTTAATAAATGGCTTTGAACACTCGGTTATAACATTTTTTCATTTTTTTATGTTACTGGGCATTTTAACAATGTTTTAGACTAAATTATTAAAGGTGATGAAACATTAAAGCACAAAAAACAGTCCAATTCCTCACTTTAACTTTCATGGTTTTGTTCAAGTGTGGCTAAATAACGTGGCCAAATCCACTTCAAATCATTTGACCTTAACTTAATTGATGGGTCAAAATACAAATTGCAGTTTTTATGATGTTAACGTCCCATATAGTCAAGCAGTTACACTGATTCCTGCTTTTCACCCAGGAGGTCCGAGTTCAAGTGACAGCATTGGAACAGTTTCATGTTTTTTAGTACACATTTGTTAACCATTAAAACTTGACATGAATCCTGTGCATACAGTATACAGCACTAATTTGACCTCAACACAGGACTTTAACTGTTACTGGTGCTAAAATGTAACATATAGCTAATAAAATACAAATTCTGAGCATGAACAATGTACAGTTTGTGATTCTGTCAAAACGACTGCATGGCACAATGACTGCAAAGTATGACTGAGTCATAATTGAAATAATAAGATCAAGTCTGTAGCACATCTGCTCTGAATCCTTTAAAAAATAATACAAATAAAAATATTAAAAAGACTGTAAAACCTTCAACTGAAAGAGACTATACATATCTATTCCTTAAAAAAAGAGGATCAGCACAGTGAGGCCAGTGAGTGAACACTGATTTCATTGTTGCACATCTGTCCGTGTCAGTCTTTGGTTATGAATCTGTCATTTATTGTGAGCAACAATCACAGGAAATCAATCAGCACTGGTCACCATCTTCTAAATGTATACTGTTACTCTGCTCAGCTTCCTTCCTCCATCATTACGCCTGCTTGTGACGGAGCCCACTTGAGAGTAAAGGGAGGGCAAGGTGGAGTGCTTGTGGGAAATTGGAGGTCATTTCTAGTTTCTTGAATTGGTGTTGACTTCTGGACTCTGGCAGGAAGTTTTTACAGCTTTTGCAGGATAGTCTGATAGGAGAATGAGTCAAGCTAATGTCCTGCCTCAATTCATTTCCCTTTTCATCTACAACTTCCCCACTGGGAATAAACAGGAAGCGGCTTTTTTTCACTTCAAGCAAAATATAGATGCTGAGCAGCGCATCATCAGACAACACTATCTGGACATCCCTGGAGTGATGATGAGAGGCAGCACGCACAGCAGAGATTCTGCACCATACTGACAGCATTCCTTCTCCAATAGAGAAAAGCAGCAGCTGCAGGAGGATGAAGTGACTCAGGACTTGAAAGAGAAGGAGGAGCACACAGAGGGGAAAGCCTAAAGCAAGAAAAAGTAACTGAACTCATATTTCCTTTTTAACTCCAAAAAAGACGTTTGGTATCAGACTTGTTCCTTGACTCTAGATTAAAGGATTTATATCGCAGAAAAGAGGTATGGAGAGCAGATCCTGTTGCTCCAGTCAAGTCTGAGTAAACATGAGTCACAGAGAGAAGGAGGGGCTGAGAGGAAAATGGGAAAGAAAAGAAAGAAAGCTGCACACAATGAGGGTTGAAAAGTACAAATTACCTCTACATAAAGAACTTTAAATAACCAAAACGAATATCTTCTACAGCACATGCATGCAAAGACCCAGACATAAGGCAAGAAACATGTGCTTACAAGCCTGCACGTTTTTACGCTCTCCTCTCCATCGGCTGCTTCTCCACTGAATCACCCTCTGTGGCTGACTGAGCTAACAGACAACAGAGCTGTGTTTTGATACATCAGTGAGGTAAAACAGCTATGTTAACAGCCACACACACATACATGGTCTCTCCCACACACACACATACACAAAGTGCTCAGGAACGTGGAGCTAATCAACAGTCCCACACACAGAGATCTACCCTTCGTTCTGCTCATTGTTCACTGGAACAAAGAATCTCTCTCAGGGTTTGACTTTTAAAACACAGACACACATGCATTCACACACTCACCATCAAGAGGACAGGTCCCTTGAAAGCTGTCCTTGCTCCAAACAAATAAAAACCCCGTTGACCTGCACGTTTAGCCCCCTAACTGAGCCTCAGCGGCAGGGTGACAAAAACACACCAGTTTCCTTTTTGTTTCCTTTGTGCAGCTGTTGGGATCTGTTCACCCGCCCCAGCCCTGTCAGCTAAAAACATGTGTTTCCTGCTCCAAACAGCCAGCACGGGCCCCGTGCACTACGGAAACGTGCTTACATATCAACACAGGCATGCACAAGTGCACGCCAACATGCACACATCAGACATGACCATATGTGTATCCCTCCCTTTTTTAAAGTCATGGTATCTGACAAGCTGGGGCCCTGTTTGGACACCATCAGCACTGCTCCTCTGAGGATCCCACAGTGCGACTGGACTGAGTTTCAGTTGCTTTTGTAGTCTGTCTTACAAAACTTAATGTATATGAGCAGACATGAACACACAAAGTAAACATGTACAGGAAAAGGATGCAAAATGAAACTGTGGCTGCTCTTTAAGTTTTATGTTGTACAAAGAAGAGCTAACTTCCTGGCGATGACTTCCTGTTTGTATACAACTCTAAAAATCTCTTATTAGTTTAGAAATGAAAGTGATTGCACACGGGTTAATTAAGGCTCTTGAAAAATAAAGAAAAAATTGCTGTGAATTTTACTTGCCTTGAGAATTTTTGCTACAAAACCCATTTTTTCCACATTTCTAAATGTGTCAAATGGCTTATTAGAGAACAGTAACCCAAAGAGGTTTTCACTGTAACTGGAGGCAACTACGGGTTTACAGCAGCGTCATGACCAAAGTCCCACATGCATTTACTGAAAAGTCACTTCATAACACTAACCTTTGTGATTGCATAAAGGGGTCAGCAGATAATGGAATTAGTTTTAAAATGTGTCACTATCAATAAATAACAGCAGTGTGTATTCAATTAACTCTTGACAGCTTCTTCCTCCCATCAAGAAGAAGACTTCACTAAATTTTCCTGGCTTGAATCATTAAAGCAACACATCAGGAGGGGCTCGTTTTTCTCAAAAGAGCAAAAGCTACTGTACGCAGACTGACAACGAAATACAGCAATCAGCATACGAGCAAGAACCTCATAAAAAACCAGCAAGACACCGGGACGTCCAGCTGGTGCTGATAGGGTTAATGTGTTTGTCTACAATTAGTAAATTGCTGAAACATGTACAACCAAGTATGCAGCCTGTGGAGAGTGGGGATCCGTTAGTAGGTCAAATATGCATGGAAGAAATGAAAATGTTTGGAGCAGCAGCAGCCAGACTGTGAGTCAGCTGCAACTTCACAGCAGCGGTTTTCAAATGCACCACTAAAGTAAAGCAAACACGTGCAACACATGATAAGACAGACACAAGAAAAGCCTCTCACCCACACAGGGTTCACATCCAGAGCTGAGGTAAATGTTTTCTGCCATGATGTGCAGTTTCAGTGTACTTTATACAGACTGAGCTCAAGTGCTGACCACGTTCTCTGACACGCTTGCCGGATCTTTAGCGAGGATGTGTAACGATGATGTTGCACTGAGGTTGTAAAGGTCGGACTTGAGACATTCTTGTTTTCCAGTAACAAAGCTGAAATGTCACAGTGTAAAACTGTGAGAACGGTGCGGCGGCCTGCAGAGAACAAAGTCGCATCTGCCTGTGAAGT
This sequence comes from Acanthurus reversus, assembly GCA_029823135.1. Classification (NCBI taxonomy): domain Eukaryota; kingdom Metazoa; phylum Chordata; class Actinopteri; order Acanthuriformes; family Acanthuridae; genus Acanthurus; species Acanthurus reversus. Next base: position 18,084,454 of record JAPXVT010000024.1, read on the forward strand.
TCAAAATATGGTTTACTTTGCACTTTAAAGCATCTCTTTGCCTCTCTCTGTTACTTTTCCTGCCTTTGCATTTGTGCAATTGTCAGAACTGATACTTTATAAAGGGCTTGCAGCGGGTGGACTGCACAGTGTGGCATCTATTGGAGGAACTGGCAGAGGAAACACCTTTACAGATGCCATTGTAACACTTTTATAGTCTAATTGTTTTTGGCATTGAGGTTAGTTTTTCAACAATATTTCTTCGAGAGCTCAACACCTATGGATTCAAACATCATTCCCATTGTCTTGTCACGGCAGGCAGGCTGCCAGTTTCCGTTAAATCTGAACCTCATGACGTGTTTTTGAACTAGTTCAACCTGCTGGGACTCAATGTTACAATAGCTTCAGGAGAGACATAGTCCATTCAGGTGGTTTCTAATATGTGAATGTGCTGATGATGTGTTATGGCATGCAAAGTCATGTCGTAAGTTACTTAGAAGGCATTGTGCATTCTTTACTCTGGGGTTTTCAGTCAAGCCAGCTGTGATCTGACAAACAGAGGGCTGTATTGTTGCCTCACAGCTTCCCTCTGTGCAGGGGAGCCTTGATCTCCTTATCAGACAGAAGCACAAAGCCAGAGCAGTGAGAAGCAGGTAAAAAGAGAAGGTGCTGACATTAGAAATGAGAATACACTGAGGAGATGATAGAGCATGAGAAAGCTGCATGGAAGGAGATGAAAGTATGCAGAGAGGGGAGAGGAAGGAGAGAAAGAGGAGAGGGGTAAGGAGGGGAGGAGAAGGGAGGTGAAACCAAAACCCAGAGGTCAGTGGAAAGAGAGTGAGTAGTCCTGAGTCATCCCAGCTTTCAGGACAGATGGAGGAAGGGACACAGATGGAGGCACTGAAGGATTTATAACCATATCGAAGCCATTAGATGAAGATACAATTCAGAAATGCAGTCAGAGAGGAAGAGCAGAGATGTGAAAGAGGCTTTTTGTCCAGATTTAAGTAAAAGCTGCAGCTCATACTGACGCTTTGACTGTGGAGATATTCATCCTCATTGTTCCCACAGTCTGATCCAGCTCAATCCTCTGTCTGACCTGATCTTAACTTACAGCTTTAAGACCCAACCCGCCGATCCCATGAGTCACAAACCTCCATGTGAGGCCACAACACAGCTGACCACACTGCCGGGAAGAGAATGCACACAAAGTCCGCTTTCTCTAAACATGCAACACTTGAGAGTATCAGTACGATGGACAGTATCAGTGCTGAGTGATGGCAGGGAGGAGAATTCCCAAAGGTCCAGCTCAGACGCAAAATCCAGTTCATTAGCCTGATAAGAGTCTGCATGTCAGTGATGCTGTGCAGGTTTTGGCTCAGAGTGATACATACATGCACACACTGAGCGTAAGCACAGTATCATAGCAGCGATGTTGCCTGATAACACGCGCGCACTGAGTCCAGCAGCAGAGCACAGTATCTCCAAGTTCTTATAGCGTTTGTAACATGGTGATTTTTGTGTTCCAGAAAGATTTGAAGCAGCCTTGATGGCAAAAACGGCTGATTTCTGGGAAGAAATTGGAGATGAAGAGCAAGTGTGTGATACTGTGAGGGAATTTGTGCAGTTGTATTCTGAACAGACTGAACAGGTGGATGAAGAGAGCTGCTGAGGTCAGTGCTGATGTCAGATGAATGAGCATGGTACCCTTCCCAGTTAATGTTAAACTGGACAAATTAATGTCACCATAATCATCATAATAATTCCTACTTTTATCCATAAAAACTGTGTGTGTCACCTTGGATGAATTGTCAATTACGCTGAACTGCAGGTCAGTGATGGAGCTACTGTTTTAATATATATTCCTATTTTTAAATTCGTTTCACATGAGATTTACTTATTTTTTGCCTACTAACATAAAATAAAATGGGAAACCTTTGTGTCAAGACAACTCTTTTTCATAATCTTGTCATAGAAGCGTCATATAATGTTACATCAGAGAAGCAAATGTAACACATGCATGCAAAATGTTTAAGACAGTAGCCTGGATGCGTAAAAGTACGACAAAAAAAAAAAAGCTCTTACCAAATGAAAATTCTTCTGAATCTTTATCTTTTCAGTGTCTCTGCAAGCGTTGTGATTGTCCTCGGTCGGATTTGTCGCTTGAACTGGTCCGGTTGCTCCGCTGCGCTCGGTCTTTATTGGAGCGCTCCGGTCCAGCCGGTGTGTGAAGGGGGAGGGCAGCTGTGACATCAGCGGGGAAGCGTGGCTGCTCCGCCGGATGATGATGCAGTCTGCAGGGCGGTGCCGGGGAACTGCGGGGCAGCCCCAAGAGATCCAGGAGGGCAAATCACTCACTTCACGTGAAAAGATCTATTCAGAGGTGGTTTATCGGGAATATGTGGATATAGTTTCTCCCAGCGTGCTTCACTGCTGTGTAAATATGAAGGATAAATAAAACCTTCAGGATTCAGGCCTGTGGATTTCATCTTTTATATAAGGATTTAAAAAAAAAAAAAGTCAAGTCAAAAGTCAGTGCTTATAAAGGTTAATTTTATTTTTCCCATTTTTGAAATATTTTGTTCTCTGATAGGACATCAAAAGAAAATAAACCGTATATTTTTTTTATTAAATTATTTAAATAAACAGTAATTCAACTATTGTTAACAGGGGTGAGTTTTTATTATTTGGGAGGACAACAAACATTTGTGTGAAGCATAATGATGACACATACTGTTATTATAAGATAAGAGGTAAGGCAAGATAAGGCAAGATAAGACGAAGAGAAGAGAAGAAAAGAGAAGAGAAGGTTTATTGATCCCACGTAGGTAAAATGTATAATATCAAGCCCTACAGGCAAATACATAAATGTTTGTGTAGGAATATATGTTGGAACTTTATGATCATGTAGTATACAAAACAAGAGGTACATAAAAAAATTTAAAAAAAAAAAAGTCTACATACAGTATAATGCACTCTACACCATAAACAGAGTAAATGGTATCTGCTAAAAGTGTGTTATAGTCTTTTTACATATTATATTATGTTTTTATCTTTCTGAGTTTTATTTTAAGTCACTAGAAGGTGATTTACTTGAGCCTGACTGCTTCAAACTATTTCAAGCGAACTGGGGCTTGTAAACAGACACCAATAAGTCATAGGTGACACATAAACTGGCCTAGTAGTGGTTTTTCACACTGTCAGTGAGCTCTGGCAGTCTGTCATGGGCTGTTGGTGGCACCAGGAGTCATCTGTTACAACCACTATCCCCTTTACTCAACCCGTCGTCTCCTCAGGAAATCAGTTGGTAAGCCTCAAGAATAGCTTCATCTTTTCTAAGTACCAACAGTGATTTTATTAACTTTGGATAATTCCTGTTCATTGTTTTTATTGTGTGTTAACTCCACATTTAATAGCAAATAACATAGCACTCTAGGATATGATGGGTGGGGGTAACAAGTTTGGCGTCTGTCCTCTTTGGTTCCATCTGTGCTACATTAGAGAGCATTCCCACTCCTTGATTGGGAGGAGCACACACACACACACACACACACACACACACACACACTCATAGTTGTGAAGGTTACTTAAAAAATGTAACCCATTAGAGATGACTCAAGCTGAAAGTTGTAACGTCAGGCTGATCTACGCCAGGGCTCTTATCTCTTACATTTTTGCTCTTAAGCTCTTCCAAACAATATGAAATGCACTGAATCTAACTGGTTTACTGCACGCCTCCTCCCTTGTGCCGAGTAATCAAGAAGACATTTCAGTTATCCTTAATTTGACTGCCCATTATTTAGATTATGTAACAAAAGGCAACAAAAGACATTTCTACACTTTGTGGAAGAATTGCTGAAACTAGACAAACCACTGTCTTAAAACATCTTTGTTTACCGGCTTCCTGTAACGTGTGGGTGACTGTTTTCACTATTTTTTGGACTTAGGCACTGCAGGTCCAAACAGAGTATCAGGTGTCATTTATAAAGATGAATCTGTCTGGGTGAAGTTTGAGCAGAGACACAACTGAGGGTTTTCAATCTGATATGATGACAGAACCTGGAACGCAGTGAAAAAGAGGCTGTCAGTGGGTACAGGGCTGAAAATCTTAAGTAAAGGTCCAGTTACTCCCATATAAAGCAAAAAAAATTGGCCAGCCTGGTTAATAAATGACTCAAAGTACAAGTTACTGTTGATTTCAGGCTTAATTTATATTATAATTAATCATTTTTAATTTAAAAAGCTCAACAGAAGTTACAAGATAAGTCACTACCCTTAGTATAACAGGAGGACTGGAGAAATCAGTGTTTTGCACAGCAAGTGCTTCATCTTGTAAGCTGGTGTTATGTTTTTTAGATTTTGGTGTAAAAGGTGTGGCCAGATGTTGTCTCCGGAAGCTGCCTCTTGTTCTATGTTTTGCTCCATCGTCACAGCAGTGGTCGAAAAACAAAGGATGCTTACATCTACAGTAGAGGCGTCCCTTATTATCTTTGCAACCCCTGCACTCAAACCCCAATTTATTGACTAGTAAAAAGACAG
>JAPXVT010000024.1:18184197-18198690 GCA_029823135.1 Acanthurus reversus
TTCTCAAAGCATTCTCCAGTCTGTAATAAAGTGACAACTTAGTTCATCACTTTTATTAAACACAAAATCTAGAAACATGTCAATTTAATGGTCCTAACAAGTATTTCTTACACTGCTTTGGGGTTTGTGATGTCCAGGAAGTCAGGGCTCTGTGGCTGGAACTTTGAGTAAGTGGCAACCATGAGGTTAACACTTTCCACTAGGACCAGACCGCCTTCCTCCAGCAGAAGATTTTGCATCATCTGGAGAGAATAAAATACAGCAGATCTCAGGACTGCCTTGATTGGAACTCACAGTGGCTTTTAAAGTTAATAGCGTAGAACATTTTAGACCCAGTTAAAAAACAACAACAACAACAACAACAACAACACACATGTAATTAGATTTCATCACTGTTCTCTGAATCCTTAAGATGAAATCAATTATGTTACAGGTTATTTTTTATTACCAATTTCTTCCTAACCGCATGATTATGACATTATAACTTATAACAATATCGAACAATATTATTTGCCTTTTCCTATTTCAGAATTTTTAATTACACCTCCACTGGTTGAGTGCAGACTGATCAACGCCAGATTTTTTACTGCTTCTCACCCAGTGTGGCAGGTAGCAGATTCCCTCATCGGCCACAAACTCCAGCACACCACAATGTGTCATTCTGTCTGAGTTCTTGTTGGTCAGCTTGAACAGCATTGGATAAGTGATATTAAGTCTGCCTGTAAAGGGGAAAGGAGAAGAAAGGTAATATTCATGGAAGGTTCATTCAGGACTTAAATAATGACAATGTGCTTAATTTAACTGCCACTTACTGAGCTGGTCGAGCGCTGATGGTGGCATTATTACTGAAAAAAGAAACATGGTAATTAGTAACCCTAACCCTCACAAACAAAATCAGATAAAAACTTTCTCTGTTAGTTAAAACACTTTGAACATGTATGATGAAGGTACAGATGACTTAAGAATTTTTGGCTTTTCTAGTTCATTATTATGAATGAACTAGAACCACTGAGAAAGAAAACGAGAACTTGGTAACTTTAGACAGCACATACTTGTAATATACGGCATACAGCACGCTTAAAACATGTTTGACAAAGATGAGAAAATAATACAAACTAAAACAGAAACTGGTGTTAAGTGCTAATGTGCTTATATTATTTGTAAACTCAACCAATAGGCCTTTCCCACCTTCTCATAGAGCTCAAGTAATACCTGAGCGTTCACAAATTTGTTTTTTGCAAAAACTGAGTCAATAGTACAACACTGTTAAAATGCATAAAGGTAGGGGAAAAACCACCCTACAACAAAGGCAAACTCCTTTTACACCTGAAAATTACAGAGTAACTGCAATAAAACACGATTAATCTGTGGGGCAGATGTGGCTAAGGATGCAGAGTGTTTAGAGGGTTGTTGGTTTGATCACTAGCACCTGCAATCTACATGTCAAACTGTGAATCAGTGCTGAACAGGTAGCATCTTGCACGGCAGTCTCTGCTCATGGAGACATGAGTAAATGGGGATTTCTCTTCTAAAGCACTTTTAGTGATCAGTAGGACTAGAAAAGTGCCTTATAAATACGGCCTATCTGTCAAAGCTGTGCCTTATTTAGTCAAAAAACAATCTGAACTGAAAGAGAGCTGGAATAAGGGTCAATAGCTTGCATGACAGAAGGCTGGTTGCACTCGACATTGAGACAAAGCTCTGTGAGCAAACTATAAACACTGACCGAATCAACACGTTAAATCAGGGACAATCCACCGGTTTGCTTGTTCATGCTTCAGTAAACAGCATAATGGACAAGCAGACTCAACATTACTTCCATTTGTAACAGAAATAAACAGTAAAGTCTTCAAACACGACCGGGTGACACAAAAACAGTTTAAATCTAAGTCCCATGTTTACAGCTGAACCCTTGAGATTTTACTTATGATGCCAAACAGCAGTTCGTTCTCAAACGTTTAAGCGGCAGTTACTTTCAACTTTAACGACACTTCGATGATGATTCTCTGGTGAAACCTACTTTTGCCTCCTTTCTCCACGTCGGAGCGGTCGTTCGGACCTGCCAGCATCGACACCGAGTAGCAGCGGTACTGAGTGGAGAAACGGTTCTGAAATCCCCGGTTCATCGGGTGGTCGTACATGTGGAAGGAAAACTGTGGAACGAACAAAACACTGTTGATAAAAGACAACTATTCAAGAAACTCCACTCGAGTCTGTTACATCAGAGTAAGACTTTAATTCCATCATGACAGGGCATCTTTCTGCTGCTGTCGTGTTGTTGTTAGCCGCTCGCTAGCTTAACCTGGTTGTGATACTCATGAAATGTCACCGTCAACGTTGCACAAAATGAGACTGTAACTCACCATGTCGACAGTTTAGGTTTCGGGTAGTCTCACGTCTCAAGTCAAAATGTCCGTTTCTGTTTTCTTCTTCGAAAATCTGTGCGTTTTGCGACCTACGTCTACCCACTGTTGACTTCCGCTTCTTCCGGAAGTGTACGCATTGACAGTAGGAAATGACGACATGACAGAAATTAGCCAATCCCAGGTACCCTTTAAAATATTTTTCTCACTCTTATGATCCATGGATGTATGAAACTACACAGGCCTCTCTTCATATTATTAGAAATTAAAAGTTTGTATTATACAGTTTGAGACAGCTGCTCATCAGTAAAACTGGATGACTCACAGGAGGTTATTTAATTGTCAAAACAGAGGAAGCAACATAAGCTGAGATATCCTGAATTTTAGTCCCTCACATAAGTCAGAATTTTGTAAAAAGTCAGAACTAAAGTCAGAAGGGGTTGTAGCAGAAACAGCGGTCTGTCCAGGGACCACGGTCGCTGAGTGTCATGACTGGTCCCTCCCACTAGGGGCGCTGAAGCTCAGTAAAAAACTTTCCCTGAATTACCACCAGGGAACGTTCGCTGAGGGGGTGTAGGCAACATCACTAATCTAAACCTTTGGAAAATCTTCCCGGAACGTTCAGTTGTTTGTTGTGATAAAGCTCAATCTGCAGTACAGCTGCTCAGTGGACTTTGTATTTAGTTTTGTCTGTTGTTTTTTGTAAGATGATTTCTGGTAGACATTTTGTCCTCATGGCCTGGCTGTATGTTATTTTTTCTGTGTTCCCAGGCTGATTGATTAACTCGTCATGACAAATACACTGACAATGACATACAAGATCAATGGAGCTGCACTATTGATCAACCACGGATTACCTACAACATGAGTAAATCACACATCAGCCTCATTAAGAGTCACACAGTTTAATGAGTCTTATGAAGACCAAATCAGACATACATAACTGACAGCAGCACACAGACAACAAGCTAAAGGTAAGTACAGAGCCCTATGTAAAATATTTTCTGGCTGAATAAAAACCTGTACAGTCATAGATCCGGTATATTAGGTACAAAACTGAAAAAAGGCAGTGTTATTGTATTTGCACTTTGAGAGAAAATTTTTACATATTATCAAGTCTGAATTTGACCCCTGATGGTGAAGAAGGGCGTGATAAGGATCTGAAGATCAACACAGGTCTCCAATAAAGTATAATAATGCCGTCTTTTCAGTTGTAAGTCTTCAAATCGGAGGCCAACTTTTGGCTACTTCTTGATGCAGGGCTTCAGGTAACCACTGGCAGTATTCAGACAACAAAACTGTAGGAGAAAAATATATGATTTTAAAAAAAGAAAAACAAGATCAAAAGCCAAGATGGCTACTCTGATCAGATTAAAGTCGTGCATTTACATAAAATTCTCACATTTATCCTCAGTTTTCCAGACAGAGAGGAGGGCTTCTCTGCAGTCGACTCTCTTAGACACTAACGCTCCCAGCACAGCCTCCGTTCTTGGCTGCAGCCTGCAGCAAAGTGAAAAGTTATTCCCAGAAACAAATCTTTTTGTTGACTGACAAAAACAGAGAAATGCCCTTAAGAGGGGGACGTGCATGTGAAGCTTACTTTGCCCATGTTTTCAGCATGATGGAGGGGTTTGAGAGAAGGTGACCAACGTGTTTCTTCAGTTTAGGACAAACCTGCAAAGCAGATAAAGCAAACATTGCTATGCAGGACAAGATTTTTCCTGTCAGGTTTGGTCAGGTGTAGACATCATTTTGACAGGCTCTGTAGAGTTGGTGCCACGTTTGAATTTCAGATACAGATCTGACATTTTTATGCACTTTTTCGTCATTATATTTAACTTTAGAGCATTTTTTAAACTTAGAACAAAGAAAACAATGCAGATGAACAATATATCATATCAAAGTTATCCAGACAAAAACCTGTTTGAAAAATGTGGAATATGGTTAGAGTACTTGCAAGGAACTCTCATTTTGTCCTGATTTTGGTGCCTATTGTGGCCAAAAGTCGTAGTTAAAGATCCTAATCTGACTTTTTGTCTTTGCTAATTCTGCCCCACTGTCAGCCACAACTGCCAAATATATAATATCACATTTATATTATCTCTAATTAAAGAGGCTGAATAGCCTTTTAGGTTTAAGACACTTGGGAATATTGATGAGCAGAAACTTTCAAGCTCAGTTAAAACTTGAGTGAAGTCTGAACACAGAAGGGGAACTTTCTTGTTTTGCTGCAGTACCTGTCCCTCAAGCAGAAACCTGGCAAACAGTTTGTAACGCTCCAGGCCCTCTGGATGTTCCATCTCCACTGCTGGCAGCTGCCAACCTACACGGACTGAGGGGGAGAGAGAACAGTTACACAAATGTAGGCAGAGGCGCCTTTCAGCCCAAACACACCTGTGGAAAACTTACAGAAGGTGCTTGAGCGGTGACATCTGATGGTGCCGGTGGACGAACAGAACCATGGTGACGGCGACCCCAAGGGGGAGCTGAAATGACAATACTGAGGCAGAAGCTGGGGGACCCACTGTGCCTCTACTGCTGACACACCTGACGGAGACAGAAAGGAAGACATTTTAACAGGTGAACCATTAATGTCATTGTTCATAATTTAAGCCTCAAAATCAGAGAGAAGAAAGTAAATGTTCTCACAGGAAGTCACTCGATCCACACTGGACGATACACAAGTCACACATCAGCCAAAACTCCTATGACTGGCTGATGGAAATCCAGTGAGCACATTTTAGTTCATAACTATTGACCTTAAATTAACAAAACATCAAACCAGAAATCTTTTGTCTAAAACGGAGGTTTCAAAGTGTTAAAATGTGGGCACCAACTGCGTCCACAACACACCTCAAATATTAACTCTCAGTAGATTTTGTCATTCTTACTGGTGAATCTGAATTATGCAGTGGGCTACAAATTGAGACTTTGGCCTCTCTAGACTATTTTTGTTCAGATTTGTCAAACTGGCACCGTTAAAATGCAGAGTGCAGAATTGGCCTCTGCTGCTCCTGTTCACAACGTGCCGATGCATGTACAGACAACAACGCTGAATGTCTTTGATACTAAAGAAAACTTGAAACGTGACTATTCTCAGGCAGGCTTTGTTTCGAAGGGCATCTTTTTTTCGACATGCATATATGAACATATATTTGCAACAAACATCAGAACTGATACTCTCAGAGAGAATCAGTTAAAACCATTAATATATCTGCATACAGTACATCATGCCTGTCAGTTCAGATTTAACTGAGTTCTCACTAATGGAAAAATTTGTAAACCTCCGATGTAAAAAAAAAAAAAAGGTGACACTAAACAGTCCAAATGAGAAACGTTGTGTGTGAGGTGCGAACAAAAACCTGTGACTCTGTTTCTGTTGCACACAAACAGAACGCTGCATATTATTGTGCATGAGGTAGGTGCAAGCAGCAGCTTTGTTGAGGAAGTATGCAAAATTACATCAGTTGATTGACATCAGCACCTTACAGTTACACACATATGTCAAGACAGTTACACACATATACCAAGACAATGTCTGGTATGTCCCAGCAGTACTTCAAACTAACTGGAGGGCTTGAATGGGGAAGCCATACTGAACACCAGAGCTGCTTAAATATGTGCCACTCTTTAGCTTAAACCCCAGCTTCCCATGACAAATCTAGAGATTATAAAAGGAATAAATGAGTTATTTTTCAGTATTTGACAGCTCTCTAAATCAGCCCTGTGACTGACACGACACATGTTGTGTTCATAAAGCTCATTTACCCTTCATGTACATCTTGGTGGTCTCCATGATCTCCTGATAGACGACAAACTCGGGCATCGTTTTGAAGAGCGCAGAGGTCGGATGAATGAACACTGGATCGTCCATTAGAGGCGTCTGTCAACAAAAACATAAAGGTGAGAAGGTGAAGGAGAGAGAGTAGACTCTCCTAAATCATGATTACAGTCCTGACTGAGAACAGCTTGCCTTGTATCCATTCTTCCATTTTGGGTCCAGCATTTCTTCTGCCTGCACACGCCTCGCAAGATGGTCTCCCAGTCCAGCCAGAACGATCTGCCGCAAGCAAACCACCTGGTGCTCTGTCGGGGGAATCATCTTGGGATCCACAAATGCTCCCACCTCTGGACACACTGCATTCACTGGGATGAAAAAAACACAAATAGTCATGTTTTGTTAATGCAGCACATTATGTGCGAGGTTTTCTGTGTGTGAGTGTGTGTGTGTGTGTGTATACCTGCGTTGGTAAGTTGTCCTCTCAGCCTCCTGATCTCCACCATGGCTTTATACCTCAGGCTGTTATCCTGGGAAAACTTTGGAGTGCACCCAGCAAATTCACAAGCACCCACAGCACCTGCAGTCACACATATACAGACATATAGTTGCATACAGATGTGCATTACTTAAAAAAAATCTGCACAATGACATTTTTTGAGGTTTTTTTTTTTTTTAAATGTTTTATATCTTTAAAATTTGATCTTTTACTACACTTGCTAAGTATCTGTGAAAGTTCTAAATTTTTAATTCCTCCTGAACAAAATGCCAGTTAAACCCATCTAATCAAGACCCTTCTCATGTGAAGTCCTTATTCATGTTGAAACCAAGCAATATATGTTTTTGAAGCTATGTCACAGGAGCTTTAAAGGTCAACACGTGACCGAGCAGACTCTCCCACAGTCTACAGTACAGTGTTACCCATTATTGCAACCTGAACAAAAATGAGCTCACCCAGCATGACCATGAGGTCCCCCAGCAGGAGCGACGCTCCTTGCCCAGCCCACAACCTCCTCATTTGGGTCAGCCGAGCTCGTCGTTGGGTGAGTTTGGAGTTCTCATCTTCACTTCCTGCTGGTCTGAAGAGCAACAAAAATGTCTTACGAGTATAAAAGAAAAGTTTAGTAAGTAAGTACGTATCCATAAAAAATAGCATTATATCAAACATTTCCTCACCTGTCGAGGTCTTCAAAGATCTCCCGGACTGTCATGGCTGCTACCACAGCAATGACGTACGGCAGGCAATCCTGCTGCTTACCGAGCGCCAACATTTTAGCGTAGCGCGGTGCCACGGGGAATGAAGCCATCACTCTGCCCAGGGGGGTGATGGGACAGCTGAGCCTCGCTCGCTCCATCTCTTTCACCCTTATTAGAAAAAATATATTGACAGTTTACGAGTGTGGACATGCAATAGTACAAATTATTAGTTCAATATGTTTAAATAGAAATCTAAATATAAAATATAAGGATATCTCAACACTATCCAAGCTGCTCTAATGAGTAACTTATTATGTATGGAAGTCAGTAATAAAGGTCAATTAAGGGAAAAGGGAAGGATGGCTCTGACAGTCAGTTACCTTCCGGTGCGAGGCGGCTCCGTCAGAGCTCCTAACGAGACTAATAACTGCTCTGCTGCAACAAGCGCCTCGGCAGAGGGAGACGTAGGAAAGGGAAAATTGACCACCTGCACACACAGAAAACATTACGCTGATTTTAAGAGGACTATTTTTTTCCTGCTGGTAAGTTAAAGTTGCTCCTTTTTTCTGACCTTGTCTATGTTGAGGTCCTTCATCTGTAACACCAGGTCTTCCACTGGCCTGCGGGTGATCTCTGCCTCTGAGAACAAGCTGAAGTCTCCAAACACAGCAGAAGAGTACAACCTGCAGAAAACATCACACAAATGTGAATATCTCCCTCAAGTAAAGAAAACAACTGCGCCACATTGTTTTTAAGTCCTGACCTGTAGCAGTGTCCCGGCTCCGTTCGTCCCGCTCGACCTGCCCTCTGATTGGCCGAAGCCTGTGAGGTCCATGTGACCTTAAAGGACGACACTCCGGTTACTCGGTCGTAGAAACGTTTCTTAACTCGACCGCAGTCGACCACATACTTGATGCCAGGGATGGTGAGAGACGTCTCAGCCACGTTGGTGGCGACCACACACAGACGAGTGCCAGGTGGAGGAGGCCTGAACACCTGCGGTCAAGACAAGCACACACACACACACAATATTTTTATTGTTCTGCATCACATGGACTCCACAGCGACAAAAGCCAGTTTTTTGACATTCTGATTTATATTTCATGATATTTCTCTCACCTTAGCCTGCTGCTCTGGAGCCAGCAGAGAGTACAGAGGGAGCACATAGAGAGGAATAGACGGGTCAGCCTTCTCCTCTAAAGAGACAAAAAAGAGCAGAATTAGGAAAGACACTCATCTGAAATGCATCCCACTGGAAGTGAAGAAAGATTCATTTGGGGAGCTTGCCTTCATTGGATGGATCGTCTCCAATTTCCAGGTCAGAGCCTTCATCCTCCTCCTCATCTCCAATCCCAGCCTCTCTGTCCTCGTCGCCTTCATCCACCGGGAGGGCAGAGTAGTTATCCAGGTCGATCCGAGGCAGAGACTGAAAATAGAGAGAACGCTCTTCAAATACGTTCACATGGTGTGTCTGTAGAAGATACTGACTTTAATGGACTTTAAACGCCGACTTACGACAATCTTCTTCTGTTTGGCCTTCTTAAACTTCCTCATCGCTGCTGACGTGTCTGCTTCCTCGTCTTCACCTGAACACAAACACATTGGTAAACAAAAACACATTTAAAGACATGTCATTGTGTTGCGAGGGGGGAAACACTCACCAGTGTTTGTGTTACTCTTCCTGAAGGGGAAAGCTTTTCTCAGCCTTCTGCACAGACTGTGAACCTCTGCCTGTCCGGTCAGAAACACCAAGATGCCACCTTTTGATCATAACATGTAAGACACAAATGATGGTATGTTTAGCTTTGCAGTAAACAAATTAGAATTCAATCAGTTAAACTTTATTTGTATAGCACTTTCATACAAAATAATGTAGCACAAAGAGCTTTATATACAAACAAGTCAATACAAAAGATTTAACAAAGTTAAAAAAATTAAATTAAAAAAAAAAGGTGAGAAATGTGTTGTTTGTGTGCACCTGGGGGCAGCATCCGGTGGATCTTGCAGGTTTTGTGGAAAACTTCTCCCGTGTAATCCTCCAGTGGGGTGCGTTTGTTGAAATGTATAGTGACGGGGAACTGGCGAGCGTCCACCTTGATGACGGGCGGAGGCGTCCGAAAAAGCTTTGTATTGTCTGTGAAGTCCTCCACTCGCAGAGTAGCTGACATGACCAGCAGCTTCATGGGCGTTCCTTTCTGCAGAGATGTGGAGAAAAAACGGATTAGGAAACGCAAAAGTCACCCATGCACGTCTGTAATTCAGGACGAGACTCTCTACACGGAAACATGAAACACAGCGAAGTCTCTTACCTTGTTTCTGAGCGGGACGATGCGAGACAAAAGTCCGATGAGGATGTCTGTGTACACGCTTCTTTCATGAGCTTCATCTATGATTATCACGCTGTATCTCTGGAGCAGGAAATCCTAACAGACAAGACGGAGACACAGAAACATTGAGGTAAGCAAAGGCTCATATAAATGCATCAATTATTGATGATCTCAGGCAGTTTTTTAACCTCATGCCCATTAAAAGTGTCATTTTTGAAGATGACGTGGTGAAAACACTGCATCTCAACATCCATATAAGACATTCTTCAAACTATCACATTCTCCTTCAAAACATTAATACGCTACTCAGTGTAAACATGATAATGGTATTTCATCACAACATGACCATGGGCTTTTTTTCCTTTTTTTTTTTCCACAATTATTTATATGCACCAGTAAAAAATATAATGTTTTTTTAAAAAAAAGGAAAAAAAAGAAAAGGACAAAAAAATAAATGTTACGGCCCTCTGAGCTGAATTTGAGAAACTTGGATGCAAATTTACTGCAGCTGGCTTTACTGTAGAAGGCAAAGTTTGTTTCCAAAGATCAAAGGGTGCGTCCTCTTCAATTCACACACTAAACTTAAACATTATACTTCAAATACTCTGTTTCTGTTAACTATATTTTATTGAGTAACTGAATTAGGAGTAAAGACGATACCTTCTGGATCTCTTTCAACAGAACACCATCTGTCATGAACTTGATTTTGGTGTCGCTGGTCACGTTTCCCTCATATCGGATCTGGTACGACACAACCCTAAACAAAGGTGCACAAACATCAGCAAATTTCCGGCCACAAGCGTCTGACAGAGAGGTTTCAAAAACAAAAACAAAAAATCTGTGAAATGAGAGATGATAGCATTAAATATTTTGACTTTCTCTGAACAAATATTTGTTACCCTGGCGACAGGTTCATCTCCTTTGCAACTCTGTGAGACATGCTGACAGCTGCTACTCTTCTTGGCTCTGTGATACCAATTATTCCACTGCCACTGCAGGAAAAAACACAGTGTGCCGACACGTTATTATGAATGAATGTGCGCCCACATGTCAGCCATTTTTTTAGGCAAATACATACTAAGAAACTGAAGCACAGCACCATTAGAGAATAAGCTACCTGGCATAGCCGGCTTCATACAGGAACTGAGGCACCTGAGTCGTCTTTCCACTTCCTGTCTCTCCACAGATGACAACACAAGGGTTTTCTCTCACTGCCTCCATGATGACCTGCTCCTCTGCTAGCACGGGCAGCTTCAGACGAGCCTCCTGCAGCGACAGATTGAAATGCACTTTAAGTGAGCTCTAACAAAACACAAACCTGTTAACCTGAAATATCTGGAGTCTCTCTTTCTCTCTCTCTCTCTCACACACACACACACACACACACACACACCTGTATTTCTGGTGATCTGTCCACAGGAATGAAGACAGCTGGCTGTGACGGCTGCTGGTTTTGCACTTTCTCCTGATCTGACTTCTTCTCTTTCTGTCCGTCTTGTTGTGTTGTCTGTTGTTCTTCCTTCACTTCTTGCGGTTCCTCCTGACTGGACGAGCCGGTTTCCTTAGATTCGCTCATCTCTGTGATTTCATTCGCTTCTTTATCCTCCTCCTCTTCCTCCTCATCGTCATCTTCGGAAGTGTCCAGATCACTACTTTCTTCTGCCTTTTGTTCCTCTTCCTCGTCCTCTTCGTCTTTCCATTTTCTTTTTCTGTTCGCTCCACTGACGCTGTTGATCTTTGGGACAGAGTCTCCATCGTTTATTTCGTCTAATGACCTAGAAAGAACAAGAATATCTGACCAATGACTCCACCATTCCAATGAGACATGTATGTTTGTTTATCTTGGTTAATGGGATGCATTGCTGCACTTACTGTTTAGTCTGGTAAAGTTTGTCTCCTGTCCCCAGTTTGGATGTAGTGAACAGCAGCTTCAGCTCAGACTCTGGAAGCTGCACCTCAGCCAGTTTGTTCATGATTTCTGCTCTCTGGTGGGGACAGACAGCGGGACAGGTAAGTGGGTTATGATCCAGTCCTTTACATTAGAAAGTTTTTAAAAGTCTTGTTGGCAGAGTTATTACATGTTTAACAAATTATGTCCAACACACCCGATGATGCCAAGTTACTGTGAATAACTCAGTAGGAGTAAAGTGGTTTAATCTCACATCTGAAGTTGGATATCACATGAAGTTGTGGCAATACTGACACCTGAGCTATAGCATTGACACTGATGCATCACTCAACTGTTTGTAATAAAGGCATAATGCTCTAAAGAACATATTAAAAAATTATGTGTTGGACTTGCGTAACAGATTGCTTGTAAAAACTTTGTGAGAGAAATACATTTCTCCTTCAGGCTTCACATTTTTCTCTGAACCTGCGCTATCAAACTGTCTCTCACCTGAGCTTTCTTTTCCTTGCGCTCCAGGACCTTCTGCAGCTCCTTCCTTTGCTTCTTGGTGAGGGGCTTTTTGGTGGAGACAGGCGTCACTGAGGCTTTCTTCTTCTTCGCTTTGTTGGCTGGAAGGACCAAAGCGTTGCTCTCGTCTACACCTTTTAACCTGCCACCATCTGTTGCGAACAAAGCCCAGAATAAGTCCAGATACTCAAGGAAAAGTCTAACAGGCGGCACATTTACATGACAACATTCAAAATAATGTGACCAGTTTATAAATTCACTTATTTCTACCTTGAAGCTCCACCACAACATCTGTCTTTCCTTCATCTCCTGGTTGTTGAGGGTCATTTTGTTGTCTTCCCTTCCAGTTGTGTTTCTTTCTTAGCTTCCCCATTTTAAACCGAGCTCTGAAAATTAATAAACTACGTGTACAAAACCACCAGAAACGTTACACTTCATCACCATCTTCAGAAATCAAGTAACTTACCAGCTAAACAACCACTTATCTTGTAGAAGGTAGCTAGTGAACTGAGAGCTAACTAGTTTACTGTGTCTTAATGTTTACGCTATGAACGCGATTTACAACATCGATTCGATTTCTAAAAATATAATGAAATACAAACCTTTGATTTTAAAAGGTAGAATAAAGGCATTAGAGATTTAGAGACTTGAAGTTTGATATTTCAGCCTCGCACACACCTCACGTGTAAACATAAGAGTGTCCATCAAGTAAAACTGTCCGCCGCAGAAACGTTGTCGTCTCAGAAAGGTTCCGCTACAGACAAACCCGTGAGGGGAAAAAAAATCCCAACTGCTATTTGGTGCGTTTTACACTCTGCAGTGTTTGTGGATCATAATCAATGAAAAATGTGGTTTGTTTGATGTAGAACTGTATTTTCTGTATTCTGACTGTCCCAATAGGCCCAAATAAGCTGAATTAAAAGATCTAAATCACTATACATAAACTAATGAGTCAACATCATTCAACTCAAAAAAATTCTGAGGGAAAAATCGCTTTAATTTCATTCCATAATTTTATTCATATTGCATGAATTTCTTTTTAAAATTTAAAATAGAAATATACAATACAAATGGCACAACAAATTTGCACATAAAAAAAGCACAATACAAAAAACCTGGCAATAATACATCCAAAATAACCTTTTAATTTTTGTGCATTTATAAAAAAAACATATAAATTGCCAGATATCATCACACACTACTATAAACAGCTATTGACAATTTTTGTAGTACTGTGGACATACCCATTGCTAAATTAGTCTTCAGTTCAGAGAACATCTCAAATAAAGCATCTTAACGTCCTAAATGTGTCAATGTCATATTTTAGTAAGAAAACTTTTCTTCATGTACCCTAATTGTCATATGTCAACAAAAAGAGTTCTTTGGAAACATGTGTAATAATTAGATTAATACTCTCACAACAGTATCAGTTTTGTATAAGAAGTAACAAAGAACTGCAGTGAATAAAATGCTAACAAAGTCTTCAGAATAGTTTGCATAGTTTGTTCCCCTGAAAGCACCAGTGAGTTAATTTATCAACTGAAAAACGTCCTGCTCAGTGCAAAAACCTATTTTTTTGTCAAAAATACTTGATCTAAAAATTGAAATTAAAACTGATACATATTTTCACAGGAAGGTTTGCTGTCAGATAATAGGAATTGTTATCAGCCTTGAAAAACCATAGGGTGATTAATCTTTTAATTTAGTTTAGTTTAGCCCAGCCCTCTTGAACAAAATATTTGCCATATGGTTCACTTTTTTTTATACTTTTTAAACCATTATGCAAGAACTATGCTTCTCTACTTATTCAGGTTTTCTTTTAATTTGTTACCTCTTTGGGCAAATTAATTATCTTTGGAAATCAATTCTGAAACACTAAAGCCTGTGGGAGATACTCTCTCTCCAGTGTGCAATATTCGTACAGAGTAAAGAGCTCTTTTTCCTCTCTTGTATGTTTTCCCTTCAAGTTAGAAATGGAGCTGGGGAATAGTGACGTTAGCGTTGAATGTAGTTCTCAGTCAGTCAGACACTCAGCAGACAAAAGTGTGGATGTTACAGTGCATTACACTAAGATAAATCTATGCAGATTCATACAGAGGTTTCAATAGTAACGACTGCCCTTCTCCCTCTTCCCGTCTCTCAGATTATTTGGAAACAGTGGAGCTTGCAGCGCCTGTGGTCAGTCCATTCCAGCCAGTGAACTGGTGATGAGGGCACAGGGCAACGTGTACCATCTCAAGGTAAAGTCCAGTTTCCCCAGTAAAGCTTTGAACTGGATCAAGTGAATTAAATTGAACTTTTCACGATATGATTTTATAGCTTATTTGGATTTAAACGTGTCATGTGGTTCTGTCTCCTTGGAATTTCAAGATTTTCCTGATGACTCATTTCACTGATGTTCAAACCCAGAAC
>JAPXVT010000024.1:18523702-18533995 GCA_029823135.1 Acanthurus reversus
CTCTCTTTCAACCAACGTGTGTGTGTGAGAAGTGAAGATTTGGAGGCTCACTGAGGAGGGAGCAATTTTACGTAGCCTATAAAAAACATTATTCTCTACATAGTTGACAGAATTGCAAGATGATATGATTGAAAGGAGGTAATGGTGCCTCTTTCAACAATAACAGTTCCCAGTTTATTTGGACTAAATTACCTTTTAGCAATGCAGCAAAGAAAATTTCCCTTGTTGCACTGCTGAGGGGCAATTTTCAGTAGTTGCACATAATATTTATGCATTCTGACTTCATCTCTTGTTCATAGGAGTTTATGATTACTGCTTCTTGCTTCCTCCTGCTTATGAATTCTTGTTAAATTGGTTTAACAGACAGCGTAAAGTTTTCCTTCCAAGAGAAAATGAAAGCTTTGTATCCAAAATGACCCTTTTTGGGGGATAAAATGAAACAAACCCATCATTCCTGGAATCAGGGTTTCATCAGTGGGATCAGGCTGGAAAAACAAAAAGATCTACAAACACTGAAGGTGATAACGATGCTTTTACTAAAATCTCGGCTTCACACGCTGTAGGGGCAAACAAAGCTTGTCATGTTCCCCAAATTAGAGACAAAAACAATAATGTTAACCTTTCAGTTTAATCCCCAAACTGTGCTGCATGTTGCTGTGTAAATAAATCCTGAATCTCGGGCTGCCATGCTGCTCTGGACCCACTGTGCTGTGTAACCAATCATCACATGGCTCAGGTTTCAACAGGCACCTGTAGACAGATCACACTGCTGCAGGTACACAGCTTCGACAGGGAAAATGTCAGAGGCTCAAAAAAAGTGACAAATCACAGAGGACGCCGCTGCTTCTACACGTGACAGCTGCTGGTTTTATAATGCACAAAAAAAAATACATACGACGGCGTCACAACGTTATCCTTCGTTCATTCGGCTCTTTATGTGTCGTACTAATCAGTCATTTTAAAAGCTCTGGATTAAATTTAGTGCCTCGTAAAACAAGTGACACTGAAGTCACAGAGACAATGATTTAAAAAGAGATATACTGGAGATCAACAAGAGGATCATTTAACAAAACTTAACAGACTTTTTTCTAAGAATCATAAAAGATTTGGATGAAAAAATATTCAGGCTGCAGCACAAAAAAAAGAAAAGGTTGTGCGCTTCTTTAGGTTTATAACAGAAAACCTGTAAGACAAACAGGGTGCGGAGTTTGAAAAATATGGGTGAAAAGTTGGCAGCAAAAGCCTCACAGAGAGATGGTGGCATTATGGGAAACGTTAGATCAAGCATTTTGAGCTTGACCCATACTTAGGATTAAAAGTCAAGAGATGTATGAAGCATGTGCTTTGATTTTTTTTACATTTTTGTCTCTCGTGAATCTCCAGGCTTGAGGAATGAGAGCAAAACTAAACATCTGGGGTTACACATGCAATTTGTCTCATTCAAGTTACATGCATGTACTTCTAATTTGCAGCAGCAGTCATGTAATAAAAGAACACAGGATTGACAACGCTTTCGATTTGGTTTCTTTGCTTTGTCAACTCGCATCAGCTAGAGCATGATTAATGTTATTTAGATAGCTTATCAATATTTACTGCACTCACAGCACTTGGTTAAAGAAAAAACATGCTCTTGGTTAATTAATAAAGAAGTCAACACTGACTTGAAAGCCTGAGACAAGACATGTTTACTTTTTAAATATTTAACTGAAACTGAATCTTTCACTAAGCCTGAACCAAAGTGCTTTTGTTGCCCAGACTTAAGCATGATGTCTCTGGTGTCCCGCTCCGTGTTTGCTCACGATCCACAACAACCACCTCCCCCTGACTGAAAGTGTGTTCAACAATGTGACGCTTCCTTTGCGTAAACACAATTGCAAAGGGCATTTAAATTTTCTTATGTATTAAGCAAAACAAATTAGCACTATATGAACAGAACTGACTAGGACACAAGATCAGTTTGACTCTGCTGATTTAAATACATTGCAACCCAAAACTTTTTGGAAGATAAACATTTGCCACTTGTTCAAATGCTTGACAAAGACCTGAAGAAATGTAATTTTGTTTCAAAGCGACACAACCTCATAGCTGTGAGGGTCATGTAGAGGAGTTAAAAAAAACTTTGAATTGAACATCAGAGACAGCTCATTTCATTTCCCAACAGTAATTAAAGTTTTTTTTTTAAACCATCAAAGTGATGTTTTTCTCACCTTGAACCCTCAGGCATGAATTTTTCCTGGCAAACCAAAAAGCAAATAGTTTTTGTTAAGACGTCTAAATAAACCTTAAGTGTAGCAGAAGTAAAAATCTTTCGATTTAATTTTCTGTCTCCTTTCAAGTTATTTACAAAAAAAGGAAACTGTGTTTTTGAACTTTTGTAATACAACTTCTTCTCCTTGTAATGTCACATGTCTTACTAAATAAACAAAACGGCTCAATGTGGAAAGAACACGGGAAAGACAGTGAAGACAGAGTAAAAAATAAGTTTTTCGAAAAACAAAAACAGCAGATGGTAGCTAACAGTTACAGAGCCATGCTGATAAACTTTTATATATCTGAAATCTTCTTCCCAGCATATCTGCAAACTTCACTGGGAGTTGATAGACAATCTACATACTGCATAGCACAAGACATGGCTGTGCAGCTCTGTGTGGCTCTTTACATAAACACCGCTGCATCCTGAAGAAAACATGCACGCAGGATGATGAGAGCTGATACTATTTGTGTCCTGACTGCTTGAGCCTCTCAGTATGGCTGTCAGTGTGAATCAGTGTGTCTGTGGGAGGATGGCACATCCATATGGACCGCATGCTGCTCATATTTGTGTGTGTGTGCGTGTGTGTCTGAGAGAGCGAGAGAAAGAGTATTTTATTGATGTGTGAGCCTTCATGTGGAGAAAGAATTAATACTCTGGGGAGGCTCCGAGAAATAGAGGAGCCATGTTTCAATTATCAGCTCCTCCTTCTCTTTCTCTCTGTAACACACGACACGCACATACACACACACACTCACTCACTCACTCACACACACACACACGCAGAGTCCATGCCAAACACAATCAATCCTGTCATTCCTCTTCATAAAGGTCAATAAGTACACTGACAGATAATACAGACACCGTGTATGAACATCACAACATTAATTGATCAGTGATTGATATTTTACAGCAGCGTCTTTTCATCTCACTGCATAGGTCGATAATACTGTGTGTGTGCATGCAGTTACTGTGGACTTCGTTATGCACTTATATTACAAAAAATTCTCCACTCGACCATTTTACCATATCAAAGCTTTTTTACAGTGATACATTCGCCCACTTTTATAGCCTCTCGTCTGCGAAAATTAAACTAAAGTAAAATAAAAATAATATTTAAGAAAAAAAAGTACATTTTAGACCCTGGCTAACAGTATTCCTGCGTACCGTTTCTCAGTGATAGAGTGGAGAAACGTCTCCTCTGTGTTTGATGTTGAAGTTAGATCAGAAGCGTGCAGTGCCCATCCCTGTTCCCACTTTAAAGGATTCAGTTGCAGACCTGTTAAATTATTTAAATCGACCAATCGCTCCACCTATTGAACAGGTGGGTCCCTCAGACACTATATCAGGTGAAGCACAATGCACTGTGTGCGTGCGTGTGTGTGTGTGTGTGTGTGTGTGTGTGAGTTTTGCCGTCAGCCTGTCTGGCATAGTGTCACTGATCTGTGCAGCTTGACTGTGTGTGACTGCTTTGATTGACGTGCTGCTCTGTGAAAAACTGCAGCATCAGACTGAGCCTCTTAAAAGGACAGTCCACCATAAAACACTTGTGAGTCACTGAGTGAAAGCTTCTTTATCTTCAGCACAATGATCAAAGAAAAATAAGAGACGTGCAACTGTGAGCTAGCTGTGCAATCCCAAAACTTATTTGGGATAACAAGACAATTACAGATGTCTGCATGTAATTGTTAAAGAATGACAGAATACATGAGCTCTCTCTGTCTATTGCAGAGCCAATAACTGAATAAAATAAACACATTAGAAAGACAATAGTTGCTTAATAAACCAATCATATGACGTTGTCCTCTCAGGAAATGAAAAATTAAAATATCAGTTTTTGGAGCAAAAGCCCAAAAAACATGTTTACATTTAAGTGACAAAGCCCTGTAGTAGTCAGAGTGATTATGACACAAGCAAAGAAGGAAGTCAGGTGACATTATTACAGAGACACCAAGAGTGAAATGCCTGTTTGTAGTCAACAGTTTCTTCAGTCAACAACTAAAATTGTTCTCAATGTCAGTTTTTTGTAACTTTCTGATACCATAAAGAAGCAGATATTTTAACCATTTTTTAAACCTGAAACACACAAAATGCATTTTCTACCGCTAGGGGTCTCCCCTTTAAAACAAGGATAATAAAAGATGTAGTAAGATGATGTCATGAAGTAGCGTGGGATCACTGGCTTTGTTTATTTCAGTGTTAGAGCCTCATCATTGCAAAGAAAAGTTTATCTGACCAACTCTGGCAGAAACGTTCACTAATGAGGTAAAGTTATGAAGTTCTATTCACGTGACGTTTAGTCACTTCCTTCCTCACTCTCCGAAGTATCCTCTTGTGTTTCCCATGTTGCCATTAAGATGCACCACAGATTTCTCTGGGTTTGAACACTGACGAAATTTGGGATAATATAAAATCACAACTCAAAATTAATTAACTAATTAAATTTATATATATATATATATATATAGTGTAGATGTTTTTAGAATTTAAATGTGGAAGTACTTGTTACATGCTGTTTTCTTGTTATTATCATTATTGTCACACTTTTTTTAATGATGTGTATACTCCATAAAGTGTACTTTGGTAACACTGTCACTGGATCGAAACACATCCACATGACAAGTACAGAGAGGTATGGCATTGTGATGTAGAATGACAGCGGTCTACGATGTTCTTATATAACCTGAGTTTCACCCACATAACTTCTACAGTATTTTGCTTTGTCTCATTAACTGAACACTACACAGGTGTATTCATTTATGAGTCACTGATACACAGGTACAGCAGCAAGTGGACGGACTCAAGTGGAAATGAAGCTCCAGCAAAAGTTCATTCAGAAAGACGACGCCTTTGCATGTTTAGATGTACTTATTTCTATTACCATCTGCCATTCACTCCTCTCACGCAAGCTCACTCACGTTTCCTTGCTGTCACGGTCTGAGGCTGTCAGTTGAGATATAAGCTGTCCCCCCGTAGCTGGTCACATCTGTCCAGCAGCACAGCGACACACCTACATGATCAGCCAATCATCTTGCTGCTGTCCTTTCAAATATGATTCTCTCACTACCTCTAGTTCATTCATGCTGCCACTGTGTGCACCCCTCCACCCCCCCTTAATGCCAGTCTTCGAAGTTTCACCAGTTTCATCATTTCATCAGCCTTTCAGTCACAGCAGGATCTTCAGCCTTCAACACTTTCTGACTTCATCCAGCTGGTTCTCAGGACAGCAGGACAGACGCCCCTTGATTACAAAATCTCCCCATTGAGTCGCTGCGCCAAAGACTTTATGACCAGACTTAATTATCACAAATCATCTGTTATAATAAACAAATACCTGCTACCTACTTATTAATTCAGTCATCTCTCCTGATTGAAATGCAAGATGTGTATTAAAAATGAGTAGACTGTTGAGGCTTCCCTCATCTTCCTTAATGTCTTCACTGTTAAACAACTCTAATGAGCAATCACAGCTCCTGTGGTTTGCACGTGACACCTCATATCTTCACATGTAGGCGCCGTAACTCGTCAGCATACAACTGTAAATCAGCCTTTAGTTCATCGCTCAATACCTACCAAGTTCACCAGCCTGTATGTGGCTCTCTGCCCTGAGCCTGTTAGTTCCAACTGAAGCTGTAAATCTTTCAGACAGGTTTACAAACACATTTGGGACTTTAATCTTTAAAAATGATTTCCCAAAACAGCTGGGCTTGGCAGATGTTACCCAGGAGTAAACACTGAACAGGAGTGCATTAGTAGGGAACTATTTTAAGCACAATGTTTTCTGTGGGATTGACTCAAAATAAACAGCAGGGCAAATGTTCACCACTGTGCCAATGTTCATTACAGGTAGAAATTTAAATAGTGTTTTGTAACAACAATGTAGCTCTACGGCATGAGGAAATAAGACTTATCAGGCTCTGACTGTACAGATGACACTTGTTAGCAGAAGTGGATGACGGAAACGGGATCACTGAATGAATTGAATTTGAGACTTAAACACAAAGTAATCCTTCAAACACACTGACCTTTTCCAAACTGGTGACAAATCTGATACATAATGATGTTATATAGAAAAATTTCTGAACTCCATGACAGCCACTCTGATCTCACTGAAAATGACTCAGAATGAGCGAACGACTACGAACCCTATTGATCATACAGTCATTCTTCTGCAAAAAGCATGTGAGTCACAGACTCAAATATCAGGCAGCCTCACAGCATGATTTAATTCAAACACCTGCATGTCAACAACCAGAGAGAGAGGAGAAAAATGAAAAATGAAAACGTTTAAGGAGAGGTGCTGCTGCAGTCTGATAATGGCAGCTGCAGTCAAACCACAGCTAATAATGGCTGCTGATGCTAATGACTCATAAAACATGAAGTTAAACATTAACATTTAAGTACATGGAGCGAGAGACAAAATCTGTCTTAAATGATTAACAAAAGATTCATCAGTAATTGTTGAAATAATTTTTCGGGTAAATGTGCTAAATATTGCTTGGTTCTAAACGCTTCTTAAACGTGAGGATTTGCTGTTTTTTAAGTAATCACATCCAATCAAATTTGTTGGTCAGTCCTGACTGAAGCACTTCGATTTTGGACTTTGTGATCAGCATTTATCAGGATTTTCTGACAATTCATAGATCAAATTATATCAATTTACTGAAAAACAAAACCTTTTGATAATTTTGCTAATGAATTAAACATTATTTTAGGCAAAAAATGCAAAGAAAATAATTGGTTCCATCTTTATAAATGTGAATATTCTTTATTTTCTCATCATTCCAACATTTTAACTAAACATTTTGGGGTTTTTGACTGTTCATCGGAAAAACAATACATTTGAGAACATCACCATCAGCTCTGGACCCGTGTATTGACCATTATTCACAACTTGCTGACAAACTGAACATAAGACTAAAAAATTCACTGCTTTATGGAGAAGACCAGTTGTGGATTGTTGTTAAGCTGTTACCAACAAGCACACATAACATGATGAACCCGACATGTGAAGAAAACAGAAAAACGTGCACCTGTATGCGGAAAAAACACATCCTCACACACACTGAAGCCTGCAGACCTCAGCTCTCCATCTGATTGTGTTTCTGCGACTGATGTCCAATTTGCTGACTGACAGACGAACTCACCATCAATCAGGTGACTGATGATGATGAGCCTCATCATTCACAGAGCGGCTTTGCCTCATCCTTTGCTTTCATTTCAACATGCAACCAGAATCTCACCACTGACAGCTCAGCGTGTTCATGCAGATGTTTGCATGCATCCAGAGGGAGGTGAGACCACTTGTCTTCTCTCAGTGACATTATGTGCACAAGCAAACAAGTTAACTCTAAACTGAAACACAGGTTTCAGCTTCCTCTAGTGAACCGTGCGCAGCCATGTGAGAGAAGCAGCCATTCTTTCTGTTTGCATCTGCATAACAGGTTTTCTTTTGTTTTCCAACCCACCATAAGAATCATTCATAGAGAAGGAACCTCAACCAGATCATTAATGAGCATTGCCTTGCAGAGAGGCTGGGCTTTTACTTCACAGTCTATTACCTCGGATTTAGTCTCAGAGGCTGCTTGTTGCTGAGGACGGATCTGCTAAAACTGTTTCAGGCAAACAGGCAGAGGCAGAATTACAAACACAATCTCCCCTCTCTTCCCAGAATTGAGGATTTAAGAGCGACTGTGCGGATTTTAATCCTGATACAGATTGTTTCTGAAGTCACGCATGAATCACTTAGAGCCACATGAGGAAGGTGTCTCCACTAAAGACCCTCGCAGAGAGACCATGCACTGTAAGATCTGGACGGAATGAAAAGGAGGAGAAGTCGCGGCAGAAGACCTGATGCCAAGTGACACTTGCTGGAAGCCGTGTGCAGAGAAGCGTCTCCTCCTCAGCCTCCAGCGGGGCTGCAATTACATAACTTCACTTCGAAACTCAGCTTTCGGCAAAAGTGGGAGAAAACGAGCCGCGGAGGCTCGTGGGGGAATTAAAACGAGATAAAAAATATCAATTTAGCCAACAAGTAGCCTGGTGAGCAGATCCACGCTGTTTATTTAACTTAAGACACGTTTCCTGCTTTTGTCACCTGCAAAAAAATACAAATTGAACCTGCCATTTTATTTCACGTCGGATAATAGAGAAAGACATTCGTGTCTTACCTGCATGTTTGTTTGTGCTAAATCGGCGACACTGATGTCTGATTTCTGCCTGAGTGTGAGAGTGTGCGTCCTCTCTGCGCGGACCCTCAACCTGCGACTGCCGCTCCGCTGGATGCGAAGGAATGCGCGCACACACATCCATAAACACACACACACACACACACACACACACACGAAGATGTGGAGGGGGTGGGGGTGGAGTTAGGGGTGCAGCCACACAGGATTCAAGTGGACCTTCATCGTTTACAGCGTAATATTGTGAAGACAAAGTCAACAGGCTAGCAGTGGATTTAATTGTTCTGATGTTTCCGCCTAAATGTGTTACCTGCAGGGGCTGAACACCTGGACTTAAGCTGACCTGAACATCAGGAAATGCACCCTGGGGTTTTGCACATATGGAAGATGCAGCAACACAATTGATAAATACAGTCTAGTTATAAGGACAGATTTTTTTAGTGTAACTTCTAATGAAGTGTCTGTTACTTACAAACTGTTACTGAAGTGCAGATTAAGAAATATTACTTTAAAAAACTGTGAACATGTAGAAAATAAAGGTTTATATTGTGTGTTTTAACAATGTGACATAAACAGTGTGTTAAAGCAGGGCCTGACCAGTATGTGATTTTTGGGGCCAATGCGATATCGATATTAGGGACCAAGAATATTTCAATATCCGATAAATCGGCATATATTAACATATTTGCTGATATATTGATATCGGCTGAATGTAGTTATCAAACACTTGTAATGGAGGCATTTAACAAACTTTATTCCAAACATCAGTGCACTTTACAGTAAACACTTCACTTATTAAATAATGGAACGCCCTCTGCTGGACAAACTACAGTATGTAATTATACCATTTTAAATCGCAAGTCCATGCATTTTTTTCCTGCCTTAAAAAACAGTTTTAATATCAGCGCATATCGGAGAACATACCGTATAGGCGATACCGATATTTATGCGACAGCTCAATATCTGCCAGTAATATCGGCAAACAATAGCTTGTATCGATCGGGCCCTGTATTAAAGGACCAGTACGAAGGATTTACTGGGATATAATGGAAAAGTATAAATTGATTCTCATGTTGTAATCACATAGAAAATAATAATAGTGTTTTTGTTCTCTTGGAATAAGCTTTTTATATCTATGAACGGAGCAGGTCCTCTTTATCCTCCATCATGTGTCACTGCCAAGTTTGTACAGTGGCCCAGAAGGGACAAATTTATCAATATAAAACATTTAACTTTCCAGTGTCGTGCTCTTCATCTGGACTCAATTCTATTAGACTTATTAACATTTACAACTGCAGCTTTATTAAATTTTTTGAAGATCTTTTTATTGATAACTTATTAATAAGTATGAATGTAGGTGACTTACCTATGTTAAAATGTGACAGACCTGATGATCATAGAAGTCTCATGATGGAGGAGGATAAGCATCAACCAGACTTGGCAACCCAAACTGTTCCAATTGGTGGCTTATAGACATTTAGTGAAAAAATTATTTGTTTGTCTTATTCTTATGTGTTCTTGTTCAGCTCTAAATTTAATAATTTTATTCTGATTAACAATCAGTAGCTACCACTTTGGACACCCTTTAGTTTTCAATTTGTGTTCAGACTGTGGAGATTCAACAGCACGTAATTTTTGAGACAGCAAATTGTGGGATTCTTTTTTGGATTAAATTGTAATGCAGTTTATGGTGCTGAGATTTATAAGACAGCATCTAAAAAAAGAGACAAATTCTTTACTATTTCACTCAGTGCGGCCAAATTTCAGCAAGTCAAGTAGAGAGATGAATGACCTGTGGGTGTGTGTGTTTGTGTGTGTGTGTGTGTGTGTGTGTGTGTGTGTGTGTGTGTGTGTGCG
>JAPXVT010000024.1:18825912-18838833 GCA_029823135.1 Acanthurus reversus
CATGGTCTGTGTGACAACGGACGCTGTGTGTAAGTAAAACTGCCTTTCTGCATAGCAGATGAAAATTAATCTCTGGTAATTTTTTCCACTTATTTTTTATCTTCATAAATCTCTTCTGCTCTCACACAGATGTGACAAGGGTTATGGAGGAGCACACTGTGTGCCTTTGACCCCCCTGCCATCTGTACTGAGAGAGGACTTCAATGAGAACTTGCAGCAGGAGACTTGGCCTGAGGTGTACGGAGCAGAGAGGGGAACCCTGAGTGGAGAGCCTCTTAAATCTGGCACTGCCCTTATTTTCAAAGGGGTGAGTGTCCTGAACACCATGCAGACAAAATCCAGAGCAACAATAATACAGTTAAATCACAAAGACACAGCTCTTTTATTTATATCACTGAACAGCAATGTAACCTATGTCTCTTTTTTTTTGCAGGATGGGGAGGTCAGGCTGCAAACGGCCCATCAGAGGCTGCAGGATGTCATTTTTTTACTGGTGTTGTCATCATCCCCTGAGGGAAAACCACAACGTTTCCAGGCTAAAACAAGCTGCTGTGGAAAATCGTCTCCTCACGTGCTGAGCTCCATCACTCCATCCATCTGTTACCAAGCAGCACCGAAGGAGCTCAGATCTACCAGAGTTATTCATGATGCATTCAGAGCTTTCTTTAATGTTTCTTACGAATATTAAGGACAGTTTGTGGACAGTATAACACACATTAACACACACACACACACACACTGCAGACAGACGCACACACACTTTTAACACTGACCCGGCTTCACTGCTCCTCGTTAACACTCGTCACTGCTGGTCAAAGAGGTTGATATCACAT
Organism: Acanthurus reversus; assembly: GCA_029823135.1. NCBI lineage: Eukaryota > Metazoa > Chordata > Actinopteri > Acanthuriformes > Acanthuridae > Acanthurus > Acanthurus reversus. The sequence goes on from JAPXVT010000024.1 coordinate 18,826,746, forward strand.
TTGATTTTCACTCAATTTTCACTTTTCTCATCTTCAGCTGAGGCTGTATGATGGCTGACACACACACACACACACACACACACACACACACACACACACACACAACCACAACCCTTGTCTTTTTGTTGTTTGCTCCACTGTGTAAACATCACCTCTGAACAGGCAGCCATTCTTTCTGGATGGAGTTTGATGTATTTTTGTTTGAGTGTCAATCTGAGATTTCGCTGCATAATTCTGAGAAAATTTTAGTTTTTTGGTGAATGTTGTAACGAGGATTATGATATGTGACCCTTTTGTTTCTAAAAAGCTGTATATAATTTAGTGATTGAAAAAAGGAAGTTAACAATACCATATTATCAAAAATGATTATTAACCTCGATTGCAGGAGGTATTTGGCCTTTAATTGAGGCAGATTTGTATGAGAGGACGGCCTCTATTTTCTATTATTCTCTGTTTGATAACTGTAATTGATTATATTTAAGTATTGTATTATATTGATCAGCCTTCTGGAGATTCAGTGCACAGAAAACCTTGAATTTGTTGTGAAAAATGAGCAGGAACATGCTGTGAAAACCAAATGTGTTCTTAAGGCATTTTGAGCACCGCAGGCCCAGTGAGATTTAAAAAAAAAGGTAGAAATCTCTACAGCTGATTTCTCCAACACTTCAGTTTACACCAGAACAATGTAGATTTATAAAAAGCATGACAGACTTGGGGAGAGTTTGTCCTTTTGAAAATATGCATTTACTTGAGGTAACCTGCCCCTTTAGCAATGAATCACAAGACTGTGTGGTGTGTCAGGGGTGTTTTACAGTGATATATTCACAGAGAAATTGAAATAGCCAGCAACTAGTTAACAGAGTTAGTAGAGCATTTAGCAGGTAAGTCAGATGATTCCCTAAGGAGTTGGAAAGCAGAGCTGAATGGAGAGGGAATGCTGGACTTAGATCTGTGAGCTGGCCAGACACTCAACTCCAAATAATTGACAGTTCTGCACCATGTCTGCTAAATTTAGACAACTTTTTACGAATACATTCTCAACAAAGGCTTTTAAAGACAGTATATTAGTGCTGTGTTTCAACTTTCAGCTTTCAGTTGCCTCAAGTCTCAAAAAAATCGATAAATGCTGCTGATGAAAAGATAGCATCCATTTTCAGAAAGTAGTGCTGCTGGTTGCCGTTCATTTTCTTTGAGAAACTAGGACCACAACGGGATAATAAACAGTGAGAGACAGGCAGAAAGAATGTTAACACATTCAGCGTCGGATCTGTCAGAAATCCCTTGCAGACTAATGACATTTGTTGTTTAATGTTATTTGGAGTGAATTAGTTATATAAGCAGATGCAGCTCCTGCACTAACTGCTGAAAACAACAGTCAGCGCAGCAGTAAACTTCATTTGGATTGACAGCTCGGTGAATCTGCACACCGACAGCGGGAGGTGTCTGCAGCCTCTCTGCTGTCTGTGTGTTTCTGCCCTCAGTGGATGGGTGCGCTCGAGGTGTCAAAAATAATGAACTCAGCAGATGAAACTCACAGGAGACACAGCCACTCCACAACCACTCATAATGCTTTCAACCCCGCGTATATTATTTTCTTATTTCAGGATGCTTATCATGTAGCAAACCTTCAGCGTTGTGATCACCTAAGTGTTCACAGTACACAGTAAATCAGAGGATCAGCGTTATAGCTGTTTAGCCTTTTAAAATAGACTTTTTTGGACCTTTTGTGAATATCCATGTGGAAAAGTTTATTACAGAAAACTGTATACAGAAATTCTTCTCGACTACTTACTTTTGCTTGGAAACTGCTCAGTAATTTTGCCTCTTTTGGCCTCTAAAAATGATGGGTTATAACTCATACGTATAGAGTGCTGTTAAAGGTTTGGTGGCCTTAGCACTTGTTGATCCTCTGGATGTGCTATCTGTCTTTTAAACAATAACTGTTATGTTTTTTTCTCTGCCTTCTCCACTCCACCACCTCGTCCTTTCTCCTCTGCAGCACCAAGGCAGTCAGCAGGTATCACTCTCCTTTCCTGGTCGAACGCTACAAGAAGCTGCTGCAACTTCGAGAGCAGCTGCTGCTCGACTGCCAGAGGGAGTGGACCGATTTTCTCGAGTAGGACAGAGACACAAAAATACAAAGCACACAGCTGACAATTAACTCAAATGAATAACTGCTAAAAGCATGTCAGTCTGTGGTTCAGCCCGATGGAGATGTGTGTGCACTTACCTTAATTTACATTTAAAAATCTATTTCCTATCTCTCTTTCTCTCTCTCTCTCTCTCTCTGTCTCTGTCTCTGTTTCTCTCTCTTTAGTCAGTTTGGGGAGCACTATCACACCATGAAAACGGCTATTAGTCACCTAGCAACCATGGATTGTCTCTTTTCATTGGCTGAGGTGGCAAAACAAGGGGACTATTGCAGGTGATGTCCTCTCATGACGACTGTAAATATTGGTGCGTGCATGCTTGTGTACATGCTTGTGCGTGCGCTTGTGTGTGTTTGTATTCTCCTGAAGGATTGTGTGTGTGTATGTATGTGTGTGTATGTGTGTTTGTGTGTGAGTGTGTGTGTGTGTGTGGGTGTCCTGTGTCGTGTCCTATAGTCTCAGACAGGCTGTGTGTGGGAGTGTGCAGAGGGCTCAGCAGCGTGCTCAGCCAAAACGCCAACATTTCTCCCACTCACTCACTCACTCACTCACTCTCTCTCTCACTCACTCACTCACTCACTCACTCACTCACTCACAAGCAAGTCACATACACACGCACACACACACACTTATTTATTGTTCTTTTTCTACCAGTTTTTGTGTTTTAGCTTCACATCCCTCCGCTTCTTCATGTTGCAGTCCCTGTTTTTTGTAATATCCAATTCATCTTACCCACTGCGTCTCTTATATCTTCTATGCTGTGTGTAAATGTGTGTTTTTAAAAGAATTGTTAGACATTTTGAGGAAATGCACTTAATTGGTTTTTTGTTTTGTGGTAGATAAAAAGATGAACTGCTCATGTCTGCAGGTTGAATAAGGAGCTTCACCCAGGGGCCGCTTAGATTAGCATAAAGAGAGGAAACAAGAGAAAGGAGTTAAGTGTAAAAACAGTGTTTTCAGTTAAAAAGCAGCAGCAGAGTGTTCAGGGCTGCTTCAGCTTCTAGCTGTCTGCTGTGCATCACTCAGTTTTTGGTAGCAACGTGTATCCTCTCCAGCTTCACCCTCTCATCCAAACATGGTCGCCTCTGGCTCCAATAAAGCAAGATGGTGAGAGCATAAAAACCAGTGGGTGACCCCACCCATGGTGGCTCCGTCCACTGTTTGATGTAAAATGCAAGGTAGCCGTCTTATTTATCGAGTGTGTTCTATGTGTTCAGGCCAGAGGTTTGTGAAAGTCAGCGTCAGATTCTGATCAGAGACGGCAGACATCCTGCCATCGACCTGCTGATGGGAGAGCACAACCAGTATGTGCCCAACGTCACAGACCTACAGGTCCGCACGCGCACACGCACACACAGACTCATTCATAGTGCCTTGAACTAATTTAACCCAAAACACACCGATAATTGGCTCGCTTACTAACTCATTGAGACAGTTCTGAAGCTAAAGTAGAACATTTCATGTACATAAATACACACATGATGCACACACATAGGGACATGCATGACACCACACACAATTTGTCGCTCAGTGGTGGAGTGGGTGTGGGTTAATCTTGCAACCGAAGCAAAAGCCAATAGAAATAGAAGCCAAGCGTTCAGTCCGCCCACCTCCTCAGCTGTGCAGGACAGCATGAAAATATCTTTTTCCGTCTCCTCGTTCGCCTTCTGTCTGTGTCACTGTTATTCTTCTCCTCTCCTCTCCTCTCCTGTTACAGGGTGATGGCAGGAGGACTATGATCATCACTGGTCCTAATATGGGGGGTAAAAGCTCCTACATCCGCCAGGTGGCCCTGATCTGTGTAATGGCTCAGATGGGCTCCTACATCCCGGCCTCCGAGGCCCGTCTGGGCTTGCTGGACGGCATTTACACCAGGTATGGACGCAATCACACTGAATCCTACCACTGCAATCCTTACATGTTTGACACCTGTTATTGAAGAAATCACAGACTGCAGTTAATGACTGGAATCCCACATTCACCATACCTTCATCTTCATTGTTGTAGAAGTGTTTTGATGTGTCACGGTGGCGTAGGCAGAGTCTAAGGTGCGTATGCAAAAAAGCTGAAGCAATCTTAGTAAAAACTGGCCAGCATGCTGCGTTAATACTCCCAAAAAAGATGACAGTTGATATGAAACTGATATCTCTGAGTTTTGCGCTGTTGATATTGTATATAAATAAATATGCACATATTGACCTACACCTGGGTTGAATCACGTGTCGTCTGTGAGTTGTGGCCTAAAATGTTCGACATTATGTCGTCATAAGGTAACATTCAACATGTGACGAAGAAGATCCAGTCTCAAGGTGTGTTGTAACATTTCTGAGATGCAAGAATGGAATGCTCTTTTTTGACCACTGGTACATCATCACCCTGTTTCTTTCAACGTATTAACAGACCTGCACACATACACGCTCAAAGTGACCTCCGACTTACTTATTCTAGCTTTGTCTCCGTTGACAGGAAGGTGAGTTTAGTGACCATGACAACACAGGCGAAGCACAACGCACTACCACAATGACAGATTCTTAATTAGTGCAGTGAAAGATAAGGACTCCACTGGATCTACTGTAGAAGGAAACTGAGGACGAAAAAAGAAAAAAACCTGCTGCCCCAAAACGCCTGATTCACCTTGTGCCGCCTTTGTGACATGCTTAAGTTTATTTGTAGGAGTGACGCTCAGACTAATCCCATCTAATCCCATTGTGTTCCTCACCGCACAGGAGGAGGAAGAAATGAAGGAGACTTCATCACAGTTTGGTCTAATACATTTACATAGAAAGCCTCAGACAACAGGCTCTGTTGGAGAGTCATGATAACAATTATTATTCTTTATGATGGTGCAAGCTGAGGATCTGCCTGTAGTTTCCAGTCTTGACTAGGGCCAGTATTTGATCTCTGTTATTCTGCCTCCGCTGCACTGTGTGATTAGCCCTAATGGCTTGCAGATGTGTGTAATTGTCTTTTTGTGCATTTAAGCAAGTTCTTACATATTAACCAGCAGGAGCCAGAGACTTGTCAGCACTCTGAGTGTGTGTGTGTGTGTGTGTGTGTGTGCGTGTGTGCATTCTTACTTCTATCCTTGAGAGAAGCAGTTAGGGGGTTTAGACTGATATATTAGTGTATTAGGGTGATTTGGCTGGCTATGTATGTACTATTTGGGTTTAGAATTATTAGAATGACAGGTTGAGTTTGGGTTTGAGGTAGAAATAAGAAACGGATCATAAAACCTGGAGATTTATAGGCTGTACAGATCATATGTTTTGTCGTGATCCTGTAAACTATAAAAGATTTAGACTCAAACAGTAAAAAGAAGTAATCAGAAAAACATGTTAGTTGGCTCCCAACAGTTCAGTGCTGCATAAAAACAAAATGGTTTGAGTTCACTTTTTTAAATATAATTGGAGTGTCAGCTTTAGATCATTATTGTTTAAACTTGAGTGTGACCGATACAGGATTTTTAGGGAAAATGTTGATACTGATATTTGGTGGCAAAGAAATTCAATAGCCGACATATTGGCTGATGTTATATACATGAATAATATTGGCTGAATGTGGGTATCAGATACTTGTGACAAAGATGTATTGTGGAGGCAGGATATCTTACATTTGAACAAATTTTATTCCAAACATCAGTGCACTGAACAGTAAACACTTCACTTATTAGTTTTTAAACAGACTGCTCTCTGCTGGACAAACTACGTTATTACACTGTTTTCAATCACTAGTCCAAGTTTTTTTTCCTGCTCTTTAAAGCGGTGTTAATATTAGCGCATACAGGAGAACATGTATGCAGATACTGCTACTATGTATTTGTGATTGGCTGTTATCAGTTGGTAATATCAGCAAACCAATATCGGTCAGTGAAGTGAAGTTCCTTAAACGCAAAAAACATACAGAATCAAACGTGTTTGTATCCGTGTGTCCCACAGTTCTCTGATCAGGTGAGAGGTTCAGCTCATTTTCTCTCAGAAGAAAATTCCAGCTAAATATTGCCCAGCGAAAGATCCACTAAATATCTGTTATTCTCTCTCTTTCATTCCTTCGATACCTCTGTTGTCCTTTCTCTTTCTAATTTGACGGCTCGGCCTTCTCTGTCGGTGTGTGTAAGAGTCTGAGGGGAATCTGTTTTGATGATAAATGCTCCATCAATTCCCACTGCTGTGTCAAGCTGATAGACGCAGCAGTGGGAATTGTTTCATCTTGTGTATATGTGAGAGATGTTGTGTGTTTATGAGTGAGAGGGGAACAGACACGGCGTGAGAGCTCGTGAGTTTAACTAGAGTGCAATAAGCTGTCTTTGTGGGTTGCGGGTAATGAGATGTGTGCGTAGGTGTCTAATGGGATATCCTGTCTAAAATGATTCAAATGATTGATTATCAATGAGAATAAAGTGAATAATCTGGAGACAGTTTAAAGCTGTGTGCCACCTCACAGAGTCTTATTTTCCTGCCCAATCCACTGTGATGCAGCATCTTTACAAATGTGCCAAGCAGCCGTTTGTGCATAATTCTGTGTGTTCTTTCTCAGACTTCAGCAGAGTAAGCCAGCAGCCTTTTGTGTGTGTGTGTGTGTGTGTGTGTGTGTGACAGATGCATATGCAGCTGCAGTGTGTGTTTCCTCTTCGTTATTGAGTCCTGAAGGTTATAGAGCACATTCTTCCATCCCTTCACGGTTGTTATGGAAACAGCAAAGGAAGCAGAATGTAAAACTGTGTTTTGAAAGGACCTTTAATTGACCATGGACTCCTAGCAGTGATTATACTGTGTTTTACTAAATTCTTTACAAGCTGCACTCTCAACAGAAAATTCTGTGAAATTTTTTTGTGGCTCAAAAAAGTGGCTAATGTCCAGGAGGACATCACAAAGGGTGCTGGGTGTTTTGGTGCCAACAAGTCTCTGCGTAACATCTTCACCTAGGTGGGTGTACAGTGATGTGAAACATGTCGACCATGTGGAAAAATTTTGTATCCTACATCGACTCATTCGTTCCTCAGAGTTTTTATAGCGCCACCCTGTAGGCGGAACACAGGACTGGTTGGCCCTTTAGTGTTATATAGAACCTGGAGGTTTACATCCACAGTGTGGAGTACACACTTTAAAAATAACCAGTTGAGAATAGTATGACACATCGGAGGAAAAAACTAAATGATAAACAAAAAAAAGATTTTCAAAGGCCTTGTGCAATGTGCTAACGTAACGATTAAACAATGAGTTCTTGTCCTGTTTTAGTTATTCTTCATTTGGATTTCCTTTGGTTTGAACCAAATGGTTGCCAGTCCGCTGGTTCCCACATAAAATATTTGAACAGCATCACTGGACAAATGAAAGCAGGACAAATCATACACAGACATCAGAAAATAACTTAACTGATATTACAGATCAGATATCTCTAAGCACACACAAAAAACCAGCAACAAAAAGAAGAAAACGAGAAAAGAAAATAGAAACTAATTTTATAATCCAGCTTTGAAGGGACAAACCACCATTTAATAACCAAACACTTGCACACTACTGTCTCTTTCGAGCTTCTTTCTGCAACATTAAGCTGTCGCACTGGGAGAAAATCACTGTTGCGAAAGCTTTTTGTTGTGTCTGTATCCTCAATCGGCCAGGATGAAATGTAACAGGTTAAAGGAGATGAGAAGCCTTTATCTAAAGAGATAAATAATATGCTGAATGCACTGCAGCATCATAGACGGGTGATACAGGGTGTTGTGTATCTTTATGAGTGTGGAATTTCTTTCCAGTTCCTCTCCTGACACATTTTAAAGATGCACACATACGTGGCTCTGACTCAAAAGTGATTTTCTTCACAAAAAGTCCTTAAAAGGACCGTAAGGGGGCTAGAAGGACATCTACTCTTTTTCTTTTTGCCTGTGATTGACTTTAAAATTTTCGACATACAAAATGTAGCTAGAAAATCTCATTTGTACATTTAAAACTCAGATTTTAGGGCAGTGCACAGAAATCTTCAGACTTCAGACATCATCAAAAGAGGCATGAGAAATCCTCTCTCTGTTGACAAACTCTGCACAGATACAGTCAGTGGAGTCAAGGTCAGAAATTTTAGGGGACAGACTCACATTTTAGAGTGGAAGGGATCTTTAAGCTTTTCAGTGCATCAGTTGCCTTGAAAAACAAACAAACAAAAAAGCTTAATCCACCTCTCACGAAAACATCAGTTTGTCACTTAAAAAAAACTGATTTTGTCCGACAGATTCAAGTCTTTGAGGATCATGCAAGTTCCCCTTTTTGTGTTTTCTGTTGTTGTGTTTTGTATTTTCACTTCACAAGCGTGAGAAAAACAGCTTAATGTGTCCACACATGTTATTAGAGATGTGTGAGATGAGGATAAAGTCGCTCTGTTTTCAGATTCAGTTTGTTTGGCGGCAAGAAAAGACTCAATAAGAGCAGTGGGACGCCTCGTTGTACGAATGTTTCTGTGTTTTTGCTATGCGTCCCTTCATCAGTGGTGTGACAGTGTTTGAACAGCTCCTGCTCACCCCGCTGCTGTGTAGTATAGATTCGATTGTCAGAATTTCCTCAGAGTTGAAGGCATGCACGCACACACTAACACTGTATAAATTGACTAATGAAATCCAACAGCATGTCTGTCACACCCCTTCCCTATATGGCGTGTGGTGTTACCATGGTAACTCAGCAGTTCATTGATAGGAACTGTGTTGAAGGTCAGTCAGGACAGGAAAAAACAGATTTAGAGGCGTGAACACAGACTGGCAGAGAGATGTTGCATCTGTGATCCAGCTGGACTCGGCTTTTCATCAGATGAGTCACCGCTCCGTCTGACAGTCTCTTCTGTCAGAGCATCAGAGGAGCTCTCGCACGGGCTTCGTTGAAGAATGCAACATGTTGTTGTTGTATCTCTGTCTTCTGTAGATAACTATGGACATGGGTTCAACAGATGGAGACATCAGAAGTGTTCAAAGTGGTCTTGTTCCATTATTGTAGTCTTTGATTTTCCATGCCTGGCTTTAAATTTTGCCAGTTTTCTACTTGTGAGAACTACAGTCATTGATTGGATGTGGTTGCATTATGGTCCTTTTTATTTTCTTTTAACTTTTGTTGGGTTTTTTGTGTTGCAGGAAAAATGAACATTTTTAAAAAGATGTCTTTTTGTTTTTTTTTAAATCTGAGCTGCTTTAGGCTGAATGAAAATAAATCTGGAATAATTAGAAAATAAAACCTGGAGGACTTTTGGGAATTGACTTCCCATTGGCCAATATGGCCTGAGGATTAAAGTTATATCGATGTTTGTTGGTTTGTTGTGCTCATGGCAGCCGTTTGGTTGTGTTTGTGCATTTTTATTTTAATTGGATGCAGATTTAAAATATTTAAACCTTGTGTGGATTTTTTTGAGGACGATGAAGAAAGAAATTCTATCCGTGTGTCCTGAGAGCAAATCATTTTAAGATTGCAGGCATCCAAACTTCAGATGATGTTTTATAACTGAAGCTTGAACATGAATTCCAACAAATTATTTCACCAACAAAAATGTTGGATCATATTGGCCTTTTAGTACTTTTTTGTTCACAGAAAGCAATTTTTAGTGTTTATCACCTCAACATGTGGTATATCTTTCTTGTAAATGGCACATTTGCATCTTTTTGAAAGCTTCTGGCACTGTTGACTTTGTTATTTGCCTTGGTGATTTCATCAAAAACTCAGTCGGCTGTCTGAAATGTAAAACTTTTCAACTTTTCACACCCTTTTGTGGTACTAAGTAGATCAAATATCAGAATTGTTGTCATATAAAAGCTCAAAAGTAGCAAGTAAACGTTTATTCTGTCAATCTAACCCTGAAAATACAGGGTAAGTCTTATTATTGGCCCAATAATGGCCCAGCCAGCATGAAACTTGCTTGTTTTATTTCTCTTATTGTCAGATGGAAAACAATAACACAGCATTTAGAACCCAACAGAATATTGTGTCTGAATGTTTTCCCCCTCTCACTTATTTTGATGCGACTATAGTAGGGATGCACTGTTTTGAAAAAAAACATTTGCTTGTGTTTATTTGAATTGATACTGTAGTTGCAATATGATTTTCATAAGCAAATCATTATTTACCATTGAAAATGATTATGGTGTGATTTTTGCAGAGATCTGCACCAAACAAAGATGTTTCCTTAAGTCTGTAGAATATTATGTGTTGGTTTGGACAACTGCTGGACCACGATATTTGAATTAAATGGTATTTTGACACATTTTTTCTTTAACATAATTGCGCCTCCACGCAGTTTGAAAAATACAGTAGGCCGTATTACTTGGATTTTGATTAAATTCCAAGTAATTGTGCAGCCCTAAACTTCAGTGTGTTAAACGAGTTTTTATTAAATTTCAGCGAATCTGTACCCATGTGACTGTCTCCCTGCCTTTGGGTCAGAGGCGCTTTTCTGTACCAAAATAATCTGTTGGTTCGATGTCACCCTCTGCAGACATGTGTTCAGTATGTTGCACGCCCACACAGCCCTCTCCCTGCAGAGTAATGATGAATGGCTGAAGGTTCACTTTTATTCTTAAAATCCTGATTACGTGCATAAACATTTGCAGATGGTGTGTCAGAAGGAACACCGAAATCTCTTGCACTCAACTGATCACAGATGAGCAGCAAATATTGGAGTGAGTCCACGTCTCTGGACTCCATCGCCTCATCTGACACAGTCACTATCTCAAAAAACAATTAATGTGCCCTCTTTTTTTCCTCACCCTGTAACTTTTGACCTCTGACCTGTTTTATCTAAATGTAATTGGTAATCAGGATGGGGGCTTCAGACAACATCTACAAAGGGCGCAGCACGTTCATGGAGGAGCTGACTGAAGCCTCGGAGATCATTTCCAATGCAACCGAACGCTCGTTGGTCATCCTTGATGAGCTGGGACGCGGCACAAGCACACATGACGGGATTGCCATCGCCTATGCCACCCTGGAGTACTTCATCAGAGATGTGAGTGTGTGTTTGTTTGTGTGTGAACACCCTGAACTGATGATATGGGAATAAGACAGAATGAGATATTTAAATATTTAAAGAGTGAAAAAATGGAGAAGGCACTGATGGGACATTGGGGTTGAAGTGGCTGCTGAAATCCGTGCTATCGCAAAACCACACACGTATTCATCTTGATGAAGCCAGCCCAATTAGCCATCACATTAATAGTCTCAGTAAAGAAGTGTGTGTGTGTGTGTGTTTGAGGACATGCAGGTGTTTGATCCTATGTGCTTGTGGGCTGTTCAAGCCTGCAGTGATTGTTTGTTTTGCAGGGAGAGACAGGACTCCAGAGAGGCCTCTGCAGCAGAGCAGCTCTTGAAAACTGAGCAGAATTGTGGACAAGCTTTGATCTATAATGTTAATATGCTGTTAGAGAGCGAGCTGCAGTGGAAAAGGAGAGAGAGCGATTGACCCCAAGATACCGATCTGTTCAAGGGATGCGTTAAACTGCAGCAGGCATTAAACACTCACAATATCAAGGCTGAGCAGGTGTCCATATGTGTCGTCAGCACTTCCTAAAGATGTTTTCTGCTTTTTTTCACAGCTGTTGTTAAAATTATGTATAAGCGATGTAGGAAGGTTCAGTTTTAGCTGGCAGTTGAGGCCAAAGACACAAGAAGAACCGGTGTGTTTTACTGGAGAGACGAGACAGAGCGAGAAATATGTGTGACTTTTCAGCTCTGAGTACTTGGAATTGTTATTCCTGTGAGAGTGTGTGTGTGTGTGTGTGTGTGTGTGTGTGTTCTCCTGGGACTGTCAGGAGCCCTTTGGGTGTTGCACAGTGTTGTGTTTCTCCATTTTGACAGAAGAGATGAGAGGTACCCTGACGGAACAAGAGGGATGTGTATGTGTGTGTGTGTGTGTGTGTGTGTGTGTGTGTTTGTGTGTGTGTGTTTGTGTGTGTGTGTGTGTGTGTGTGTGTGTGT
>JAPXVT010000024.1:18901274-18911837 GCA_029823135.1 Acanthurus reversus
TTTGCTGCATGTCATTCCCCCTCTCTCTCCCCTGTTTCCTGTCCACTCTTCAGCTGTCCTGTCCTGGAAATAAAGGCCCAAAAAAGCCCCAAAAAAATCTTTAAAAAAAGAAATATCAACATGTTTGTTTTTTTTTTCAAAATTCTCTTCCGCTTGGCAAAAACCTGCTATTTTTTAATGTCTAAACACAGTTGCAATAAAAAAAAACTTTAACTTTAAAATACAGTCTAATAGTAGCATACATTTTAATTAAAAGTTAAAGCCAGAAATCACCTGATCAAAATAAGGAGTATTCTAACAGCAGAGTCAAGTGTTTCACCACAGTCCACACCCAGTGTCACTGACATGTGGTCAAACTTGAGTATTTTGCCCTTTTAACCACGTCCAACAGTGATGTCACACTGTACTGACACACCCCTGGAGTTCACCTCTACATCACTGTAGCAAGGCGCGATGTTAGAAACTGCAGATCATAGAAAAATGATGTTTCTTCAAATCACTCTTATACCAGTTTTTTTTTTTTTTTTTACCAGCCTCCTGTAGGCTTCTTGACAGCTTTTTCCTTTGTAATTTTTAGTGGTGATCTGCTTCCTGAAATTCTGTCAAAAGACAATTGTTGCTGTTTTTACAGTAATTATGAAAGCAACATGATGATAACGGCCTAATTCATGTCAGCTGGGATAACTTAACAACTGAATGGTTGTCATTATTTAAGGAGGCCGTTACAGCCATTTGGAGTGTTGTAAAGCATTAGCAGAGGATGTAAATTATTATTATGATGTGTTAGCTTATTGCCACGTTCACCTCAATAATGTGTGCATTTTGTTCTATGGATCTATAAAATATGTGTTCTTTATCACTGTACCTCGATATGTAGAGCGTTATTGGCAAACTGAATTGCTAATGAAGAGCTGAAGGTCACTCATCAAATGACACAGTGTAAAGTATTCCCTGTAAGAGCTGAAGTGGCGCCTGGCGGGACATCATTATCTCCTCGTGTTCGTGTGCTTGAGACAGCTAAGCTGAGTTCCCGCCACACAGACTTAAATCTTCTAATAGTGGTATCAAACAGCCATCTCAGACTGAAGAGAGATATTGTCAGGGCATCTGAAGGAGCACAGCAAGAATAAGCTACTGTTAGCAAGTGCACACACACTCAGTATGTGTGTGTGTGTGCGCGCGTGTGTGTGTGTAACAGCTGCCAGGCACTCACATAGAGACAAAGAGCCATTAGCGCTTGCTTCATCGAGCCACTCTCACCTCCTCTGCATATTCTGTCTCTTTGCTCTTCATCACACATGTATCTATGTATGTTCAGTTATTTGCATATTTTCTGTTTGTTTGTTGATCTCGCCCCTTTTCTGCCACTGACAAATTCCCAATGTGACATTCTAAGCTGTGTTAAAGAGTCAACAGATGGATCTTCTGTGTCTTTCACGTTATATTCCAATAAGACAACATGTCCTTTATCCAAGAGGAGCAACAGGATACAAAAATAAAGGGCACCAGGCAATGGGTATAAGTGTTTGTGATAGGGCCAAATACAGACAGGTGAAAAATTAGTGGAAAAATCTGAATAAATATTATAGAATTGTAATGAAAACATATGACACAAGGAACAGGGTGACACTGAAATGTTTGATGAACGTGAAAAAGATATGAAACATAGTGTCCGCATGACCTTCAAGCCACCAATGCAGTTATTGTTCTCTTCTCCAGTAAAGTTCAGGGCCAGTGGAGCTACTCTGAAGGAACGTTATCTTGATTTTTGCCCCTTTGTCAAGTGTATTGCAAAGGAGAAATCTAGATTCAGCTGTTATACCTGCAACTATTCAAAGACAGACTTGAACTGTTGGTCCATTCATTGTCGAATACTGTCTACATCCAAAGGAATCAAAGGTATTCCTGGTAGATATTTTGAAGAGTGAATTAAATATCAAACATCATCTTTGTCATCATTATCATCATCATTTTATTCCTCTCCTTTTTCTTTCCTCTTGTCTAGCTGTGCTGGAGTCGGTGTCACTGGAGAAAATCATCCCAGAGTCGCCTCAGAGCAGCGAGGCTGGAGACATGTCTCCATGTCGCTCCCCTTCCACACCTCGACACCTCCGCTACAGACAGCCAGGAGGTAACAAAGTGTGTGTGTGTGTGTGTGTGTGTGTGTATTTGTGTGGTTCATGACTCATGGGCCGCAGTGCTACAGCCAGAGGCCCTCACAGTGGGCAGTGCTGTGCCCACTGACAGGCCACTCTGCAGAGCCAGGCAAAGACCCTGACCCTGTAGCTGGAGGCTGACATCTCTAATACAGCTGCACAATACAAGCTGAAATACAGCCAGTCCATTCATAAATGTGAGTGTGCATGCATGACTGTGAATGCTGTGAGACTGTTTTTCTTGAGGGTACAGAGACGGCCTGGATATAGGACAGCTGCACAGCCAACAAGCATTTGGTCAGTCAGCTTAATTTTGGATGATGATGATGATGATGATTTAAATGCTGATATGAAAGAATAAATGTCACATTATAATCACAGCGAGGATTTTTATATAACAATGAGAGGTATATTTTCCAAAATCAGGCCGTAACAAGACTGACAGTGTTGTTGCCTGAGGTTTATAAACAACAATAAAGATAATAAATGATGTTTAGGTACATTTTTAGATCTTGCTTCAATACTTTCTATTAAATAAATTTAAAACACTAAATATATATTTGTATTTGTGACATGTTTATGCCTGATGTGACGCTCCAATAAACTTGTCCGTTGTCTACAAAATAAATACTCTCTTCATGCAAATGACTGTTTTGAATATCTGGCTGCCTTGATGTTGATCATCCTCTACATGCAGGGTTCAGACTCTCCCCTCAGGAGCCTGTTTTCAGGAACTGAGGATTAAAACAAATGGACACAAGCACTCATTTGTTTAACAGTTGCTAGCTTGTTAAATAGATAGGCACTTGTTCTTTGCTCTAGACTATCAGCCACTGCAGTTTGTGTTGGTCTATGTCTTTTCATTTTTTGTATTTCTTGTCCTGTGTAATGTTATTTGCTGTGTTGATTTTAGCCTACGAAACATTAGCCCTCTGGGATTATAGTGAAGGTTGAACATACTCTTGGACTAACATTCGTAGCCCTAAAAATTTGCATAGTGTTTACTGACACATATACCAACACAATATTTTCCCTTTTTTTTTAAAAGCAAATTTCATAAACAGTAAGAGCAACTTATTTATTTATTGTTTTTATATGTAATTACTAAAGTTGACATTTCTCCAGAAAGTTACCTAGTAAATGACCAACTGTTTAGTTAATAGACTGACAGAGGAAATTCCAAAAACAATAGTTGCTGTAAATTTATTAATAGTTTATGCCTGTGTCAAGTTGTCATGTAGGTTAACAAAAGTCATAATGCAAAAAGTAATTTTAATATTCTGACCTCTGTAAACACGCTCCATTGTGTTCATCTGAAATTAGGTATTTTTTTCTTCCCTTGTGGCCTCTCTCTTCCATATAGAAAATCATAACATAACATAATCATAATCATTTTTGTCACTGATGATAATTATGTGTTTCTGTGTCGGCAGGCCAGTCAGGGGAGAACTCACGCTGCTCCGTCTCTCCCGCTTCAGCCTTTGCTATTGCTACAGCAGCAGCAGGACACGGCTCACCACCAGGTACAGCACACACACACACACACACCTACACACACTTTTTTTTAAAAAGTTTTTAACACTCTTATCAACATGGGAATGGACAAATATGCATCCTTTATGCAAATTTATGTATATTATTATTGCAACAATCCAAAAAAATGACGAATGCTGTCAGAATTTTTACCCATTTAGCTATCACTGTTAAAAGTTTGTGGCTTTGAGGAGCTGTCCATGTGTGTCTGTTGCAAACAATCCAGCGTGGTCTGCGCCTGGTCTGAAGCTGCACTTGACATTCAAAAGACCCT
The DNA here is from genome assembly GCA_029823135.1 of Acanthurus reversus. Taxonomy (NCBI): domain Eukaryota; kingdom Metazoa; phylum Chordata; class Actinopteri; order Acanthuriformes; family Acanthuridae; genus Acanthurus; species Acanthurus reversus. The sequence goes on from JAPXVT010000024.1 coordinate 18,905,238, forward strand.
TTTTTTAAAAAAATCAATCTCTGGTTGACGAGGTCTGTTTCTGCTTGCCATCCACAACGTTACTGCTGCATCACTTCCTGATTTCCCAAACTATGGGTTGGGCCAAGGGTCATAGTCACAGAACGTGCGTGTGTTAATTACCTGTCAGAAAACATAAGTGGTATTAAAAGGAATTTGCATTAACATATTACTGTTTAAGTGTATTGTTTAAAAACTTTACCATGAGGATTTGGTAAATACAGTGCAGTGCATATCATCCAAAAAAATATATTTCGTCACACAATAATTACATTCAATATATTCTCTGTTTCTTTTTATCTCTTGTTTCCTCTCTAGTCTTTACTAACTCTGAGAGAACTTGTGATAAAGATTTTATCATCCGCCGAGCTGCAACTAACCGAGTCCTCAATGTGCTGCGTCACTGGGTCTCCAAACACTCACAGGTCTGTCTGCAACCACCACTGCCTGTGTGTGTGTGTGTGTATGCGGTGGGTCCCCTGTCTTTGCTTGGGCGGTCAAATTTGTGGTCTCATTAAAGCAGGTGTCTGATTCTCTCTGTGCTCCAATGCTCTCACTCGAGCATGTAAACAGCCAAACCTACACAAACACACACCACATGGATATAGTTGTTGTCAACTAGACGACCGACTCTACCAGCTTCAGTCCACCTACCTGCTCTTCTGCTCAACAGCCAGCGTTGCCTCTAATGAACTCTATGTCAGGATAATTGGGTGCCTCTCTGCTCAGAGGCCTAACTGCATCGATCTGTTTTATGTATTTTTCTTCGATAATACAAAATGCTGTGATGACAGGCCAGCTTTAGTGGGCTTATTAACGCAGAGGCAAGCACACACACACACACACACACACACACACGTTCACCCACTCACATTTTTCTTTGGGAGGCCACAGAACAAAGAGCTTGTTAAGACCGACCTTTGAACAAGAGTAAGATAGGGGTGGGAGTGAAAGGGGAAGGAGGAGGAGGGTAAAGTGCAAAGATTGGGGGAATTGTGGGAGTTCAAGAAAGGACAGTTAGGAAACATTCAGTATTATACAGCAGTGATTGAAGACTGATCCATGGGGAGAGAAGAGAAAGTCATTAATGGAGAGAAAGGCTGAACTTTAGCGTTGCATGTACTAGTATGGTCATTGTTGATGTATTTCTATTAGAGGTGTAATATGATGATACTTACAATGAGACTATAAATTAAAACAGTTTGTACTGTGTTATCTGTCTTTTAAATATCTATGTGTATTGGGCCATTAGAGCAATGTTATAGATCAAAGAAAAGGAGAGTGTTGGATTTTTATTTGGTTTTTTTGCACTTCAATTCTTTTGTTGGGTTAGCTCAAGAGGACACTACCATCTGGTTACTTTGTCCACAGACATGATAGTTGTTTGTCAGAGATGTGCACAAAGATTTTGAGGGACTGTTGCGCAAGTTTGAAAACAATAACCCGAGTCTTAACCTTGCAGCTTTACGTTAACCAGCAAGTCTTGAATTAATTTAAGTTAATATTAGGGTCCTGTGTTTGGCCTGTAAGGGGTGGATGCAGGGGAAACCTGGCCCGGTAAACCAGACCCATAATTCACTTTGCGAATTAATCTGGCTGTGCCAGGTTAGGGGAAACCAATATGTACAGGAAGTCTTTGTGGATCTTTTCAAACACAAAGGTTTACATGTGTCTGTGTTCAGGACTTCGAGATGAACGGGGAGCTGAAGATGTCTGTAATCTGTCTCCTGGAGGAGGTGCTCAGAGATCCAGACCTTCTGCCTCAGGAGAGAAAAGCTACTGCCAACATACTAAGGTACAGCACACACACATGGACGCAAATATGTGCAAAATTAAACACACACACACACACACACACACACACACACACACACACAAATACGCACACACACAAACATAGATGATACGTATGAAGCTCCTGAAATTGTCATGCACATATTTTACTCTAGTTTGTTCTGTTTTATACTGTTCTGGTTTTATTTTTTTCTATTCTGTTTCGTCTTGTGCTTTTTTCTTTTGTTGTTCTGCTCTGTTCTATGATATTATTTCTGTATTTATATCATTCTCTTTTTTCAAAAATTCTTTTTTGTTTTTTTTAATTCCATTCTGCTCTGTTTGACTTAGTCTATTTTTCTACTCTGCTGAATTCTTTAATTTTGTTTTATCCCATTGACTTGACTGTTCTCTTTCAGTGCCCTTTCTCAGGATGAGCAGGATGATGCCCAGCTGAGGATCGAGGACATCTTACAGATGGTGAGAAAACTGCAGCTCATAAAATCCTCTGATAACTCTTTTACTGAGTCACTGCAAGCTTGTTTCTATGGTTTTATGATTGACTTACTAATTTAATGATGACCTGGTTTCATGAGACTGGTGGCCCTGAAGTACTTTCACATTAATAAACTCTTACCTCAGGAACTTAATTTACCCTTCTGTAGAGGTCCCAGAGATGAAAATAATCAGGTGTCATCGGCACTCCTGCTTAATTATCTTTTCTCAGTAATGACCGGGACTCACAAACAGACGCGTGTTGCCTTAGTAAGATGTGAAAAGCTTTGGACAGAACGCACAGTTTAATCCTCCAGTCAAACAGGATAAAAAAGACCCTATCCTGACTGTAACTGTCTGCAGGGGGCTGCCAACTGTCAAAAAACATGTTCATCACAGCCGCTCCCTTTATTAGATATTTATATCTGCTTGTCATTTGTGGTATGCTGTGAGTATTTATTTGTTTATGACTCTGTGTGTGTGTGTGTGTGTGTGTATCTGTATGTGTGTTCAGGCGGACTGTCCGAAGGCAGAGTGTTTCGAGTCCCTCTCAGCGATGGAGCTGGCTGAGCAGATCACTCTGCTGGATCACATCGTCTTCAGGAGCATTCCATATGAGTGAGTACTCTTATACTTTAACACTTTGATCTGCGCCAGCCCAAACAAAACTAAATCGCCTTGATGGACATTGCTTATCACGAGACCCGTTAATCAACACAGTTTCACTCTGCATCACCCCAGGAAAGCACGCTGAGGTCTTTCAGAAAAACAATGAGGAAAACAACTGAAATTTTAACTTCCAAACTCCATGTTTTCATTTGAAATGACCACATTTTCACTTCATATTGAATTTAAACTGACATTAAAAAAACCTAAGTTTTAAATATGGATTTGTTTCATGAAATACAGCTAGCTTTAAAAAAATTAAAACTTGACGCAAAGCTGTTTATTAGTCACCTCCCATCTGTCTATATGACTTAGATGTAAATAAAAGATTAAATTTCATACAACAATAATACCACCTTGTTTATATACCTCGTTTTTTATTCCTTGCATATGTATATATAGGTATACATATGTGTATTTCATACTTGTTTACTTATTATTTATCGTCTTTTTTCCCCTTTTTGATACCTACTCTATTTCTTTCTATCCACCTGCTGCTGACACTTCTAATCTACCCATCGTGGGACCAGTAAAAGAGCTCATCTTATTCAACTAATCATTAAACTTAGTTCTAGGATGACAGTGTTTGTATTATCTGTCCTCCCTCTCTCAGAGAGTTCCTGGGCCAAGGCTGGATGAAGGTGGATAAGACAGAGAGGACGCCATACATCATGAAAACTAGTCAACACTTCAATGATGTAAGCCTTTTCATTGTCTTTAATCAATTTTTTTCAACCCCTATGTAAATATCTAGTACATGACCTTTAATATTCTTTGTTTTTTCCCTGTGAAGATGAGTAACCTGGTGGCATCACAGATAATGACCCACACCGATGTGGGCTCGAGGGCCAGCTCCATAGAGAAGTGGGTTGCTGTGGCTGACATCTGCCGCTGTCTCAACAACTACAATGGAGTGCTGGAGATAACATCTGCACTCAATCGCAGCGCCATCTATCGTTTGAAGAAGACCTGGGCTAAAATCAGCAAACAGGTGGACTAATCTGTAAAAAAAGTCTGTCAATATCAATCATTCAATCAATCAGTTAGACTTCATTTTGTGTAGTATCACTTTTCATACAAACATATTGTAGCACAAAGTGCCTCACACAGACAAAAATGATATAAATTAAAAATGGTTGTCTCTGTAATGTGCCTTCTCCTGGTAGAATTAATGGAATTAGAGTTCAGAAAAGCCAATGCAGAGCGAGATTTACCCATAATGTTCACTATACCTGTAAATCAATTAGTCATTATCACTCAATCACCAGACATTCTGTCCCTCTCCACCAAGCCATGCTGCCTAATAACAACTGAAGCAAATGTGATTTTGGCTTTTTATTACAGTGATCTTTTATCAAGAGTCAATGAATCTTGGGTTTATGCAACTGACTGTCCCATGTTGCTCATAGCGATCATTTAAATGTTTTTTAATGTTTATTTGTGGTTCTGTCCAGACTAAAGCTCTCATGGACAAACTGCAGAAGACTGTGTCCTCGGAGGGAAGGTTTAAAAATCTGAGGGAGACCCTGAAAAAGTGAGACTTTGTAGATATTTTAACCCTTAACCTCTTAATCTTCTTATTTTTTTGTAATGCACTTATTTCCTCATGCTTTCCTTCTGCAGCTGTAACCCTCCATGTGTGCCATACCTGGGAATGTACCTAACAGACCTGGCCTTTATTGAGGAGGGAACGCCCAATTTTACTGAGGAAGGTCTTGTTAACTTCTCCAAAATGAGGATGGTAGGCACATGCATGCATATACAACAGATGCACAAAGGGTGATGACAATAATTTGTACATTTACACTGTACTTTAAATGTCAAGTTAAATTCCACATTTTCTTTAGATATCACACATCATCAGAGAGATCCGACAGTTCCAGCAGACTCCGTACAGAATAGAGCATCAAGCCAAGGTACCTTTCTGTCCGACATGCTTTTGACATGACATGATTTTTTTTTTTAAATATACACTTCATTCGTATGGCGCTTTTAAAAAACAAAGTGCTTTACAAAACATAGACTACCAAAAACATTCAAACTGCCAGATAAAACTAAAGAAATAATGATAAAAAATAAGATTAATTTAGAAGCTTGATTGTGTTTGTTGCTGTTGTGAAGGGGTTATTGAAAACCCCTTTGATATATATGAGATCTTTGGAAACGTACATCTGTAATATGTTTAATATGCTTTTCAAACAACCACTGAGCATCAGTTTAACCGTCAGTTATTAACTGGACCAATCAGAGAACCATGGAGGGTAATTTAGACAAACTATGAGATCTAAAATAAATGAGTTAAGCACCATGTTTGGCTCACTTGCAAAGTCATTTTATTCCATATTGAGGCTTTCAAGACCATCTCAAAAAATGCCAAACATCTCGCCCTTTAATTGTAAAAATAACAAACAGAAATGGGAAACTTCTCTCGCCCCTTTTCTTGTTTTCTGTCCAGGTGACCCAGTACCTTCTGGATAAGACTCTGATCATGGATGAAGACACACTCTATGACCTCTCGCTGAAGATCGAGCCCAGGCTTCCTGCCTGAGATACAGCTGCTTGTGGCCAATGGGAGCCTGCTGAAACTGGACCCCCCCGACCCCCCCACCCCCGAAGGGCAACATGCCCATCTAATCTCATCAATCAAGAGAAAGGTTTTGAGAGCGGCATGGGAATGGAGATACGGGCGATAAAGACTGAAGTGAGAGACAAGAGACTGAGAGAGCATGAGACAGAATTTATAAGGCGTTGGACTGATTGTCTTCAAGGAGAACAAGAGGAAGAGGTTTTGGTTGCATTGATTGTTCAGAGGAAATGACAAGCCTCTGTGTGCGCTCATCATTCCTCAGTCGAGAGTGTGGTGCATCTGATGTTACTCTTCCTCAGGCCAGCCTGAGAGGGCAGGAGGGGCTTAGAGCATGGAGTGAATGGATAAAATAGTGGACACAACAGAGATGTAGCATATACAGATAGTGTGGCAGAGAGATGTCCGCGCTCGTGTCTCTGTGCTGTTGTCTGTGTTCTGTTGCTTGTGCATTTCCGTGCCATGTCCTGGAGCAAGAGCCTCCCCCCCCCTAAAAAAAAAAGCTTTCTGTCGCGATGATCACTGCATAAAGCTTGCATGATTTCAGCTTGGGATATAACTGTCTAAATGGCCTTCAACCTGCCCCCCCGACCCTCAGCTTAGCATGCTTCACTCTCCTCCCAGGGTGACTCTCTAAGCCACTATGCACCCTCAGTGGGCTGGGAACGGCAAGACGCCTATAAGCCTTCATATAACATGTAGAAAGACACTAAAATGAAATGCATAAAAGATAACTTCAAATGGAAAAAAATGATATATTTTGACAAAGTGGCTTATTTTTCCATTGATAAAACAATTAATTCTGTATTTATATTCATGCAATCTGTGCCCACAAGAATTAAGAGCTCCTTTTTTTTAAAAAAAAATGTCCACATGAATGATACAAAATTAAAAACGTTAGCAGTGCCTTCCACTAGTGTAGGTCAATTTCCCCAAAACTGCCAATTTACATAAATAAAGTTTTATATATAAATCCTATTCAACTATTATAAGATTTCCTGTATAAATTGGACCGTAGTTTCACTTTCTTTTCTCAGAAAATAGGTCATGTAGACTAAAGAGTA
>JAPXVT010000024.1:19027656-19040975 GCA_029823135.1 Acanthurus reversus
ATCAAGGTTTTTAGTTATTAATTAACAACAGTACGTAAGTACAAATTAAATGTATTAGGTTATAGGCTTCGTTAAAACTAACGTAACACGATACCTTTGTTTAAAAATGAGCCTTAAGATCCAAACAATAAAAGGGAATATTTAACCTCCATCATTCACCACATACTGTAAGATTTCCAACTAATAGCATTTGTTCTTCAATTGAAACTTAATCTGGGTAAATGGTGCTTAAATGTTTAAATCACATTTACAGGCTGTCAACTGATGTGATGTTCTTCACATGGTCACCCTTTGTTTGAATGAAAATAAATTGATGGCAAATGAGAAAAGATTCTGTAAAATGGGTTGGGGCAACCTATTGAATCATAGCTCCCCCAAGTGGCTGTTTTGGGCTACTAACAAACGCCTCACAGCCACTGTGGAAAAGCACACACACAAGAGGAGCTCTCACGGGGTCTGATACTTCTTTTAGGGACAAGTGAAATAAAATGATTTCCAGTAAATTGTCTGGGATTGCTGCTGAGAAACAGGTCACTGGAACACATCATGAAAGAGGCCGTCTGCTTTCGCCTATCCAGTGTTTTCTCACAGGCAGAAGAGAGGGACTGAGCCAGCAGACACTTCCATACATCACCATCCTCATCATCATTATCATCATTAACATAATCATCATGATCATCAGTGCAGGAGATTGCTGTGGTATTTGACCTACAGGAGATCAAACACTATTTTGTTTGCATACAGTATATGTTCAGGAATGAAAACAATGATGATGTGAATATAAAACCTGGGAAAATAACTTGGAATTTTTATTTCATTTTAGTCTGCATCACAGAGAAGCTAAGTCGGGTTTGCGTTTCCGTAACACTTTTATTTTGGCGTGTTAAAGTGATTATTTGTCAATACATTCCCTAATGTGTACAGTGAAGTAAGATGTTTTTATCCTTTATCATATAGGGGTCTGTCTGAGGAGTAAAGATGGAGACGGCAAAAGTACTGAGGTTGAAATTTGGTTTGACCCCTGGGATTCAGAAAAAAAATGGATTCACTGCACTACTTTATGCTGAATACACATGCGCATTGGTGAGTAGTATTTAGTATTAGGTAATGCTACAAGCTAAGTTGCAAAAGATTGCTGCAAATAAGCCAGTTTTAAAATACTCTGTTACAAGTTTAAAGATATGCATTCAAAATTTTACTTTAAAGAGAGAACATATTACCTTTGAAATGTAGGTGAGGACAGGCACAGTCCGTTGCATTAAAAAACTCAAGTGACGTACAAATACTTTAAATTGCACTAAGGTACAGTAGTTACTGTAACTTTGAGGATATAATACAAAGGGTATTGAAGGATAATAAATGTTTTGTTAAACACGAGGGCAGAGGTTTTCCAGCTTTGTACACTGCACCGTTATGTGAGGATGTACTGTAACGTTACCTGTGCTGTCCGCGGTGCTGAAACAGTGACGTAGCAGGGTGCTGCTCATCACGCATTCTCTCCTCTTCTGCCATTTTTGTGCTACTTGCTAACTTGCACAGCAAGGGCTCTCCATCAGGAGGAGGCGGAGAAGACTGCAGGGAGCAGAGAGAGGCAGTCACATAACGAGACTGAACCTTCCCTGGAGAATCAGGGAGCTCTTCCACACAAGAAACCGTTATTAGAAAGGCTGTACAATGTCCGACTTTGACAGTAACCCGTTTGCAGACCCGGACTTCAGCAACCCCTTCCAGGTAGCTAACAAAGCTAGCTAGCTAACGTCCGCTTGGAAGCCTTATGAGGCCAGGCATACTTTAGCATCCCTGCTAACTGTCTAGCTTGACAGCTAGCTTAAGGTTTTCTTTACTGTACGGCTAGGTAAGGTTAGCAGAGCAAGCTAGTAATCATTCACCTTATCTTATCACTCAGACACTCTATAGCTGTTCCCTTGATATAGGAAGCTATAAAACAGTGACGTTAACGTTTTTTAGAAAGGTGTTGCTGTGGATGTTTTCAATGTTGTAATAACGGCTATGCCAACTAAGAACAAAGACACATGATGTTAGCTGGCTAACTGTGCCCACCGTCAGTAAACATTAGCTGGCACTTGCTAGCTCGGTGTCGTTAATGGCTAACGTTAACCGGTTGGTTAGTAACGTTTTCAGTTAAATACAGTGTGTTCTCAGTTGTTTCAAATTTGCCCTGGGGCACATGTTTAGAGGATTTAAACGTTTTATAAAAGTTGTATATTGTCACAGGGATACTCTGGCATAAACAGAAACTTTGCGTTAATTTAAGACACTGCATGCGTAACGTTAACGTAGACAGTGCTCACACATGTTGTCTTGGAAAACACTGATTTCATGTTTGACACAAAAGAGCTAACGTCTAGGTAAAGGTGATTTTTTTTGTTTGTTTGTTTGTTAGGTTTTGTTTTCCACCCATTTTGATTTCCTTTTTTTTTTTATTTAGCTCATTATTAGCCACATGCAAGCTATCTTACATACAGTTTAGTTGTGCTATGCTAGTTGTGTATAGTACTGTCCCTGTAAACTGGACTTCCTTACCGTAGACCAGGGGCTTCCGATAGTCTGCAGGTGTACATCCCAGCAGATCACCGTGGCAGGGGGCTGTCGAGTCCCTCCCTTTGCAGGTGTGTTAATTAGTGGGTGGAGTCTTTCTCGGTATAAAAACCTGCAAACCGTTGGCCCCTCATGGAAAATGGTGGCCAACATAGACTGTCTGTTAATGCAAGTGGCTTATTAGCAGCATTTTCCAGCTTAAATGTCCCTAATATCAAGAAAGACCACTTCAAAAAAAAATAAAAATTCATTGCGGTGCATGTACGACCCCGAAACTAAAAATGTTTGGACACTGTGATTTAAAATAGCATGTGTTAACTTCCTGTAACTTGTCTTAAAACATACACTCATTTGAAAACAACACAGATGTTTCCCCTCTTTGTATATGTGTGTTTGTATATGTGTGTTCTTAATTTATTGTCGGCAGCACATTTCGAAGTTGGGACGAGGGCAACAAAAGATTAGGAAAGTTGTGTAATGCTTAAAAAAACTGCTTGGAGCATTCCACACGTAAACAAATTCTTAGGTAACAGGTGATAGTAATTATGATTTTTTTCCACAAGAGACTCCGTCATTCACAGGACAGAAATAGAGGTTCATCACTTTATGAAGGGCATGATTGTATAAAGGTTACTACTATGTGTGCTTGGGAAAAACTGTAAAACCATTGCCGGTTGTTAGTATTTATGTTTCACAACGTTTCTAAACTTTCTTCTTTGGGTTTGCTGTATATCCTGCTCTCTGTGTCCACCCTGCCTCTTGCAAAAGCGTCAATAATAACTTGGCAGAACCGGGGTATAAATAGACTTAAGGAATGTGTGGTGATTTTGCGCTTGTAGTGTCTACTCCTTGAGACCCTTCACGGTCCTCTCTGTCCCGTAGGATCCTTCGGTGACGCAGGTGACCCAGTCTGCCCCTCCTGGTGGTCTGGAGGAGTATAACCCCTTCACAGACGCCAGAACGGTCAGCTTATCTAGCATAACTATTGATGAATGTGTGTTTGTGTGCATGGGTGAATGTGCTTTTGAGTAAGTGACCTCATTTTATTCACTACCCTCTTTCTCTCTTCCTCCACCTCTCAGTCACAGAGGATTTAACTGGCAAATATGACTCTGGCCTAATTACAGTTTTGATTCATTGTCTTTTGATTGTACAAATATTAACATAGCAGGTCTTTTTTGGCTTACAGGCGGGCCCTGGAAATGCCCCCAAATCTACTCCTGCCCCTTCCCAGAACACACAACCCGCTATCATGAAGCCCACAGAAGAGCCGCCGGCGTACTCACAGCAACAGACTCAGGTACTACACTCAGAAACGTGTATTTTCATCAGATCATATGTACTTTTCTTTTGACTTGGTTGGAGTCTGTCCTCTACCTCGTCTGGTTGAAAAAATAGATTCACAACATTTTTGTTCACACCACTGACGCATTATAACAATACTCTGTCGTGGCTCTTGGTTCACACTGTCCTTTATATATTCATCTGTTTTCTGATGGCCAAACAGCGGCGTAATGAGGTACTGTCTTTCATCTGATGTTTCCATACTCCTTTGTGTCAGTGTCTTGAGTAGTGATGTGTGAATTCATTTAAAGCCCTTTCCCCACTTGTAGCTTTCTTTTGCAGTACAATTTTAGAGCTTGTTTAATACTAACTAAAGAAGACAAGTGAGTGAACAGCAGTAGCTGATTGCTTTTTCAGTCATAACCCCCTTTTTCCCCTCTTAAACTAACACACCTAAGCTTACCTAAGTGGAAAAATACTTTCATTACTGACCTTATTGGATATTATAACACCTGTCAGATGTTGGGCAGTGAATTTTAAGAGTGTTTCTGTGTCTGTGTTAGGACCAAGCGCGTGCTCAGGCTGAGTTGTTGAGAAGGCAGGAGGAGTTGGAGAAGAAAGCAGCAGAGCTCGACCGTCGGGAGAGAGAGTTACAGTCTCACGGAGCCGCAGGTCAGTCACTCACTTTGTTCACTCGCTTACTTCATTAACTTCAGACTGAGTGGCTGTTCCCAATCAAAACTAGATTTATGAAAGCGTTGATAAGTCTCTGAAAATTGTTGTGTTATTGTGGCAACAACGTCATGTGGTTTAATATTAACATTTGTGAAAACATTTTAACAGGCTGAGTCACAGATTACAATAAATACACATGACACAACGTTTATTTATAAAGCAGTATGTGAAAACACCAGTACACTGGGTTTTTCTTCTCTGCTGTAAATGAATCATCTTATTGGGATAATTAAATCAAAGAATAATTGAATTTTCTGCAAAATATCATAAATGTTGTAAATGTTAGGCTTTGGCACTTAACAGCTATTAAACAAATGTAAGCTCCTAGCAGAGAAAAGGCAGGCCATACAAAAAGTGATTAAAATATGTGATACAGTGGGGAAAATGTATTTGAGCTTTATGCCCTGTGGTTCACACTAGAAGTTATCTAGAGACTAGAAAGAGAGAAAGATGTTTTTTCACTTCAGGGTTCTAATTAGTCTTATCAAAATATTTAGAGTATTTTCAAAGCTATGCAGCCAATTTACAATAAAATACAAAAGTACTTTCTAAGCTCAGTTTCACCCATACTTTACCTTTTTGGGGTATCTATCTATCTATCCATCTGTCCATCCATCCATCGGTCCATCATTTCTTTTAGTTCAGTCAAGTAAAAACATTCAGTATGAAAGAGAAATATCCACATTAAAAATGCCATGTTGCACGACCAAAAGCCAGTAATGTGGTTGTATGTGATATGGATAATTAAATAGCTGGAATGTCCTGTACTTGATTTTTTGTTTAGAGTTTTGCACACACACTTGATAATAGTACATTATACAGTTTATTAACCTAGGGTAAAAAACCTTGTTACCACACATGACTAAACATCCAAACACTTGTTGCCTTTGTCCACACAGGGCGTAAGAACAACTGGCCTCCACTGCCAGAGAAGTTCCCCGTTGGCCCATGTTTCTACCATGATATTGCAGTGGACATTCCTGTAGAGTTTCAAAAGACCGTCAAGATCATGTACAACCTTTGGATGTGTAAGTACATGTGACATTATCCGAAACAGGCAGTGTGGTTTCCTGTACCAGTTAGGCATTGTCACTGGAAGACAGAAAGTTGTTTTTTTTTTGCTTAGAAAAAAATTGACTGTATTCTCATGCTTAAATGACAGTAAATCTGTTCATTTTGTTGTTGTTCTGCCAGTTCATGCAGGCACGCTCTTTGTGAACATGTTCGGCTGCCTGGCCTGGTTCTGTGTGGATCCGTCTCGTGGTGTGGATTTTGGCCTAGCCATGCTGTGGTTTCTGCTGTTTACTCCCTGTTCTTTTGTCTGCTGGTACAGACCACTTTATGGGGCTTTCAGGTAAGCAGGTACATGGACAATAAACAAAATAAAGAATTTCTGCAGCAGAAAAAAGAAGCAGAAACATTTATAAGTGGACGATAATTAGGTGCTGATAAAGGAAACTACACTAAATGCTTCAAGTATGAAACGAGTAAAAAGAGGCAGGCAGTTGACCTTGGGGTGCCGATTCCCATCATATTTTTGCTGTATGGAAAGAGAGGACCAAGTCAAGACATGGATAAAAGTACGCTTTCTTCATCTGAGTTGAAGACTTGCCTCCACTTTGTTCTCTCATAACCTTATTCTCTGTCTCCACTACAGGAGTGACAGTTCATTCCGCTTCTTTGTCTTCTTCTTCGTCTATATCTGTCAGTTTGGAGTTCACGTCCTACAAACTATTGGCATTACTGGCTGGGGAACATGGTGAGAGGTTTTTGCTTTTGCTGATTCTGTACCTCTACAAGTGTGTTCTAAAGTTCACTCACCATCTCATCACTTTCTTCCGCCAGCGGTTGGATCGCAGCCTTGACTGGTCTGAACACCAGTATCCCAGTGGGCATCATCATGTTGCTGATTGCAGCTCTGTTCACTGCGCTGTCTGTGGGCTCACTCATCATGTTTAAAAAGGTAACGCAATCACAAAGTCCAACAGACTTTACCTGTGATCACACGGAAGACAGCCCATGAAAATAAAATTATGCATTTTAAATACTATGACTCCAGATGTGAGTCAAAACAGGCACTAGAAAAGGTGTCATTAGCCAGGAAGCAAAACATCTGCCTAACTGAACCAATAGGGGCTGTGCTAAAAACCTGATGGTAGATTTAAACCACTGAACTTGATTCCAGCTAATTGTCTTCCCTGCCTTTTCCAGGTGCACGCACTGTATCGTACCACTGGTGCGAGTTTCGAGAAGGCTCAGCAGGAGTTTGCAACTGGTGTCATGTCGAACAAGACCGTTCAGACTGCAGCTGCCAACGCTGCAGCTAATGCTGCATCCAGTGCTGCTCGTGGGGCCTTCAAACCTCAGCCATAAACTGACACACTCAAACATGCACACATGCACACACATACATTATAAGCATACAAATACACACACACACTCCAAAGGTGAAGGTGCACAACTCTGACCCTTCAGGCTCTCAAATTAAATTGATTCTGTTATTAATTTTGTTACTGAGCTGCAAACTTTGCCTCAAAAAAGTGGAAACACGCAAGAAATAAAAAAGAAATTAGTCAGATGAAGATACCAGAGTTGTCCGCCTTCACTAAAAACCGAGTGAAAACACTCCTACATCCTTCCTGTCTGCTTTTCAGTCAGATGACTGTATGCTCACATCCCTTAAAACATCCACTAAGTGACTCGAGGTGTGCTCTGAGTGTGAGGGATTTCATCTCACTCCTTCAATTTTCCTGTTCATCTGTCACCTTGAGGTCGTCCTAGGTCAGCCAGAGGTCGCAGTTCTAGCATACCTTATTTTTGTCACAATAATGACCTCTAAAACAGCTTCCTGCCTGGTTAATACAGTATAGAAAAGTGAAAAGTGATAATCTGATAATGGTGTTTTGCACATAGTTCTGTTTTCTCGGTCACATTCTGAAAGTACAGTGTTTGTTTGAATGGCTGGGCCTGTGTGTGAATGTGCACTTAACTTTAAGAAGATCATGGCTCTGACTTGTTTTTTTTTTTTAAATAATATATAATCCTGTGCTTGGTCATTGAGATCTGAAAGATAAATCATACCTCGTCCTATATCTGTGCTTCTATTCTGAGACTCTCGACGAATACCGTCGTGGTAATCCGTATAAATAGAAAAATGTCACTACGTTCTTTTTTTAAGGACCTGCCTACCGCCCCCAGCAGTGCTCCAGTGACACCTGTCAGTTGAACAATCGTTCCCACATTGTGTGCAACTTTGATTGGCGAACTGGGCCAGGTCAGCATCTCTGTGGCTTACTAAGATGTGACGGCATGATAACGACATGCATGTTTAGCACACCCAAAGTTGCTGTTTTTTCTTCTCGGCAAAGTCATTCTGTCCGCAATAGCCTTTTCTCTGGCGACAGGTGGTAGCTGGTTTTGTGGGAATGTCCGCCAACATATTTCCCCTTGGTTGCTGTGAGAAGTGAGCTGTAAAGTTATTGCATGTCCCAGTGGCTGTTTGACTGATTGAGGATGTTTTTGGATCTATTTGTAAAGAAACACTAAAAATCAAGATCACCAGTTTTCACCACAGAACCTAAAAGAAGTTCGGTCGGATGCTTTTATGGCCTGGTGCACTTAAAGGGGATAAAACGTGAGGATTATTCACATTTTCCTTGATGTATGTGTGACATTAACAGACTACTATGTGGCTCTCCCACAGCTGTTTTTGTAGCCCCTCGTACTAAAAACTAACGCTGCTATAATCTAAGAGCCGCTTGGTCGTGGCTTCCTGCTGTCATGTTTCCTGCTGAAAAGGACACATATCAGTAAAGAAGAGAACAGAGAAGAGCGGCCTGCCTTTTCTCTCAGAAGATGACCTGAACAGTGATAAAGCTAATGATTTTTCTTGAGATTAACCTGCATACATAAAATAGCAAAAACATTGATACTGTGTATATGTACACTGCATAGACTAACAGTCCATTTGCATTTTTACAGACACAAAAAAAAGGCAGTCCAGTGATTTTTCCTCTGTCAGTATTGGATTACTGGCATCTGATGTTTTATAGCCAACATGAACACTAAGTAACAGAGGATCGGACTTGATGCACATTCAGTGATAACATTAAAATACATGAATTTATATACAATATTAGCAGTGTTATTCAGCACTAAGTTGTACAGACTACCATCACTGGAATGAAATATGGATGTGGGATACATTTGTGTCATGCTTTAGCACCTCTCATAGTGGTGGTGAGTGTTTGAAGATATGCATGTTGAATGACTGATGATTGGTACTGCTGTTTCTGCAAATGTGTGGACTGAACATATTATTGGAAGAAATAGTCCTTTGAGAAGTTAAAGGTCAACATTTAGTGGTGAAATGATAAGCCTACATCTTGGCAGCATTGTTGTTTGTTTCAATTCATTGCACATTTCTTGTTTTAAGTTTGACTTAGTGCAAAGGACAAACATGTTTTTATTTATGGTGTAATTTAAGTTGTTTGCATTTCAGCTTTGTTTGGTTTGATTTCATTATGTGTATTATGTTTGTGTGGTTTTGTAATGACATGATCATAGCATCAGCTAGATTTAAAAGTGTTTAATGACTTTGCAACTTGACCATGCAAGAAGTGTGCTTGTGTGGATGAGGATGTGTGCATGATCGGAATGAAAGGAAAAAAAAAAAAAACTCCCTCAAGTGTTATTCTGTGTCCTGAAAAAGCTGTGAGAAATCTACCAAATGTCCACATAGATTTGTTTTCAAATCTTGGTTTGTGATGTGTTCCCTCGCCATCTTTTACTTTAAGGTATTACCCAACGTTTGTTTGCCACAAACACCTACATGATCCCCATGCATCCATAGTTTTAAACAGTTGTTACATGAAGCAATGCCCCAGTTGGTAATTACTTGATGTATTTGGCGAGCTGGTCTGCAGTACAGAGCGACATGTCTAGTTTGCTGACTCAAAGCTGTGTTTTTGACCTGTAACCATGTTAGTTCACTGAATCAGAGAATTCAAAAGGGACACTTGTATATTTTGTAAAGTTGAAAATTTGATCCCCATTATCAATCACATGTAAAAAGAAAACGTAATGCACTCTTGTCTGGCCTTCGTTGCATGTGAAATAGTTTGAGTTTTGTATATTTATGGTATTAACATGAAATAAAATTTGAAAGAAACATTTGTGGATTTTCAGAATACTATTTGTGTTGTTACACAACTTTTATCTGCTTCTTTAATGTGTAAATTACCATCTGAAAAGTGACTAGAATTAAAGGTCCTAAACAAAATTTCTATCCATCACTATGGAGAATCTTGTTCACTTACGGCACAGGTACGCCACATGGTACCAAAGTCATCATACGAGTGGTTCTCACACCTTTGACCATCTTAGAGGAAAACAAATCATTTTGGACACTCCAAAATTTTTTAAAAGGTAATTCACAATCAGTAATTTTTTTGAGGACAGCAATACTTGGTATC
Source organism: Acanthurus reversus (assembly GCA_029823135.1). NCBI lineage: Eukaryota > Metazoa > Chordata > Actinopteri > Acanthuriformes > Acanthuridae > Acanthurus > Acanthurus reversus. The sequence continues at coordinate 19,037,709 of JAPXVT010000024.1, forward strand.
ACTTCTTATGAAGCCTGACTATAATGCATTGTAACACAGTAGGGTTTGAGTAAACCTGCTTATAACTACGACTGTACAGCACTATAGGTGAATTATAACGCATTATAAGCATGTTCATAATGCTTTATAGATGCTGGTTTTAAGTAAAGTGTTACCTAATACTTCTATTTCCTTTCTAAGAACTGTATGGAGGTTTTTTTTTTTTAATTATTCATCTTCATCAGATACCAATGAATTGTTTTAATGAAGTCTGGTCATTTTCACTTAAAGCTGATTTTTTTTTTTCATAGTTTGTGTTTATGGGAAAATAGCAAACAATTCAATCAAAAAGTTGACATCCATACTCAAGCTCTTAAATTTAAGCATTTTCAACAGCACTGATGAAGTATTTAACAAAAACCCTCAAATTTATCTTGCAGGCAGTTTGGAAAGCACCGGGATAAACTGCCTATCTGTGTCATCTAGTTTCCATCCCTAGGGGTCAGTGTTTCCTCAGGAAGTTTGGGTTTAACAGGAGAGAGGCAGGAAAGTAGAAACTGCACAACAGAGTAACATCAAAAGTTAAACAGCTTATCATCACAGACGGTTTACTAAAGAAGGCCTGTTTTATTAGAGTACAAAGTACAGACAGTATCTCTCCTCACACACATCAACCTTTCATACATGCAGCATCGAACACTGTGCCACAGATGCTGTTGCTCTTTTGTTAATGTAACAAAAACAGCTGGACAGTCAACATATAAATTTAAGCACAGACAGACTAAAAATGCTGTTTATATATACACATCAATGCCATGTTTTCACTCTTCAGTCTCACTCTCTCAATCCATTCACTCTCACAGAAAACACACTACAGTTGAATTATTGCACATCTCATCTACAACAAATAAAAGCAATCACACAGTGTTAAATTTACTCAACTTAATCTAGCATTGTTGAAAAAAATGAAAATAAGTGAATCGAAATATGCAAGGTGAAATGAATTAAGGACCAAGTGCAAAGAATCAGTATCAGGCGTCTTAAGGAATACTCCACATGTACCAAAACAACAACAACAAAAAAATGTCCAAAGAACACTGATGAATTTTTTGCAATCATTTAGCAAAGCTTCAACATTGAACATTTACTCTTTTTTTGGGGTCTTGACATCTTTGAAGTCATATCTTGCTTGTATGGTGTGTCATAAGGTGACACACCATACTCACGATGACTCACAATAGGCTAGCTTGCTTTATCTCGCTGTGAGCAAACATCCTCTAACGAAAGTTCACCATATGGCAGAGTCTCTGTTTCTTTTCTGTGCACACTTAATAAGCTGCAATAGACCCACAAACAATCCATTTAACAGGAGGAACTCCCTTTAAAGTGAACAGTCCCTTAATGAGCACATTTAAATAGGTAGCGGAGAGTCTTAAAGGATATGGACATTTAGAAACCCCAACAGTCTACCTCTCACACATACACACATGCATGCACTCACACACACAGAACATATGCAAGCTGTTGTCAGATGTTTTAGTGAACACATCTGCAAGTATTCGGTGGTTTTCTGAGGTTTGCAGGTGAACCGTGTGAATAAACAGTATAATGACCTTACAAGCCTACACACTGTTTTACTGGCAGTGTTCAACCTATCCACAATAACACTAGCAACGTATTCGCTACCAACTCTTAACTAATTTGCTATTTTTACAGTGGTTTAAGGCAAGAATAATTACAAAAATAAACAGTATCTTGGTCAAAAAGTGGTAGATTCATGTACTGTACGTGTGATGTTTCTTAGCCTGCTGCTGTATCAGAGCCTTTCTGGCAGCCGAACCTGATACTTAAGAAAGGAATAATACATGTTTTCCTTCAACTTTGTATCATCAGGTAGGCTTCAGCAAATTTCCGAATACAACAGCATGCCTATTGATATTAAAAACTATTACAAAGACCTTGATCTTTTCAACAGTCAGCTGATTTTATACAGGCTAGCTTGAAAAACACTTAAAGAAATGTCTACCGTCCCTCCACAGACATGTACAGGTGTCTTATGGGCTTATTTCTTGGAGTTTCCAAAAGGTTTCTGGAGGCTCAGAGGAGGCAGATCAGACTCTTCCCCTCCTCAATTTCCTCCTGAACCTTATCGCTGGAGGTGGCGATTTCAGCCTGCGCGGATAGAACAGCACACAGGAAGCTCCCCAGCGTTCCCCCTATCGCTGTATAGAACGCCCAGCCGAGCAAACACGAGGCCGGCCTAAAGGGCGAGGCCTCTGGGCCACAGTAGCTGATCACCTTCTCCGAACCCCAGCCAGCAGGGTACAGCATGAGACCCACCATCAGCAACAGGCCTGGAGGGAGAGCACACGATGAGACGAGGGGTTTAGTCACAGACGTGTAAACATCAGAGCTGAAAGCACAAACATATCACAGTGCTGCTGGGAACACAGTGACTCAACGCTGATAAAGAATACTGCTATTTTTCAGCTGACAAGCACTTGATATGTGATGACAGGAAAAGACCCCATTTGACCGACCCCACAGTGATGTCATATAATGACAGATAACCTGCTCCTCTGAGGGGGCCCATTGTTTGAAGAAACATGCAAAAAATGTTTGAGTAAACACCAACTAGGAAAAGTGGGATGTTGACACGCTGTAAACTCAGATGTTTCAGCTTGTAAATCCAGTGAAACATCCAAGTTCCCTGAAGGCATGGTTATAAAACGCACAGTAATATGCTTGTGTTCCCGCTGTAGATACAATGTTGGCATTAGCTTTGTGAGTTAAAGCTGTTTATCTTATTGTTGGTCCACAGTTCCTCCTGAGCTCTTTTACCAGAACATGTATGCAAATTACACATCATTTGCATACATACAAGATACAAATTTTGTGGAAACTTTCAATTTGACTGTGTGAACCCAGAGGAAGTATGGCAAAGACAAAAATAAGTGTAAATTTTTTTATGTTTGTGTTTTGGAGGGTCAGTCATTATATGCACTTTATGTACACTGTATATACTTACGCAATACACTAACGCATTTTATGATCAACGCTATTTTTTTCAAACACATTTCTTTCAGTATTTACTTTACTTTAGACCTCCATTTCACAGAAATCATAGAGGTTTATGTTAGCAGGAAAGTTTTTCATTCAGATTCCATTAAACACACAACATATCAGAACTTGTCAGGGATAAAACTAAAATTTCCATGACTTATTTGCACTGTTGAGTGATTTCACAAACAGTTCATCCTCCTATATCATGACAGAGACAGGCATTCC
>JAPXVT010000024.1:19142005-19154909 GCA_029823135.1 Acanthurus reversus
TTACAGCACGTAGAAGAATACTGCCAAAGTGGAAGTTTCCAATTGCTCCAAAAGCTTCTCTATGGCTCAGAGATCTTATGATGTTTCTTAACGGTAGGTTCACTGACCCCGGAAAATTATTTGGTATGTCATTTCTTGTCATTTTTTTTCCTTAAACATTCATTACACAGTTGTTTTCTATGCTCCTTGGGTTTTTTCTTTGACTGTATGTTAGGAGTGAGGGAGTCACCCAGTTTTTTTTGTTTGTTTGTTTGTTTGTTTGTTTTGCTTTTTTTGCTTATAGTCTTTCTCTCTCTCATGTCATATTTGTGTATGTGTGTTTACGTACATAATGTTGGTTCTACTTTATTTATATGTAGGATCACCATGTGGGACCACAGGGGTGGGGTAAAAATGTTTGGAAAAAAATGTAAAAAAGAAAAGAAAAGAAAAGAAAACTGAGCTCATTTAATTTAGCTGTATCCGTTAAACAAATAAATACTATTAATGGAAAAAACAAACAAAAAATATAAATCACAATAAAATGCAATCACTTTAGGTGCTCAATCCGCCTACAGATACAGACACGGGCTCAACACATTCTTAATGTAACGTCTTGTCTGGCCGCTCTTCAGTCAGTTCCTGTAAAAGGTCTGGCAGGCAGCCAATGCACTATCAACATTTAATGGGAACACAGAAGAAGCAAGTGGTTACTTAGACTAAGTGCCTTATGTTTCTTGTCATCCTCTCTCTTGGTTGATCTTTTCTGGGCAGAAAAACACTTCTTAGAGAAAGCCATTGGTACCAAACATAAATAATGCAGGGAAATTAGGCGGAAACAAAGTGGAACAACCCAGCACATTCATGGATTGCTGTTATCTGTCCAGAAAAAACAACACAAGTCACTGCCATATCTTTCCTGGATCATTTTGCCTTTCTACAATGAGTTTCCAACACCATGTCAGCACTTTGTCCTGTTTTTCAAGGGTTTTTGATATAAGTCAGACACAGATATCACTGTCGGATGAAGTGGGTGAAAATGTGGTAATATCTTACGCCTCATTTCCACTGCATGCTATGGCTCAGCTTAAATCCATTTGCTTGGAACTGGGATTCTTTTGTTTTTTCATTGGCAAAAGATGTGGAAACATCTGATACCTGCTAGCTTTTTTGGCATATGGAAGCTTGAACTTTGGAGTGAAAACACTGCAGATCAATGACTGGTTAGAGGTCATCTCATAGTCTGCACTCTCATTTAGGATTTCCCCAATGAGTCGAGTCGATCTGCATCCCACAGTGGAAAAAATCTCTTTAAAGTGCATTCACGCCTCACCTGTTTGGCGTGGTTGGTGTTTGACCATTAGGAGGTGTAAAGATGTCAAGTGAACTCAGGTGTGCATAACCGTATCAGGACTCCATTTTTATCTTTGTGGCGTGAGAACAACACAGACCAACCACAGGACTTTGTGGTGGTTGTGTTTTTAGCATGAATATTAAGGCTACAGTGCAGTTAAGTACCTTTGTTCACTGTGACATGCTAAGAAACTGATCTACTCAGCGTATTTTACGATGTATAGCCTTCTTTTTGTAAATGAGTGAATGTTTACAGTTCTATGGCCTCTGACGAATTACCAGGTTTCAGGTCAGTTTACAGCCCAGGTGAGATTCAGCCTTTTTTAAAAGTAATTTATTGTGTGTTGTGACTTCAAGTGCATTACCCATTGTTAACGGAGTAGAGTGTTGCTCGTTTGCCATACAAGTGCGAGTCTCGGCTTTCGTTCCAGTGGCACACAGCTGAGGTTATATCACGAGTCTCACACACAAAGTCACTGGCCAGAGGAGGATCTGGGGAAGGGGACAAATACAAACTTACTTGCTTGACCATTCACACTTGAGTTCTTATTCATCCAATTATTTGACTTACAGCCAACAAACACCACTGCTCCGGCCAGTTTTGTCCTCGGGTTGGGATAACAGATGATGTTGGTTCCCGTTGGGCCGGATGGTCTCTGATTAACCACTGTAGCGGCGTAGCTTCGCCTGCTCAAACGTTTCATGTTTAACTCTGTGTGGCCAGCAAGGATGGTGTCAAAGCGCTTTCCTTCCTCCATGATGCAACAGAAGGTGGTGTTGGCCCCAACAGGAACAATTCTGTCCTGTGGGTACATCTGGAATTTTTCGTTGCTGGGGAGATCGTTTCCTGCAAAACAGAAATTAGAGAGAAAATCAAAAATCTGTTGAGTGTTGCTTAAATGAAAGACAAAAGGACACAGAGAAATACTGTAAACAAGCATACATATTCAGGTACGACGAAAATTTATTTGTTTGACTTAAGGAGATATCCTTCATTCCTTCTTCATGAAAAAAAGCATCATTTAACCTAAAACTGATAGGTCAGGCAGAGCAGTATTCATATTTTTATACTGGTGTCCTATAATATACTATACAGGTCTCATTTTTGCCTTTCTGACCTTCAAGTATCTGAGTGTTGCTCCATTCACTTGCTGTCTGTCCATCTCTTGAGCGGATTTTGATTGACAGGGAGGTACACTCTAGAGGTTCCACTGAGGTCCAGTTCCACTGGTGCCGACCATTCTCCTGATTCACTTCCACAGACACGGTGTCCTATGGGTGATACACAGAAAACACTATGAGGGAATGAACCAGAGCAACATGAAGTTCGTTAATCGTTGTTTGGTCACAACTGTAAAGAAAAACTACTTTAAAGGAACCGAATCAAATATTTTTATTTATGTTTTGGCTTGTGTAATTAAAGTCAGTCAATCAAAGGATATATAATTATCAGTTTTTTATATTAACATTAACAGAGTTTTTTGGAATAATATATCAATATCAGCCTCAAACATCCTGCATTGATCCTGTGGGCCATAGCTTGTTTCACTTGAGGATGGAACCAATTTGTGACAGAACTGTACAATAAGTTAAGTACAAAAATTAAACAAAAGCTGAAATGCTCTTACGTAGAAAACAGTTTCATTGAGTTCAGTTCTTAGAATCATGAGGTCAAAGGTTGTGGCAGCTCCCCCCAGCCAGGAAATGGACAGTTGCTGAGTAAACTTGTTGGCTGACAGGCTCACCCGCTGGGGTACGGCAAGAGCTGGGAAATAAGAAAAGAAAATGTGATTTCAGTACCAACCCACAGCACCAAAGGGTTCAATTTTTTATATGAACCGCATCAACATTTAAAATAACAGGCATCGAATGTTGAAGGTTACTGATTTATGAGGATTTAAAGGGGGAAATTTTTTCCATAATGTAGTTTTGGTTACCATCTTTGGCATGAGTGTGTATAACAAAGAGGTCCAGGAGAACAAGGAAGAGCCAGAGGGGGCTATAGCTGGCCTTTGAGCTGGGAATGACACTGGAGCGAGGCATGGTGTTCAACTGGCCGAGTCCCTGTCTGCAGATCCAAGTGGTTGTCCTCTCCTCTACAGCAACACCGTGCTGCACATCCTGGGAGGCAAGAGACAGAGGTTGCCCTGTGGGAAAAGACAGCAGAGGTGGGGAAGTGGTAAATGTACTATGAATACAAAGAAGATCTGCTAAAACACAAACCTAACAAAAAAAGAAAAGGAAAGTGAACAAAAAAGCGCAGAGGAAAATCAACCAAACTCATAAGGAGACTTTAAGAATCTGTCTACTAAATAGGAAAGATATTTTGCTGAGGTTAACTTCCCGACTATCAGGACGCAGTGCTGGTTTATATTATAAGTGTGGTGTTGGGTAGAGGGCTGCTGTTGTGAAACTGTGAAGTTGGAGTCATGCCTACATGATGTCCCTGTTTAGTGAATATTCTGGAATGCAGAGTAACTTCATAAAATGTCTCTCATGATTTGGCCGGTTTGCTCTCTTCACTGCTAGGTTCTGGGGAGGCGATGGAAACTGTTGCAGCACGGTTTCGGATTTTTGCAATAACGCCTTGCCAGCTGTGAACACATGCCAAAGCCAGAAGTCCCACTAACGGGAAAAAAGCGAACTTTGACATCAATACAAGTAACACATCACGCAGGCGGCTGCATTCAGGCCAGATGTAGAGACACACAAGTCAGAGAATTCTGTTCAAGCTCGACCTTGTTGCTTATCCATCACCTGCCCTCTTCTCAACTCGGGTAGTGTTTGAATGCTGGGGTTTTTGCTGCCTACCTACCAACAATGCTACTACTATGTCTCCTAGTATTGTGTTAACAGCCAGATGGCGATCAGACAGGCAGACAGAGTAAAGCTGGGAGACAAAGACGGCTGACAGCTGTGGGTCCAGCATGATCGGCTCACACACAACGCCTTGTGTAACGCACATGGAATTATGAGTGGCTACACTCTGCCTGATATGCTTCAGCACATTTACCTTCTACTTTCATTATCATTTCAATTTCAGTATTATTTCTCCAAAGAAAACTCTCCCCAGCTACATTTCATATTTACAGGCACTTGCAAGCACTGAAGACATAACTGAACTACGTGGAACTATTTTTTTCATGGAAATATTTATCTACAGGGATAACCTGTTTTACACTGACTGGAAGGTCACAGTTTATTCATTCTACTGTCAACAAACCTTTAACCGGAAAGTTGCACTGCCACAGCTGGCTCACTGGCTGTGGCCAGCTGTCCACTACAACCAGATACTTGTACTATTATAATTTTCAAACCAAGTTTATATTACTAATATTGTGGAACAAACGAGTGACAGGTAAAACTACTGTTCAATGATGCTTTTAAAATTAAGAATAGAGCTGAAACAACTACCGCACTATTCTGCAACTGTATTTTGACGATTAAATAATCGTTCAAGTAATTTCTTTCAAACAAAATGTCAAACAGTAACTGGCGCTACAGTGTAATTGTGCCAAATTGCAGTTGTTGTTGTTGTTGTTGGGGGGTTTTTTTGTCTTATGTGATAATAAACTGAGTATATTTGAATTTTGGACTACTGTCTGACAAATCAAACCTACTTAGGTGGTTTGAAGACTTTACCTCTGGCTTCAAGAATTTAAAAATGGCATTTTCTTCTACTGTCTGAGTTTTTTTTTTAGAGCAAAACATTAAATCGCTGCTCATTAACGTAACCCTGATTAAGAATATTGTCAAATTAAACAAAATCACATCAGTACTAACACAAAAATTTAATTCAAAAGTGTTGTAGATGGGCAACGCAAAAAAAAAAAAAGGTTAACTGCAAAAACATTTCTGTGGGGAATGCGAGGCCAAAGCTCAGTACAATGTGTGACTGTATTTCTTTCTACAAACAGAAAGTAAAAATCAGTACGCTAGATTTAAAGCACAAAGAGAGATGTTGCAATAGTGTTGTTTTGATTCTTGGCCTTGATGAGCTTGGCTGATGCATGTGCATGTTTGTGTCTGTAGTCTCTGTTGTTTGTGCGTTTAACCGTCACCAAAACTCTGCAGTGCAGTCTGTCTGGTTTCCCTTCATACAGGCTGGGACAGGACTCACACAGCTCAGTGGCTTGATAAAACAACGATCTTAAGTTAATATGATCTGTAAATGTGACCACTGTAAGTTTATAAAACAAACGGGACATTTTTTCTGCATTTGTTTTTCATAACATAATAATGTCTGCTAATAAATAAATTGACAGAAGAACAACAGAGATTAGAGACCTATTAACTAAATAAAACATGGATGGATTTCCATTTTTGGCAAAGACTAATACGTAATTCTGCCCTCAAACACTGGCAGCCTCACAATCTTTTTATCTAAAAAAACTTGGTGGATGATATACAGTCGTTTTCCATTCACAATGCAGGCAGCAAAACAAGCTGCTACAGGTGCCCGAGAAGTGAGGCTACACAAACAAATACATACCGACACACTGATTCCAAGGAAGCGAGGACAGGAAGGCCTTTCATGCCTGTGTATCTAAATGCTTGATCAATGTTTATAAATCAGCCAGTTAGTTTGGTTAGTAGCTTTCATCTGAACTTGACTCTGGTAAAATATAGAATGCAAATACATAGACAAAATACAATGACAAAACACGAGCGTACTGGAAATGATGACAATCAGGCACACCTTATTTGAATAGTCCACCTACAGAGTGTTTTGTGACTTTTCAACAATACATCAGTTGGTTAACTAGGCTATTTGTTTGTTTGTTGAATATTTGTATATACATCTTGAATATTACCTACACATTTTTAGAATGTTCAACAAAGATTAAATGGTTAACTGATTAGGCTTATGTGAGACATTTAAACTACTGAATGTCATCTGATATGTTGTGGAAATGTTTGAGGGGCTTTTTTAAAAAACCTACTAGAACAGGAAGAAAAGCATCAGATACAATTTTTTTTTAAAAAAGAGACCAGATCTCGATTAAAAAACAAAAATTGCATCTAAATATATCTACACAGAAGATCTTGATAATCACTCATCATGATTTTCTATCAGTTGAGTGATTTTGCAGCTGCAGAAAAAAAATTCTTGAATGTCCTTTAACAGCTGGCTACTGAAGTGGTTTCACATCTGGTTTTAGAGCTTCACCTCAGACATGAATGGATCTTAACTCAACATCAAGCCACATTTTTATGACAGAGTAAAAACTGGAGGCCTGCTGAAATAAAGCATAGCAGTTATTTCTGTAGCCAAAAAAACACATGCTCTGAATATTAATTTGATATTTTGACTTGGTTAACACGATCTCAAGACTTGTGCTTTGTTAACTCAAACGTGTGCTGCTGAGTCATTCCACAGTTGGCTAGCATTTGAGAAAAAAAAAAGGTTGTACTGAGCTCCTGTTTTAAAAAACATCACCTCCAGATGAAATTCAGAGGCATGGCTCAACATAAATACAGCTGTGTGCAGTCAGGGTTTCACACACTTCTGTGCCTGCAAAAATGTTTCTGAGCCTGCTGCAAGCCTCGCGGCTCCCCACATGAAAAGATGCCTTTTAAATTTTTCGCGGTCCTGGATCCTAAAGATCATTTTTCCAACTTCAGCACCAAGATGAGACATTTTACAACCTCCAATATATCCTTCCACCATCTGAGCACTGAAAAAAAAAGAGTGCACTGATGGGAAAGAGGAAAAACAGACATAGATTCTGGGAAATCTAACCAAGAAAGAAGATAGCCACAAATGCACACCAGCACTCAAATCAATACTTCTCTGCTGGGCTCTGGTCCTTGTCCTTGCAGCAGTAATAAATACGACCGCAAACTACAAAAACCACGAGGATATTGTTGTTACTTGAAAATCAAGCCAAAACCTTATTTGTATGCCTGCAGTGGTCCGATTTTAGAAAAGAGCAGACTCACCTAAAAAACGACGTTGTGATTTGCCGTTCGCCTCCTCTCTCCTCACTGGACTTTGCTACTGCTCTGTTTGACTAATCAGCCGTGTAAGACCGCCTTTAGGAGCAAGCCGCAGAAAAAATGTCAAGGTATACTCGCAAACAAAATACACCGTGCAGGACTGACCGTCCTGTGATGCAATCATTTCCCAGATGTCCAAAGTCAATCAAAAGGCCTCATTTGTAGTATTGACATTCAGGGCATTGTGCAAGACAGAAAACAGGCTGTTACTGACATATGTAAAATCTGTGTGTCCGCTAGGAATGTGTGTGTGTGTGTGTGTTTTGGTGGAGGCACTTCATATAATAACTTTTTTGTGTTTGAGGAGTTTTTTTTAAACAACTGTTTCAACACTAGTTTCAGTCTAAAAGACACATGAGGGGGAATGTTATCCCCACCATAACCAAAACCAGAGCAAAAATAAAAAAAATGATTTGGAGCCAAAGCCAAAATTACTCCAAACTACCACTGCTTGGAGAGAGAAAAAAAACTACTCATGGAAAAGTTTAGAAAAGTGTCATCACTATCTAAATAGACATTTAGATAGAAATAAAACAAACTCAAGCCTTAAATATCAGAGCTGTTGTATTTTCCATTAAATAAAGAAGCATTCTACGTCTTTATCCATTTGTGCAGTACATATTTGTACAGCACCTTACAATCAAAACCACATAAAAAACAAAGAACAGAACCTCAGACAGTATTTTCTTCACTAAAATTGTGTGGGACGGCAGCTGAAACCAAACCATGGCAAAACTTGTGTGTCTGTTCTCAGCCTACACTCAACAACACTGTTATTAAGCTGTCATACGATGACCACCAGGACCAAAGGCATAAGCACACAGTGCCTCTACTATACTATCTCAGTGTGGCGACTTCTCGAAATATGAGCTAAAGTTGCTGCTAATTATGTTTGACCTTTGAATGAGACCAGAGGAAGACCGGATGCGAGTGAGAGTAAGTTAAAAAAAAAAAAAAAAAAAAGAAAGAAACACAACAACAGAGGGATGAGTGTGTCTGTGTGAAATGTCGGTGCTCTGACCTCAGTGGGACATTCAGTCCTGTGTGCGTAGCTTTTGGACCACAACCAAACATCATTTCCTTCCTTCCCTGTCCCTATAATCCTTGGTGAATGTTAATCAACAGGAAGTGAACAAAAAAGCCACTGTAAAAATATACAGTTTGCCACTGGATGTTTAGTTCTAAATTCCTGGCTAAGGACAATTATACACACACACACACACACACACAGAGCCAAAAGCATGCCGGTCGACCCCCACCAACAACACCATCACCACCACCACCACCACACACGAAAACTACCAAGTGACCAGTAATAAAGAAAACATCCAGACAGGGCAGCTATTGTCTTGACAGGTACAATCAGGCGCCTTACATTTATCCACTTCTGGTGACTAATGTTGGATGTTTTTTATATAGAGCCATACTAAAATGACAGTACTTATCATAAAAACTACTTTTTTAAAATTCATGTAACATAGGACCACAGCAGATTTATTCCAGAATAAAAGACGGAAAAGGGTTAACCTGCTGCCATTCTCATGGCCCACAGATGGGCCGTAAGAGTTTTAAGTGGTTCTTAGCACTGTGCATATTGATTTAAATGTATATATTTGAGTCAATATGGACATGTTACAGATTTTTATATTTTGTTAAATACAATTTATTTTTATAGTGAGATTCTCCCCTAACTCTGATACCTATATTTTGGGGGTTAAATTTTCTCCATTATAGGCCTTTAAATTTGGGTATTCCATACAGGCCCCATAGCAAAAGTGGATGTCAAAAGGTTAAACACACACAACTCTTATTCTTTACTGTGGAAAAAGCAGTTTTAAAAATATCAAGGCAACTTCTTTATGTGAGCCGTCAATGAAAATAGAATACAAATAGTATTCATATCAGGCAGCCTGCACTGGTCTCCCTTGAGCAGGTGCAGACAATATTACTGAAACAACTGTGAGGAAATGATGGCTGATCCAGCTTATTTGTCTACCTTTAATACAAATTCTTGTATTAAATTTTTTCTCAGTTGCAGTTCCAACAAGGCCTCACTGTAAAATATTAGAATATGCAGCATGCACTCTTACCTGTATAATTAACCAAATACTGACTAGCATGTGTAACTCTGTGATCTAAAACCAGTTTTCTGTAGGAATATTTCCACAAACATGTTTTTTTTAGAAAGAAAGGGATTCTTGTCATTTACTAATAATACATAATACTGTAACACTGAGAACGGTCCCTTTGAGCTCTATAGAACAAATAAACAGCTATTCTCGCGGCATAAATGCTAATTCTCGTTAGCATTTAGAAATTAAGAATTTAATAACGAAAGATGAGTTGGTCCTACTTCCTCCAATCTGTGAGCAAAACAACCATGATGACGAAATACACATGATCACACCTTTGGGGTTCCCAACTGCACAAAAATAAAAACAATCATGTGTCCACTCACTCAACACCAAGTCGAACTTCACATATTTTAATACCTATTTTTTGATTGTGACTCCGCTCCTCCATGAAATGGGCCTCATACAACAGATATCCCAAACTGCACCATCCCCGGAATGTTTGCAATATTAGCATTAGCATGATGGGTTCATCATTACAGGTCTTATCATTGACAACGGACAGACGGTGATTATATTGTTTAACTGTAGCAGTTATTTTTTTTTATTAACAACAATTTATCGAGTGAAACAGTGAACTTAAAATGGACAAGTCGAGTGAGCATTAAATATCATTTAAAATTCACAGTTAGTAACGTTAGCCAGCACCCTCCACACACGCAGACAGGCCACTGATGTTTGGAAAAACAGTTAACGTTCGCCACAGGCGCTGACGTTAAAATACTATCGACAAACCAACATAAAACATCGTTATGAGTTCACAATCACAAAAAAAGAGATTACCTCTGATGTGGCAATAAATCCTCTTTACTCTGGGTTCGGTTATATATCCAAAAATCCTATTTCTCCTGCCCCCGTGCTACGTAGTTAGACCATTCCCAGTGACTCCAGAATAGGTTGGGATTACTGGAATACAGAGAACGAGGCGTTTGATTGACGTTTGCACCGGCCAATAGGATTCGACGAAAGCGTTCGATACAGGGGGAGAGGGCGTTGTCGTGCTTAAAAGGTTAAACAGGAAAAACCAGATATGAGGGTCACGGGAGTCACGACCGTGGTCACGTCACCAGCAGGGACCACCGACAGGACGCTGTTAGAGCCGATTTGAGCGGTTTTCTGCTCTTCAAGAAATGAGTCATCACCCAGGAGAGTGATAGGAAAACAAATGCAGTGCTGCTCATTTCACATTGAACGAGCTCCTGTAAGGTGATGTGCTGTGGTGTCATGGTGCCTGGAGAAATTTATGCCCCCATGTTTTTTAAAGCGGCCCGTCCAGCAAAGAGAAAGCGCCCTTTCATCAGCGAAAGACCACTCTTGCATATTTAGTTCACTCAAAAATGGGACAGTAGTCGGCCTGTTTGCTTTTTTCCTGCTGCTTGACTTCAGGGAGTATGGAGGAGCATTGTGATTTAACATTAGCCACAGAAGAGGTGCAGATTTTGCAATTCATACTGGCTCACAGTCAGACTAAAGGCTGAGACAATTACACAATGGGGCATTTTGAGTGAACTTCTTATTCCTTAGTCCGTCCACACGTGGCACTATATTACTGGTGATGTATAAACTTTTCTTTTATGTCATAACATGTTATATACCCACAATTTGGAGGACTTTATTGTGGGGCAAATAATTACTAGTACAATAATAATTATATTATTCATAAAACGATGATAAAACGAATAATAAGCATATTTTCAGGCTTAATAACTAACATACACAATCAAACAAGAAACGTAGTGTTCCACTTGTCAGTAGGCCTACCTAGGAAGGTATATAAAAACAAACTTTTTCTCTTTTGTTGTAATTGTGTGAGTGTTCAGATTTATTCATTTAGACAACAGATTTAAGATTTCATAATCCCCTATATTACACGGGACAGAAACAATCAACAAAGGCTCAGTCAAGGGGCTGCATAGATGAATTAATTTAAAATGGAGAAAGTAATCAAAGAAAAGAAATTTAAAAGCAAATAGGCCTACATTACACATTACGACACCAACTTTAAGTCACAAACACGAACGAAGATACAATTCCTCTAAAAACCGATAACGATAACATAAACCAACTTGTCTAAATAATTACTGTTAGTTTGTAGCTTATTTCTCTGTAGCCTGTCTGTGCTTGTGTCTTTTCTTAAGATAATATATCTCCCCATCAAATTAACTAACGTGGGCGGGCTACTGTTCAAATTAACCAAGATGTATTTGCATAAAGCATCAGTTTTTACACTTTCTTGTTTCGCCCACACTTTCATTCAAGACAATTTATTAAAATCTATTATTATAAAGATCAGGGCATTTAATTGCGTCGCCGTTTCTATAGGTGGCACTAGTGCTCTGAATGAACTCACATAATCCGCAGTGAGGAAGACAAGTGGGCGCGGCTTTGCTGGCACAACAGCGCCACTTTTGAGCAGTGTCACACACATATATGTAGTGGACAACAACAAACCGAAGAAGTGGTCTCACAGTGGTCGAGGAGAACCAAGAGAACGTTTCCACGAAACTAGAGCCTTCAGGTATATGTGGGAGATATGATAAATCATTTATATTGAATAAATGTTATTTAATGCATGGAAGTACGGCTAAAACATGACTGTTACCGGCTTGTCAGCAGCGCTCGAGCGTGCTGCTGTGACGTTACCAACGGTTGCTAAGAGCTTAGCTTGCTAACGCCGCTGGCTGAACTACTGGCTGCTGTGAAGCACCAAAAAGAGAAGGACTGAAGGGTTCACTGTACCTTTAACCCAGCTAGTTTCAAATAATATCAATTAACAAAACTGTCTGTCAGCTTTTCAATTACTCTTAACGATGCCGGTCAGGTGTTTTGTGAAGAAAGACTGATTGGGAAAGACTTATCAACGTAAGTTGTCGGCACTAACGTTAGAGACATCTGTTCACTTGAGGCTACAGTTTCTGTTGTTCGGGATATTAACATATGCTCTCTTATTCTTCCTGATTACACGTATTCAGTCACAGAACAATTACTAACTTACTCTAGGTTTTTGCACCCCAGAAAGTGCGCAGAAACTGCAAAATGCTGCACACTGTGGATCACTAGTAATCATTTTATTTATGTTTTGTCCATCAAACCTTCAGGTAAAATTCAAAATGGACAGAAACGTTGTAAGTGAAGTTACTACTGATACAAATGATTATCTGTCCGACTTTTTGGTCTCAGAAGTGTTTCTCTCCGTTCTCATTCCTCTTATTCACGATGACACTGAAGAGTTTCCTCTTTAATGAGCCTGAGTGTAACTGATGCCAGTCAAAATGAACAGCACTTGATGCAAACACAGAGAAGGAGTTTTGTGCTGAGAAGAACAGAGTGTAACTTTAAGACACACATATTTGTTTTGTCTAACTTTTGCATGGAAAGAGTGTAAGAGTTTTGATTATCCATTATCACTTAGGAGTGAGGAATGGATGGATATCATTGCC
>JAPXVT010000024.1:19243362-19257855 GCA_029823135.1 Acanthurus reversus
CCAGGCGCACTTTATAAACATGAGCCATTCACTCGTGCTCATTTGTACAAATACAGTATTGCCTGTGAGCATGCATATTTCTAAATGTTGTCCCACTATTTCCTCCCTTTCTCTCACTTGTTTGGCAACTTTCTGCTTTCACACACACACACACACACATACACACAGGCAGAGAGAAACACGTACACAAAACCTCTCAAATTCTAATGAACCGAAACATTTTGAGCCCTGTGCTTCCTTCTTCATCCCCAGCTCTATCTAATGCAGCACTTTAATAGCCACTGTTATTCTCCTGGAGCTAATTAGAGTGTATACAAACACACATACACAGACACGCACGCACATAATGCATACACGTATATACATGCAAAGTGTACCCACAATGCCGTGGAGAGGTATAATTACAAAGTCTAATTCCTCTATCGTTTTACATTATTTATGAAGTGGTGTTGCAAGTGTCACGCTGACCTTCTTCTAATGATGCCACACATACACACACATACACACACACACTCACATGCACTCTCATGTTTTACAAGCATCAGGGCGACACAGATGTGCTACACACACACACGCACACACACACACAGATCTAAATACTTTCACATATTTTAAACTAACTTCAAAAACCTTTCAAGTTTGTTGGTGGTTCAACAGCTTGAAGGTTGCATTCGCAATTTTAGTGCGAGCATTTTTTTTTTGTCGAGAGCCGAACAATACTGTCGGTCTGACTTTGAAGACATTCAACTTATTGTTTTCAGATTGGTGGTAGCTGTCGGCAGTGCTTTTGAACATAGGCATTAGCATTGTATATTTGATGTGAATGGTGAAAGAGTACCATTGAAGAGAACTGACAGTGGCCATAAGGCATGCAGCAACTCTGTATCTGATATATTAATACCAGTGTAGGTAGATTCTATACAAATGGCTCCAGCTTGGCTGTTTAAATGACTGCCAATGGCTAAGATTATGTAGTGTACTGCAGTATGACATTTTGTCTTAAATCTGTGCTGTTCTCCTACACAAACAGTTTTGTTCGTACCATTTGTCACCATGCAGAAGCAGAGAGCGAACAATGCTGAAGATGACAGCTTGTCAGATAGGCCAGAACATGCCAGTGGTGGTGGGTGTGGAGAAATAATCCTCATTGTTCTAAGTCCTAGTACAAGTGTCAGAACCCACTTGTTTATGTAGGCGTCTTCTGCTTCGATGTTCAGAGGATTTTGCCCTGTCATACATATATGCTTAGAGCTCAATAATGCAGTAATGCCGATAAGGCCCCTTTTCAAACTCATAGCAGAATGTTTATAATAATGTTGCTCTTGCACACCTTTTTCGCAAAAATCCCCACTGACTATTGTAAGTAAATGCATTCTGCAGGTGATTTACATCCCATCCGGTTGTGTATCTCAGGGCAGCTGGACTGTGTGCAATGTGAAACAGCCAGGACTTGAGTTTGACCGCAGCTGTGAGAGGAAAAATCTGAGAAAGTAAAGGTTAACAGAGGTAAATGTCACACGCGTCTACTCACCAAGGCAATATTTTTCTCATTTTGGGTAGAGTTGGTTTTGGGTACAGTTCATTTTTATCTGAAAAGCAATCTCAAAGATATAAAAGTCTGTTCTTTCACAGTGCCAGTTTGAACATGATCTGTAATGTATAAAATAAACATGTAGAGAAATTTCACAAGCTTTTTTGATCATGCAGGATGAATAAAGACCAAAAAAGAAGACAAATAATGGAGGAAAACCATTGAAGCTTGCCAAACGTACTTGTTCTTTTGCACAACACTTTCTTCAGACTGATCTTGTTCCTCTGCATTTGCATGTTTATTTCTCTGGGCGTGCTATTTTCCTCACAAAATGTTAGATTTTGGGTATACTCCTGCTGTTGCCCTTGACCAAGGAGGTGAAATTAGTCACTGGGTGCTGCGCTGTAAGTCCCTGCTGCTTCTAATTAGTTAGGATGAGTCGAATGAAGAGAACAAATTTCCCCAAGGGGAAGTATAACATATCTAACATTACTTTAAGCCTGGAGTCTCCTGATTTCACACATCTTATAAATTTTAACTTAATTTAAAGTCTCTTTTTATTAAGAAATGTTAGTGGCAAACTCCCCCAGCTAGAAAACTTTCATGCCAGTAATGTATAGATTGATGACCCTGGCTGATCTTTCTGGCATGCTTGTACAGTTTTTCCGATGCCTTCTGCTAACTGAAGCTCATTTGGGTGTAGAGATTTTAATATGCAGAAATGTGTTTTCTCCGTCATGCTACAGCTCACCCACCTTTTCCTCCTTCCAACTCACACATCCTCCACTGACACACAAATGTAAACAAACTTACTTGTTTGCGGTTTTGCAAATGCATACTTTAACACCAGAGCCCTGAGATGTTTTTGTCTTCGAGCACCTAACAAGATATTTCAGTGTGTTTGTATATGTGTGAGCAAGTGACTCCTGGGTTACAGAGTAAAACAATGGGATGGTTCAGATTGCAAGTCTGCTAATCACACCTGCAGAGCCGGAGAGAACAATGGACAAAGAGCTCAACAGCCTGCATGTCTTTTCACGTCGCTTGTCTTCAGTTTGTCCGTCCTGTCACAGATCTTACGTAAATTTGACTTGCAGGAACGTTTGACATTTCACATATTTTCTTGTCTGATGATGTGACTCATTGCTTTTTCTAGGTTAACTGCTCTACAGTAATCAACACAGTCTCAGATTGTCATGGAGTGTTCTTGTGTAAGAGTAACAAACAGTGCATCTGGCCGGGGAGTGACAGGAGTGAGACGTGAGAAATGAATAACTGAGTGATGCCTCAGAACAGTTGGACATGGATGGAAATATTATTGTTGCCTCTGCAACAGTGAAAGGCGAAAGCACATTTACCAAGATAGCTGTTTTGTTTTGTGTTTTGTTTTTCAGGACAGAATAGCAGCCAACCTCAATGCTATCATCAGTTATTCCTTAAAATCACTTTGGCAATAATGCACTTCATATGCATTGCCTTTCACGCGCTGGATAGGATTTAGATATGTTCAGCATCTTATTTGAATAAGCTGTCAGCTTGTTGTAAGCTTCACCCAGCCTCTATTTACTGGTCTGGTTCCTCTTGACAGTTTTCATAAAGCATTTTTAGAATTATGCCCATTAAGCACAATTTTTCTTTCTGCTGAAGCTCTGTAGGAAAATGGCTCTCGTCTAAACCAGACTTTGGTCTGGGGTTGATAAACCTGTGTGTGTGTGTGTGTTTGTGTGTGCATTTAATTCAGTGTGTGTCTGTGTAAATGTGTTTGCCTGAGTATGCATGTCAGTCTCATTGTGACTGCCACAGGGCTGATAGCAGAGAGTAGAGTTGACAGTAGCTTCTCTTCAGCCTCGCCTGTAGACCTGGGAAGCCTCGATAAGACACCCAGGCTCTGAAGCCTCTAAAACGACACATCGGTGTGGAGAGCAGAATGAAGAGATAGGGCATTTAGGAGGAGGAGGAGGGAGAAGACATAAAGAAGAAGGGGGGGGGAGGTGGGGTGGGGATGGGTAGGATGCGAAGAAAAAAAAAAATCCTCCTCTGCCTTTTGGCTGTGGATCCCAATGAAGTTTTCTCTCTCTGCCATTACGTCAAAAATCCCCACAATCCTTTTAGTCACAGCAGGGATGGGAGAAGCCCTCAAAGGGAGACAGTTACCCACACACACACACACACATACCACCTTTTTTTAGGTTTCATTTTCGTCACAAATGGTTTGAAACTTTGTTAATTCTATCTGAAGGCACATTTCAGTCATGCCAGCAGCTGTGTTACTCATACAGTTTTAAAACTCTCAAAAATATCTTGACTATCCAAAAATACATGTCTGTTGCATTAGACTTAGGTTTTGCTGCATACCTGTAACACTGTTTGGAGTTTATTGTTAACACAGGCACCACTAAGAATTTTAAGTTAGATGGCGCCTTACACAACACTCTCACAGGTAAATAGCAGATTGTTCAGCTCGGAACTGCATTTTCAGGGAGGCACTTAAGGCGACAGAAGTCATCCATTTTTGAAACAGACAGCACGCAACCTCGGCTCGAAACATCGGAAAACCTTTCATGAACCTTTCCAAAGTTTGTGAGATGATGAGCTTCCTTCAAAAGAAACCATTTTGACCTTAAAAAGCAAAAGCGTGACTTAAAAACAACTCTAGCGTTTCATCCGGCTAGAAAGAGGCTACGCTTCCACTGTTTTCACATCTCGGAGGCTATCACGACTCAAGTGTGGAGACATGAAGGGTTAAAGGTGTCAATGATGTGTGCCTGTCTGTCAGTGTGTGTGTGTGTGTGTGTGTGTGTGTTTGTGAGCATGTAGGCATGTGTAGTGTATGTGTCATTTTACCATGGGTCTGATTGTTAGTGTGCTTTCAGGTTAGAAAAACATAGTTTGATGGATGGTTGGAGAAGCAGGGGCAGGGAAAGAGGTAGTAAAAGGGTTGACAATGAAGACGAGACACTGGGTATGTTTTGATTTGGTCATGAAAGTCTAAAGGACGGCTGTGGAATCTGGCTGACACCTGAAGCTTCTCTATGGTGTTTTTTTTTTCCCCCCTCTTTCGCTGTCTTTGCTTGGGCTTCGTTTACTTTTTCACACTTCAAGGATAAAGTACAATCAAAGCTTTCATATCTGTTTTTTTTTCCCCTCTGTGGGATGTTGAAGGAGTGAAAAAGAATCTAGGCTACTGCATTGGGATGAGTTAGGTCTGTGATGTTATTTTCCAAGGTTGGATTTTATTTCAGGAATGCATTATACCATCCAAATATTATGTGCCTATTGCTGTGAGAAAAATGTTTCCTCTGATCTCAATGTGAGTGAGTCTGAATGATGAAATTATGTTAATCGTAATGTAAACACAATTCAACAAAAATCTACAGCAAAGACAGAGTTTTTAGATATTGTGGAAATGTTGAACTCATTCGAAAATCCACTTAAAAACAAAAATGTAATTCCCAAAATGTCTAACTATTCCTTTACTATTACACAAGAAGAATCCAACTCTTTGTGATTTCTTGCCTTCACCTCAATTAACAGCTCGGTAGCTGACATGCTGATATAACACAAGGTAATAAGAGGTGATTGTTTTACATGTGACTGAGCCTCACAGCACAGGCTGAGCTCATTATGCTGTAATTCAGTGCTCTCATTGCCAGTAATGGTGCTGTCTGTATGGTTCATTTATTATTTAATCCTGTCTGTAGCCACACTGACATTCTGCACAGGTGTTTTTAGGGAAAGGAAGGCACGAGTGTACGATAGGAGCAGTTAACTCATTCATTTAATTATGAGCAGAATGTGTCAGACTTCATAACAAAAGGCATATTATACATTTCTGTTATCCCAACGTAAGTAACCAGATTCCTCTAGTGGGTCATAGTGATATGTTTAGTGTAGTGAACATTAGTCACATGGTCGAGCAAAGTCTCACCATGCTCCAGAGGTATGATCTCTATACAGTTTGTGACTTTCTGTGCCAATTTGGCAATTTTGGTATGCAACTGGTGAATTTACAAGAACCAAGAAATTTCACCTCAGTGGCTCCCCTCACAAATTTGCTCAAAATATTAACAAATTATTCAGAATACCACAAGACAAGACATTGGGGCCAAAATAACAAAGCAAAAATTTGAAAGTCAGTATTGAAATATTAATGGAAAGTGGCAAAAAAATATAAAATAACAATAATAACAATAATCATGACAATAATAATAATTAACTAATAATAATAATAATAATAATAATATTAATATGGGAAATTAGAAATTTGGGTAAAAACAGTTGTTATTCCAATGTTTATTTCATTTTCATTGGCAGAGAGGGTTTATCTACAGCAGAATAGCAGCAGATTAAATTAGATAATAACATGAAGATACAACAAATAATACCAAGATCCAAAATTTTCTTATTATTTGCTGTCATAATAATTTTCAGTTCGCTGGTTCTCTAATGGTGCTTGTAAATGATATTGTTCCTTGAGGCAGTGACAAGACGTGCTGTATGCAGCTCTAGCACAGATTTGGAGTGCCTGAATGTGGTTTAGCTTGTACAGTGTCATCACTTATCTCTGACCAGTAAAGTTGCATGTTGGGTTTTATCTCATGTTTGACTTTTCCTCTTAGTTTAAGTTTAAAAATAAATGTGTCAAGAGATACATTTCTCAGTAAAAACAGTAAAATTGTGAGTCAGAAAGATTTGCCAGTGTAAAATGACTCTCCTGTAAGGTTAATATGGCTTCATTAGACTTGAGTTCGCAGGGTTGGCACGTATTCTTTTCATTCGTAGAGTGAAGCACAGCTCATTAGCACTTTTTTTAGTCTGAATGCCTCTTCGCCAAAGTCAGCTCAGACTGTCCCGGTAATAATAACCCCATCAACCTTAAGATAATCAGCTACCACCCAAGAGCCCAGGAAAGAAAAAGATGAAGTGTTAATGGCAAACAGTTAAACATACTGTAAAGAAAAAGGACAATGTATTGTATTACTATGTGGAGAGCTATTTGATTTGATGTGCACAGAGGGACACAGATTACAGAAAGGAAGTTTAAACAGCATCACATAGCAATTGGTATTTTGTGTGACTTGGCACCTAGATATTTTCTGAGTGCATCACCACTGCTGTAAATTGTAATTGCTTCAGCAATTGATCGAATAATCTATCAGTTGATAGAAAATTAATTGCCAACTATTTTGATAATCAATGGATTGTTTCAGTCATTTTTCAAATGGAAAAATATAAAGGATTGCTTGTTTAGCCTCTTCAATGTGAGAATTTCTTGCTTTCTGTGTCATTTATGATAATAAATGAGGAGTCTTTATGTTTTGGGCTGTTGTTTGGACAAGAAAGAGCAATTTTAAAGTGTTACATTGGGCTCTGGGAAATTGAGATGAGCATTTTTCACACTTTCTATGACATTTCATGGAATAAAATATCAATCATGAAAAATAATGGACAGATTAATCGATAATGAAAATAATCGTGGAAGAATCATTAAAATCATTTTGGACACGGGTAAAAGTAATCTAATTGATTGTCAGTTGTGGTATAATAGCCGTATATAATGATGTCTCTCCTTTATATAATTCTGTATCACAACACGTTTAGTTTCACTTGGCCTCTGTAGTACAACAACATATTTGCAGCTGCAGGTGCATTTCATGATTTTGACTGATACAGCTGCAAACTAACTTAAGTGAACTTGTTCAAGGTCAACTTTGACGTTTGTGGTGACCTAAATTTGTAGGAGTGAAGTGAGCTGATCTCAGAGAGAAATGAGACTTTGCAGTTGCCCCTTAGCTGTTAGAGTTTCGGCCATCGTCCAGTTCAGCAGCGCGAACCCTGCCAAGCCACAGCGCCACTGGCCTTAGCTGTGATATAATCACAACATCCCACGGTCAGTCATGAGCTTTTGCTTAAGGAGAGGATGGCAGACAAGTTTAACTTTTCCTAATGTAAGGGGGACAGAGTGTGATGGTTTGTCTCTCCTTAATTAAATGTCTTAGAAAGGTTAAAATATTAAGGTTTTTCTTTTTGAGTCAGAAACATTTGGAAAGAAGTGTGCAAAAGTCACAAGACAGTGTTAGAGGTTAGAAAAGTTCATTTCTCCCTTATGTACAGTTCCTTTTGCAGGTAACTTTCCTAATTAGACATTTCTTTATGCTAAGTTTTGGTTTTTCAGTGAGAATTGGGATATTTTTGCCTTTTTATGACAGGCAGTTTCACTAATTAGGCCCCATACATCTAAAGGTTAAAAGCATTTCAGTGGAATTTATGACTGAAAGCCTGGGACATGAAGATGTGAAGGGTAGACTAAATGGTATAAAAAAATAGTTGCACATACTGAAATGTCCACATGCATTTGAAGAACTAGCTTGAGAATCTATAATCGCTGTGTTTTTTAGAGGCTTTGTTTGACCATTTTGGTCTTTTTTTCCACTGCTGCAAAAGGCTAATTAATCTTTTCTGCAAAACTTGCCTCCTGATCTTTGACTTTTGAAACCAAGTGGACAGTAGGAGGCTGCAGCTACCACATTACTTTCAGGATGTTTTCCAATTTAAGTGAACATCAAATCATCTTCTTAAGTGCATTCTTGGTATTGTTTAAGAAGCTTATTATAAATAAACTTTTGGATTTATAGCTTTACTCTGACCTGCCGTGGCAGCAGGTTGACTTCTTTAGAAACTGGTTCATTGTTCAACGCCATCTTACAGGGTCTCTTTCTCCTTTAGCATCGGGCTAATTAGGAGAAGGGAAGTCTGGCTTCGTTGATGTGGGTGGTATAGGGACTTGTGGTATTTGAAAAAAAAGGACCAAAACATGCCAGGGCAACCAACTTCTTACAAATATAATGAAGCCCTGTCAGACCTCTTTCTGAGAGGCAAGGGGTAGTGGGAATTGTGGAGAACGACAGAGGTGGTGAAAACAGAATAAAAGGGTGATTGACAAAAAAATGAAAGAAACATGGGTCCAAACAGACCAACAGACTCTTGCACACTGACGGTTCAAGACATTCAGGGAACCTCAATAGCAGATTTTATACCATACATCGATTTTTATCTTTCCCCAAATTGAGTCCATCTTTTCCCCACCACTTATCCTTAACTCTGGTCTTTGTCTGCCTTTTAGACTGTGAAATGGAGAGTGGTAATTTCCCCCGCTTCTCTCTGTATGTTAATGAAGCGCTAATCTGTTCCTGAGCGAGTGCCTTAATGAGGGCGACGTGCCCCTCACTCAGCCGGCTAGCTCCCGTTAAGCTACTATTATGGAAATAGCTTGATACCGTGCGCCGTCCTGGGACCGGGCTGAAATATATGCCTTATTTCCACTTTTAAAGCTTTCTTCTTCCTCCTTAACAAGGCTGGGTGCTCCTCTGAGGGAGTGAGCAGTAGATAAACAAACATGATAATGACGAGCACGGGGAGAGGCTTCGCACACTTTGAGGTCTGGTCGTTTTCAGATTCTGGATGTTGGTCGGGCTAAATAGGCCACATAGGACAGATTGTGGTAGATAGAGAGCACAGTGTGAGTTTGAACTATCAAACCTCCGCTCTTTCAGATTTACACTAAAGTTAGCTCCTTTATTATTAATCAACATTGATGTGCTTGTATTGTATTTTTCTCCGAGGTGCTGCTCGACGCTCCTGAGAGTCTCTGACAGAGTAACTGTAAATATGTACACTGAGAAATTGAATTAACAGGGATTATCGACATTATTTTCCACCAAATTAGAACGTTCCATTGATCATGCCACATCCTCCAATCCATAACGCCTGCTGATGATGATAATACTTTGCTGTATTTAGAGAAACACCCTAACCAGATTAAAAGTGGGAACAGATGCTGCTCGGAGCTGAACGCGTTTCAAAGACTTGTATCAAAGGATATTATGGCTTTATTCATTTTGCATGTATCTAGGCCAGCCCAGCCCCTGCCACTCCCACAGACCACATATAAAGAGTGGTGTGGTGGGTGACTATGAAATGGATTAACTTCTCTGGCTTTCTTCACTCTTGAAATGAAATTGCTCATCTTCAGGACTTTCTTTTTGTCCCCCTTCCTCCATCTTCTTGCTTCTTTACCCATCATCTTCCTCACTCAGTCTTTGTCTTTTTTCCAGTATGTAGATGTATAATATGTGATATTTACGGATTAAAATGTCTGAAAATGACTGTATAAAAATTAGATTTTGTTGAGGCATATACTTACACAATCCCAAATGTTTCGAACAATGTTTAATCCAAAGAAACCTGTAATTTCATTCAAGGTAACGGCGCATTTCATTTGTGCCCTGTCAATGGTATTATACCTCCTTTACACACTGTAGTTGCTTAACTTCTGGAGAAACATGTAAAATACCAAATGATACATCAGAGACTGAGGGAGACAGTCGGCAAGCATGACCTAATGCAGCCTGAATAAAACTTTAATACGTTTTGTCCCTGAACATTTTTACCTGAGTCACATCAGATAGATTTCATCTCATCTGCAGTGGTGGTAGTTTAACAATGGAGACAGCGACTCCCATGTCCCCATGCTACTTAACCAGTAGTTTTAATTTCCCCTAGCAGCAGAAATTCCATACCGTACATTTAATATTTCATGTTATATAAAAATACTCCTGCATGTCATTTGTGAGTCACTTTGTAAAGTAAATGCTTAAGAGGAGGTGAGGTGTGGATGTTCTGCTGCAGTTACCTTCCTTACCCTCCATATGAAGCTGAAAGATGAGATAACACTCATGTTAAGCTGGCATTGAGCTGACTTTATCATCAAAGCAACTTCCCATCAATGCAAACCTCTTTGTGAATCCCTTAGTCACAAGCACCACAGGAATAAAGCAGCATGCATGAGTAAAATACACTGGCAGGAGCTTAAATGTGCAAGTTTTTCTAGAAGAAATAAGTGTTAAATTGAAGTGTATGAAATACAAGTGGGAGGTTTGGATTGATTTGGGAGAGATGTGTATCAAAAAAAAATGTGGTGCACTCTGCTGCTCACACAATTACACAAATTCACTACAGGGGCTGAAACCTCAGGATTCCTCTTAAGATGATGAAAAGATGTCTGAGCCTTGTCTCAGATGAGTCTGTAAGGGTGTGCTTGGATTTAAAGACTCTCTGGAGGCTTTTGTTACAAGTTTTCAAGTTCATACATCAATGAAATAGTCATGAACTGCGCCAGTTTGTCAGATTAAGATTGTCAAGCTTAGGTGGTTGGTGGACTGGTTTGATGTCGGCAAAGCTTAATGGCTTGCACCGCTCCCTCCTTCCACCCCATATGGAGAACTTTAATCAGAAATCCAGGAGGACTCCTGTATGTGTTTTCTTTTATTATGAATAGTTATCAGTCATGCATCATGCACTGGACTTTAAAAGGTAAATTAAAATGAAATATATCGTATGTGTTCAGAGTAGGATTCAAGTATGCTGCAATAGAAAGTTCAGAATGTTCTAGATGAATGTATGTCTGTATGTATATAAAGTTATGTGGGACATTTTTTACATCGAACATCCATAAGTATCTCTAAGTCCTCAGGAAGATGAAAACAGTGCCCTAGATTCACTTATTAAAAATTTACAGACTGTTTTGTACATGGCATGGTGTGTGTCAGTCTCTTCTTGCTGATGTTGGCTCAGCTTTGGGCGATGCTGGCTGGATCTGTCATAGAACCTGGCTGATACACAAAGTTGGATCTCAGAGCTGTTGAAAGTAGAGAAAATGACAGAGGAAAAAATCATCCTTCCTAAACTGACATTTTTAAGGTACGCTACTCATGTCAGAAAGCTTAAATTATTGATTTCTTTCATATTCATTAGACACCAGAAATAGTAATTGACTGTGAGCCAATGTCCATGCATCAAATCAATGAGAAAAGCACTTATTCCTCATTTATTCGTTAGAGCTTATAGACTGTGAGACCATGGAGAAACGAGCAACCACAACATATGGCAGATAGTGGATTTCAGGCAAGTCGATTTGTGGGCTGATCAGAACCAGACTCTGTTTCTGTTTAACATTGACCGCAGCAGGGAGAGAGGAGCATGAAGGAGTCAAAGAGCTGTCATTTTTCCCTTAGGGAAGGGAGGGAGGAATTCCCGTGTGGTTTGAAAATAATGTGGCTCTACCTCACTAGAGAAGTTTGTGGGGGCAAAGCACAGAGAGGGAGGAGAAGATTGGTCATAGGACATTTGTTGTAGAAGTTCAGATGTGTCATTAGCACCACAAAAGCCCTCCAATGCCTTAAACCCCTCTAAAATTTGGGTGTGCATGCATGTGTGTGTGAATGCATGTTTCATTGCTCCATGCTTGAATTAAAATGTTTCTCATTAAGGTTAGGGCTGCTAAGCAGCAATAGGCTAGTATGAAGGATGTGGCAGTGGTGCGGTAGTCCTCGTCATCATCAGTTAGCTTGCAGAGGCCACTGACGAGCGCAGATGTTCCCATGCTGCTTCTTAAGCACCATGAATGCACGCATGCCACAAGATGAAAGCCAGATTTATTCCAAATTGTAGCTTGACACTCACCCTGACGAACAATATGATCAAAAACCCAAGTGTGGAGGAAATGAGAATGTTTTTCCTACCGACTTCGGTGGTTCCTTTAGTATGCCTTAATATGGAAACTCATTACTCATCACCAGCTGTCTGTCTGAATTGTTTTTATACTAGCGACAATTCCCCCTTGTACATTTTAAGTAGTACGGGTAGTTTTGACTAATTTTAGGAAACGTCAAAAGTCAATCCTTCCAAAAAACAAGTCATTACACACAAAAAACAACCAAAACAAAACAAAACAGTGATAATCTGCCATCATTGGAATTCTCACAGGATCTTGTTTTGTTGCTGGTTTTGAATGGCAGCTTTAGTGCTAGAACAATTATTTATGTTTTAAGAGAATTTATCCCTTAAGAAATAAAATCTTGTGGTGAAGTTGTCACAGTGAGTTGGTAAATCTTTTGGCAACCGTCCAGAATGATGGGTAAAATCACAATCTTTGAAATTGTTAAACTTAACTGTTTGCATTTTTTTTTTATTTTGCTTTCAGTATAAAGTTCAAACTGCCAACTGCAATCTTCTCCCTTTCTTGGGAGTGTGTTTAGGTTGCTGTATAGCTGTGCACCTACACACATAGCGAGAGCAGAGAGGAACATAGCTGACAAAGGTTGCATGTTTTAGGGCTCAAGTAATGGTTTTAGCTGTCAGGGGAGTTGAAAGAGAAAAAAGGAAGACATAGAGAGAATTAGAAAGAAAGAAAGAGACCTAAGAGAAAAAGAAGCTTTTTTCATCAAAAAGTTAGACAAATCAAACACTTGAATGAACCATACATTAATATTAAAAGTAATTAAGTAATAAGAATTTTAATTGTAAATGACTAACCTTTGCAGACTATGAATGCATTGTTTTTATTTTTGACAGGGGGACATAGTACTTTCAGTCCATAAAGAAATAGTCCATATTAAAGAGAGAAAGAAAGAGAGATTTTATTACTGACATACTTTATAGAAAAACAGTAAGCAGCATTCAAATGTTTATTTCTGAAAAGTCCCCAAGTGGTGGCCTCAGCTACTATTTATGAATAAACTACTAAAAATGCCTCAAAAATCCCTTCTTGACACTGCAGGGGGGGCATCAAAGTGGAACCGCTGAGTCTGCATCAAACAGCATTTTAACTTTGCAAGAGCCCCATTTCATATTGATAACAGTAATATTTTTGCAACAAGTCTGTCTGTTTGTAGAGAATTGCTGGAGTCCAACCCCCAGCACTTGCATGTGCCTCAGCTTAACAGAAAGAGTTAACTTCAGTCAAATTACTAACTTTCTTTAAACCTGGTGATTAAGTTTTTTTTAAATGAGTTAGTCAGCAAGTTAGTTAAGAAGCTGGTTAATCAGATAGTGACTCTGTCTAGTTGTGTATGTTCTCATTGTGGGTCCCAAAGGACAAAGGGTTGGCTCTGTCGGCCTCTGCCCCTCAGAAAAAAGGCTCTGAATGCTGTGTGTGTGTGTTAGTGTCTGTGTGTGTGTATTTGTGTGTGTAAGATGGTGCATGTATCTCATCCATGCTTCAGTGTGTTTCTGTCATTCTAGTTCAGTGAGTGGCCCGCTGGGTGCAGACAAACCCAGGCATTGTGTGTGTGTCCTGCTGCCATGCTGTGTACTGTACTGAATGGGCTGTGGGGAACGAGGCGTGTGAAAATCCCACCCTTGCCCACCTAAAAACTGTCAGCTGTGTGTGTGTTCGTGTGTATGTGTATAGGGTGGGAAATGGTGGGTGAAAGAGGACACTGCACACAGAAACAACCACTCTCTGTGTTTGACAGTACAGAGAAATTCTTTATCATTCTTTTATTTCGTTAACTGGGAAACCTTATCACCTGACAAACGACCCCTAGCAGAAGCCATTGTTGATTCACTGTCGCTGTTTCTGTCTCTTTTTCTTTGTGTTCCTCCCTTTCCCAATGCTATTATATTTACAAATGTCTTAAGACCACTTTCACCGCATACTGACTAGCCTGAATTGTGCAGGTGTAATATTAATGAAGGCCACAGTATATTAAGGTCTTTCTCAGTTCCAGGTCTCTTGTATTGTGCTTCATCATAAATGTTATTAGATTCATGTTTCCCCGGTTGTAACAAGTCAGAATGTGTGCTATAAAAGATGTCTTTTAATATACAATCTAACGATCAAATGTTTCCCAGAATTTTCTTGTATTTTTATTCCTCATTACGTGTACATTTTCTTATTTCTTAACTTTCCCTTGTGCGCATTTTGCTCAAGGGTAGGCTGAAAACTGTTTTTGATAACATTTGCATTAAGTACTATTGCTTGTCTGAATTAAACCCCTTCAACACAAAAGCGTGTAATCACTAGTTTTTACATAAACTGTTGCTATAACATATTTATACCTGTTGTACCTTTTAATTAACCTAATAAAGTGCTGAGTGAAACACATTTATCTTAATAGTCT
>JAPXVT010000024.1:19401645-19413055 GCA_029823135.1 Acanthurus reversus
AAAGGTGTGAATGTGTGTGTGTGTTTGTGTCTGTGTGTGTGTGTGTGTGTGTGTGTGTACCCACCTTTTAGGTTCGACAGGAGGGGTTGAAAGCATTTGTTCCACAAACAAACAAGGTGTCTTGGTTTTGCTGCAGGAGGACTTTGATGAAATTGTGACACTCGTCCTTCAGGAAGCCGGGAGGGAGAGAAGAAAGGAAGTCCGCGCTGAAATTTTTGTCTTTTAATAATAAACACTTTTACTCTAAAAGCCACATGTGGTTTTTAAAACAAGAGGCTCTTTCTTTTCTTTCTTTTGAAGTATGCAGCATGCAGCGTTCTACAGACAGGTGGGAGGAATCATCAAGCATACAATCACTGAGTGCAACATTTGCTTGTTGTTCACAAAGGCATATTTACATGCAACTTTAAGGCTCATTTCAATGTCTTTATGAAGCAAAAGTGATTCATTATTAATGTCGCACGGTTAGAAGTTAAAGTAAATCAAGAGAAAATACAATCATACTGCTTTCTGATAGGAAGATTCTCACTGATGTGCCCTATAAACTGTGATAGCAGAGAGTTATATGAAATGCAGGCGTGTGTTATTGCACCTGCTGGTGTCCCTGTATCTGTTAATGTGTTTCTTTGTGTGTGTGTGTGTGTGTGTGTGTGCGTGTGTGTGTGTGTGGACTAGAAAGACAAAGACACAGTGAGACTGTGAGAAATTACATCTGTTACAGCTTCTTTGTATAGCATAATGTGTGATTCTCAAAACAAGTGTTTTGTGAAGAATAGGGTGACATTTGTTCTATAAATGAAGTTGGAGGTGAAAGCACAGAAGACGCAGTGTTTCTCTACCTTATGCTTCCCTTTCATTCTGCAAGTGTCCACATCTGCCTGTCGTGACTTCCATGTCATTTTCTAGAGGTAAAGAAAAAAAAAAGGATGGAAAGAGATGAGAAAACAAAAGAAGAAGAGAGGGGAGAAAGTAAACAAGATAAACATTCAGGTGGGAGGAACAGAAGGCACTGCAGAGCTCGATAACCAATCTATACTGTGATCAATAATCATCATCTGAGATTCTCCATCATTGATTTCCCTAATGAGGAACCTGCTCTGAGGTGAACTTTATTCTAAGCACTGATTGGAGATCAGTTTACCTCCTTGAACTTATGCTTCTCTGCCAGGGAGGAGGAAATACGATACTGACCCCGAATCAGAACGGAGTCTGTCCAAGGACAGATCCCGCCTCAGAGCTGGGAGCTCATTTCTGTTGATTGATAGGCTTGCTAACCTTGTGCACACACACACAAGCGTGTATATACACACAGTGCCTTGGCCTGTAGGTCAACACTAGCCAATACCTGCCAGTCAACTACAAACACACAAACTTGTAGGCCTCTTTCATTGTCACACACACTTATCAGTCAATGCTAAGTTATAACTGGTATCCATAAATACACACACACACACACACACCACTTTCGTCCCTCCCCAGCATAGCCTGAGGGTCAGTGCCGGGCCGCTGGTTCAGACCGCCGCGTACCCGCCGCTGTTGTACAACATGTTTGGAGCCTTGCCACTGATTAAAGACCCTCAGTCATCAATCAATCTGTGCGTCTCCCACCAGCCTTTCATCTGCAGCCTGCTCTCATTAAGACCCACTCGCCAGGCTTTGACATTGAAGTGGACGAGGTGGAGGGAAGGCGGGTTGCTGTATACACAAGAATGGCCTTGTTTGAATTCTGTTTGCATGCATTATGTTAAGGGCAAGCGATGCCAGCGAGAAGTGGCTGGAATGAGATGGAGAGTGGGTTATTACAGCCCAGGGTCTATGCAAATATGAGGGGATTTTATGAATAATCTGAAAATATACAGTGGGATCTTCTTCCTCCCTACATGCACCTTGTCTTTGTGTTCTGCAGCTTATCTCTTCTTTCCTTCCACTCTTTTTTGTTCTTTAATTCCCTCTCTTTTTCCTGCTCATCTTCATCCCCTCCTCCTCCTCCCTCACTTCCTCTCCTGTCCTCTCAGCTTCCGCTACGCACCCGTCAGACCTTCTCGCTGTCCCACTGATGAGCGTGGATGACGCAAGTGGATTGCTCGCTGATTGATTGGATAATCTCCTTAACGAGGTCAGCACGGCGAGCACGGCAGGCTCACACCGGAGAGCCGGTGAGTAAGACCGCTGGCAGGCACAGGGACACGCCCACGTGCACACTCACACACATACAGTGGCAGTCACAGCTCAACTCAGAGGTATTAGGGTTACGTTGTCAATCACAGCATGCCGAGAACAACACGTCCTCAAAGAGACAGACCTCTCACTCACCTTACTGAAAAAGATCTCGTCACTGTTGGCAGTGTCTGTGTCCACCGTGTATATGTGATCCCTGCGAGCAATGGAGGGAGGGAGAGAGAGAGAGAGAGAGAGAGAGAGAGAGAGAGATGAGATGAGATGATAAAAGGTCAGACAGCAGCAGACAGTCAAAAATTCAACAAACAATAAACCCGTTTCTTTTCTTCCCTGTGTTTTCCCCCTGCAGGCTGCAAACAACGTCAGAAAATGGGGCTTTGTATAAACTTTGTTCAAACTTCAAAAATGACAATAAACAAAAGGAGGCCAGAGCTATTTGCTCTGTCAGACAGAAACACTCAACAAAGGTTCAGAGCACTGTGGCGCAGGCCCGGGGACAAAGCCTCTTTGTCCCACAGAAAGGTCTTGAAGGGGGGTGAGGGGAGGAGGGGGAGTTTGAGACGGGAGGTGCCAAGTCACTCAGAGCTGTTCAGGTCAATTAAGCCTAGTGTTTGAGCCACAGGAAATCTATACTAACACTCATTATAGCTCAGACAAGAAGACTTGTGTGTGCTGGCCTGGAAATATACTCTCCTCCTGTATTACACAGTCCAGTCATATAGGCCCCAGCAAGGCATATGGAAGACATAAAGCCCACAAGGGTTAACTGCATAGATAGAGGGGGTGGCAGACCAGGCATGCAGCTACACCTATTAACCATGGAGAATTAGGGTGCAGACAGGGAGAGGGAGGGTGCAGCAGGGGGTAAGAAGGTGTAGAAGTGGTGCGAGCCCAAGAGAAAGAGGGATTTTCCTCGTTTGAAGAGAGAACCAAAGGTGACGCTGCCAAACGATGTAACTGCTTTAATTTGTTGGAGATTAGCTGTTGAACGTGTTTTTAATCAAAGTGTATAACAGTGGCATCGTCAGACTCACGGCTTAATTACGTTCCAGCTCCCCAACCTGCGCTCAGCCAGTCAGCCTGCCTTGCTCTCTCATTAACTAAATCTAATAAAGTCTTTGGAGGAACAGGCATCTTGAAATGAATCCACTTATATCGCTTTCCTGGGGGCCAGCACCATCTCCTCGAGGATAAAACCCAGTCTACTGTACATTATCAGCCATGACGCCAAAATTGAATAATTAATCTTTGAGAGCAGCTGAAATTATGAAAACAGCTCTGCTTTCTCGGCGGGAGAGACACATTTCCGGTGAGGCCACGGGCAAAATCAGTGAAACCTTTATGTTTTATTTTCTGTCGCTATCCCTTCTCCCGCTTGTCTACGCTGAGATATAAGTCTGCAAAATTCACATGACTTTTCTACAGCACTCCATGCTCTATTCACCTCAGCAAACATTTGCACAGTCCATTAATAAGTCACATGACTAAAGCTACAGTACTAAGTCTACAAAATAACAGTTTACTGAGCCAAGAACTTATGTTTGGTTACTTGCCAGCAAATTGGGTTTCTTAATTTTTGGGTTCATAAAAACCCATTTTAAAAACCCAACTCTCACTCCTCACAGGTCAGCTCTGCTCGCACAATCAATAACCTCCACCAAAAAAACTAATATTCTCTGAAATCGATTGTACAAAAAACAAACAAATAAAAACATTTTCATGTAACATTTAGCCATGAAGAAGAAAAAAGAGAAGAAAGTAAGTCAACTTTAGGTCACTGGGATGCATCCAGTGTCCTTCCTGGATACAAGTTCACTTGCTTGAGTAAAAGCCAGATGCTGACCTTCCCTCTGCCGGTACTAAAAGTCAAGTGTTTCAGGCTAAAACCACAAGCGCTGCTTGCAAAATGTTTTTTGTTAAGGTTGTCCGGTAGCACGATCATTGCACTACTCAGGCTAATTGATCTGGATTGTATTTCCTGAGCAGCCTTTCTGTGTTTCACTGTTTCTTTCACCTTGCTGCCAGGGAAACGGGATACATAACATGCGGCTACAGTGAATGTGATTATGAAAATGGCAACAGTGATTTGTCAGAGATAGAGGACAGATACAGAAGAAGAAACTGTTTAATGCAAAACATGACAGGCGATAACGCTGACGGATGAGATCATTATAATGTTCAGTTATGTCTCCTGAAGTTCGCCGACTTGTTCGTTTAACTTCATTTACATCTTTATATTAATATTCAAACTTTATATTAAAAAGACAAAACTAAATCAAAAGCTATTAAATCAGAGGATTACTTGGCGGATTTAGTGTAATCCCGTGGGTTATTTTAGTGTCTTCAATTTTAAAACAGCTCATGAGAAATCTGTAATTGACTGCTCCATAATTTTCAGCAGTAACCTTCTCAGCTTTGCTCCCCGACTTGTGCCTCTCTTGTCCCGGTGCTGACAGCATCCTCGAGGGGCCGAGGCCTTCCAGCCGCAGGGTGTTTGGTTCCAACCGAGATTAGAGGGAGCCAAGCGATGAGGCGTCCCTCAAACATCCTGACTAGCGATGGAGGAGGACAATGGAGCGGCTGTGTCTGTGTCAACACCAGCTCTCTCAACACACATATGTGTAAGGAGTCATGCTCGCACAAACACACACATGCACCCTGTCACCTCACTGCACCTGAACTCATACAACAACTTCAAATTCACTTCCCTCTGGTGTCTGAGTCATATCTAAATGACAAAAAGCAAAGGCATGGTCTTAAAAAACAACACTGGTGTAGTTTATGTTGTAGAACATAAAGTACAGAGCCAATCACATTATTGTGCGCGGTTTTCCAAGGCAGACCTGAAGTTTAGAAACTGATTTTTTACCTTCAAAGCAGCCAGTGGAGTATTTATTAACACCATGAAAATCAACTTGCGGAGAGTTTAAAACTGCCAAAAATTCATGGTCCATCACAGCCAAAGTCTAATTCCATTTACTTCCTGGCAAAGTTACATTATTCTAATGGCGTATGACGCTCTGTACCATAAGGCTATGCATTCAAAAAATTTAATATCATCACTAGAGTAATTGTCATTATTGTTGTTCTATTTGATGATAAGTCAATTAATCATTTAGTTTATTTGATAGCACAAATAGCACAAAAAACAGAGCTATCTAGTCAACATAAGTAAAACAGAGGAAATCATCAGGTCTTCACATTGGAGAAGCTGCAACCAGAAAGTTTTTGGCCTTTTTGTTAAGAGTATATCTAAAAATATTAAGCAGTTATTAAAACAGTGTTTGGTTCATTTGCTGCCAATTAATTTAAATAAATTAGTTGTGCAGCTCTGCAAGAAACAAAAGGAAGAAACAAAGAATAACCAAAGATACATAAATGATGTAGTATGATGAAGTAAAACAAGTTTCTTCCATATGAAATGTTGCTGTCATACTGTCATTCTGAAATCTTAAATGTTAAAGCATTAACAGGGAGTATAGAGCAAAATCCTGCGTAAGTACAGCACACTGCACGCACAACAGAGTGGTTGCCTTGTTAGCATTAGCATTTAATACTTTCTTATTATGAGTCCTCCCTGAAAACAGGCTTCTACTGACCCAGCAGCCTAAAGGCGAGGTCAGATTTCAAGACAGCTCTTGCTGACTGAGTGAGACTAAACAACCATCCTCAGTAAAAGCTGCTGTCTTGGGGCAAAAATACAGCAAAGAGTAACAACAATACAGTCTAATTTCATCATGCAGCAGCCTGTTTCAATTTGTACTAAGCAGTGTGATTATATAAATAGGTTTTCTATTGCTCATTGTTTATAGAGTGGAATCCATTTACGTCATAGATGTTTACGTCAGTGTGAGAATGTCTGAGAAATGTATGAGTGTTCCTCTGTTAAACGTGTGTAATATGCTCACTAGCACAGGTATCACCAGATCAGGTAAATTTTTTCGAATGAAGTTTAATAACTCGTGAAGTGCAGTACATGATGGGAATACTTAATGTTGTACACGATATACAGTGTGTGAGTTAAAACGTAAATGTCACCTCATTTATTCTCCTCTTCTTCACTATGGGTTTAACTCCTGCTAACTGTTGCCTCATTTAATGTCACATTTCATGGTGAATCTCGAACCAGTCACACCACATGTGACTGGTACCAGCGAAATCATCATTAATTGTCAGGAGGCTTGGACTACATCACAATTAATCTGTACCAGAGGGCTTTCACAGTCTGACACTGTGCCAATTCCCGCAGGCTGTGGGCTACAACTTGAGACACATTTTGGCACCAATAAAAGCATGCAAAGTTTGCTACAGTCTGCAAATCATCCATGGATGTGAGGACAGGGGAGGACACTTGATTACTTTGATACTGAAGGAAACATAAAAGCTTAATGACTCTTAAGCCCAAATGTACATGGGCATTTTTTTTAAAACAGTGTTTTTCCTTCTTCATTCTAAAAAAAATCAGACTGGCACTCATCCATAACAAGCAACACTGGCAGTGGGGACTGCAATGTGAAAGTGTTAAATTTTGTAGCAATGACCTCCACACTGCATTCTGACACCTATTCGCTCAATATAGTAGAAGAGTTACGGTAGATAAATGTGTAAACATGTATTTTGTCCTGTTAGCAATGTTAAAACCAGCACTATTTTCATTATGTCCACCACTGCACAGAATCGCCCAATGTAAACAAAGGATGTAAAGGCCCCCATTCTGTTGTCATAAGCCAAAAACTGTTGTTTTTTTCCTGTCAAAAGTCATTACTGCAAACTGACTGACTGAATATCTTCATCCTAGAAGGAGTTTTCTTTAGAAAGTCTGTTTTCAGTGTCCTTAAACTGTTTGCTTGTGTCAATGAAAAGTTCAAACGCACAGGAAAAGCTTTAACCTTTAGCATTTAAAAAAATACTCAACTACATAAAGAACTGGCCTAAGACAAGTTCTGGAGTCTTTTTCTATTATTTCCGAGCAGAAATATGGACGATAAAATTGCAATTACATAATGAGCCAGAGATAACATCCTAAGAGTCTAAATCCATGTGCATGGTGTCTCTGTGGTCAAGTTTGAATTAGTTCATTTAAAGACGGGGGGTCTTTTTTGTGCAAATTGCAGCAATTAGGTACGAGGGAGTTTTAAGTACACTCATTTTCTCCAGAATCTGTCACGGCCACTGCTGCTGCTGCTGCAACTGTTGACATGGCTGAGAGGCAGGCCAGTCAGTGTGCTGAACCAACTAATTTCCACTGGTTTTAAGAGCACCACCAGATTCTCCTTCAGCTCTCCAGTTGTGGATTGTCTTGTATATTTATATAATCCATTTTCCCTGTGGGGATAATAAAGTTACCTTTGGCCTTTGAGCAACTTCCCTGAGGAGACATAATGTACATCACGGTTTTTAAAGCTTTTTATCCAGGCCAATCACTGGACTCACATCTAACTGCTTCAAAACAGTCTGAGAGCCAAATTCAAAGCTCAGCTTCAGAATTTGTCTTATGGCCTTTAATCCACCTGTAATTGATCTTGCTGCATATCATTTTCTTCCCTATCATTTCCTCACTCTTTACTGTAAACTATGAATCAAAAACGCTCTCAGGGGATGGCAGAGCTCTGTTACACAAAACATTAAGATTTACTATAAAGTGGCTGCGCTGCTGATGATGAAATTCATGACAGTGTGAGATTCTGAGCAAAACGAAATAACAGAAGCCTTTGACAACAATTGGGTGCAGACAATTGGCTGTCAATGTGAATCACTTGGCCTGAGCTTCCCGTTTCCCCGAAATCCAGCGAGAAAAATGTCTGAGTAGGACGGAAGGTATGCAAATATCCTCTCCGACACAAATATAGCTGCTGAAAACGGATGGGCACAGACAGAGAGAATGAGTTGAATGGTCAAGGCAAGACAGTAGACCAACTGAGTGCGGGCAAAAGTGTGAGATTGAGCGCTATAGAGTGACATAGAGGGTCTCCATCGGACACGTAGCCATGCGTGGCCATGAGAACACAGAGGCTTTGTGTGAAAGAATGTCGTTTTCATAACAGCGCATTTCTTCTGGGGTGACGGCGAGCCAGCTTGGTCCATCTGCTGGGCCTTTGTCAAACTATCACTCCGCTAGTAGAGAAGAGAGGAACGAGATTAGCATGCACCCCGCACCTTTGTCCAGCACTCCTCTTTCCGCAAACCAAATGCCGGCACGTCCACCCTCCTCTCCACCTCCCGCCTTTTCTCTCTCATCACCCTCTTTACCCATATTCCTCTCTCTTCATAACTGGATCATGGGTGGTAGGGGAGGGTCCATTGTACATTGTTTTGGCTTTCCCTGGTTCAAATCCTCTCCACAAAGTGGATGGGAGGGAAACCGGGGAGGCCAGCAGGCACCTCTGGGCTGTGAAGGGAGTTGTTGAAGTTGTGAATGGGCTGAGGGCAGCGAGAGGCCCTGAGTGATGCGGTGGCATGAAATACAACAAGCCACAGTTCACTCACCCCCAATCTGGGGCAGGTTGTTCTTTTTGAAGGCTGGAGTTCTCTTTCTAGTCTTCTACATTCTCTCCACATTTGCTTTTGTGAGTATGTCATATGTGTGTATGTGCGTTTTTGTGTGCAGCTGGGTCAGCAGGGTGAGGGCCATGTCTTCAGCATCGCACTCAGACAGCAATTAGACAGGCATGAATAATAAGAGCATAAAAGATGTGATTTTCTTTAGATTTATTAGATAAAATGGACCAATTATTTTGAAAATATTTCCCGCATCTCCTTTTTAATTGCCTTAACCGTAACCCTAATCGGGTAAGTAAAGGAATTAGAACTGAATGCTCTAACTAAGGTATATCTGTTTTAAGTTACTTAATTTATGCCCTTAAATTACAAAACTCACAGAATTTGCCATTTAAGCAATAATGCTAATATTTCTACATGTTTTTTCAATACAGCATTAATATCAGGGTTTAAAATGAAAAAGAATCACCTTCCAGATGGCATTTTTAGCACCGAATCATTAATGATCTCCGTTTAAGCTTACACGCCAGTAAAAGAATATCCCATGACCACTCACAAGGAAATGCATACATGTGCTGGTGTTTGCGATTTGCCTCATGTAGCCGGGAGTAGCATTACAAAATGCAGAATTTAACTGCATGACAGCTGCTAGCATAGACAACAAGGTCAGTAACGCCTGTAATTTATTATCTATGTTGAATCGCCCGCTGGTATCAAAGTTCATAGATATACACAGGTTGAAGTCTTCTGATTTCTTCAAAAGAGTCATGTGATATAGGCTTAACGAAGCAGGATGGGCATGTCGTGACTAACGGGAACAAATCAAGTATATCCACATACTTATGTTCAAAATCAAACCCAAGCAATTTGCTCTTAGATTGGATTGTCCGTTGCCTGACTGTTTATTCTACACTACATTAGCATTAGGCTAACAGCCAAAACTCAATGTTGCATCAAAACAAGTCTCAAGGGGACAAAGATAAATATAATCAACGTAATGATCTGACAATGTTGATATAAATAAAGGAAGGCAGTATTTTTAAAGGAACCTTGATATTAAACACAACTTCTAGCTTGCCATTTACACTCCGGGCGCGCCTCCTGAACTGGCTGCAGTCACAACAACCTGTAACTTCAGTTCCTGCTTCGAAAACAACTTGGCACTAATTCGAGAGCATGAGTTACTATTTCCAGGCTCTGTAGCTTATATTTTTGCTGGATGAATTGCTACACGCCCTACAAGAAAGAAAGTATTTTTACATGTTTTCAAAGTTGAGTTTTGAATAGAAACTTTTAATCCAGGTGGTTATGATGACTGGAGCTGCAAGCTTTGTTTCACAGTGTGGACGTGGCTGGATGTCGCTGGTGCTGTGAGGAGAGGGAGAGGAGGCAACCGTGTAATCCCAGTCATTAGTGGGTTTTAACAGGATTTGGTGCAGCTACAATAATGGAGACTCTAGTGGCCTCCACTGCGAGACCCAAAGAGACCCGACAGGGAAGAACAGCAGCCACAGAGGCTCGACTGTTCCAGGGGACTCAACTGAGAGAAGGTAATCTGGATTTTTTTTTAGTGCGCATGTGTGTGTCTCTGTGTGTGTTTGAGTGAGTGAGCAACGGTAAAATTTAGGTCCTTCCACTCTCACATAGATCTGTCTCTCTCTCCCACACACACACTCACACACACACACACACACACAAACACAAACACACACATTCTCTCTCTGGTTCCCATGCTTCCCAGCCTCATAGAGGGGTGTAAACAGAGTGTGGTTGGTGTTACCATGGTGAGGGCCGACTGTGGGCCAGGAATGGCGACTATGCCCCGCATGTGGAGAGACCTGGGGCATGCTCACTTAGGCAGGCAATACAGTAACACACACACACACACACACACACACACACACACACACATACAATATGAAAAGGCTGTCCTCAAGCTTACACTAATCTTTATGAGAAATTCTATTTTCATAAAACCTCGGGTTGTATCCATCATTTCTGTCATCATGTTCACTTGATTGCTGAGATCTTGTTACTTGGTCACGTTGCTGAAAAGACGTAGTCAAATTCTAATGTTTTAAACAACAAACCCATGTCAACCAAACATATTTAGAAAAGAGAAGTCAAAAGGAAAGTGTATTACCCAAACCTTCCATTGTAAACATTCATCACAGTCTAAAAAGTTTACAGATCGACTTCTTGGTTCAACTTTAAACGGATGTAGTTGTGCACACACACACAGTTTTCTTGGGTAATGAGCCATTCTGTACCTCCAAATAGAGTTTTTTAAAATATTCTGTCAAAACAGTTGGCTTGTTCATAACCTGCCTGATCGCTTGACTGCTCGCCTTTTAACACATCAAACTTAATGTTTATGCAGCCATGTCACCAGATCTCAGCAATTACTTAAAACCCACATTTGTGAAGTTAAAAAAGGACGTTTCAGTCCCACATCTTAAAGTATCTTGAAGGCATCTAGTGGTGAAGTTACAGATTTCACTAAAATATATGCCAATATTGCCTCTCTGCCAGTATCTGATCTCTCTCTCTCTCTCTCTCTCTCTCTCTCTCTCTCTCTCTCTCTCTCTTTATACACACTATTTTTTTTTTCATTACATCTTTGTGTTGGTAAAGTTTGATCTTTTAAGCTGATAGATTTGCTTTTGCAAGAAGCCTCTAAAACTCTAAAAGTCTCTGAAAGTCTAAAACTCAAAATAGTACTCACAAAGGTAGA
>JAPXVT010000024.1:19461923-19473814 GCA_029823135.1 Acanthurus reversus
TTTCCATCTACTTGTTTTTATGTGCATTTAAAAATCTGAGAATGCCAGAAATTTGGGGGAAAGAAAATGCTTTTTATGATTGGCAAAGGTGGAAAAATTCATGAAAGTGTAATAAAAATAAATTCGGCAAATAAATCCCAATAATCACTAGTTTCTACTATCATTTGAAATTTTTCTTGTACCGTCATCTTGTTTTGCCCTCTTGTTCTGCAAAAAGATAATGTCATCAGACTGGAAACCAGCTGTTTATCTCAATGCACCCAACTCTAAATACTTCTAAAATGGTTATGGATGAAAACACACATTAATTAGTATTTTCTTTTGCCACTTGCGCAGAAAGTGGTTCTAATTTGCTCTGCATTTGGATAGAAACCCGCATGTGGTGCCAAATCTCTCCCAAAATTTATGAAGTAATCTGTCATTTAACGGAGTATTTTCCATAGAAACTGT
The DNA here is from genome assembly GCA_029823135.1 of Acanthurus reversus. Classification (NCBI taxonomy): domain Eukaryota; kingdom Metazoa; phylum Chordata; class Actinopteri; order Acanthuriformes; family Acanthuridae; genus Acanthurus; species Acanthurus reversus. Next base: position 19,462,374 of record JAPXVT010000024.1, read on the forward strand.
TTCAAAACCCAAGCTCTGTGAAAGGGTTATCCAACACAGAAAATGTGCGTAGTCACTCTTCAGTTAAATGATCCACTCCAAAAAGTCGTTATATTAAAAAAACAACCACCAGCTCCCCTCTGAACAGCAGCAAAGCAGCAAAAACAGAAGCAGAAAAATATCTTTACTCAAAGAGGAGTGTATGGGCTCTTTGTTCATCATCAGCAGCAGTAGTGCTCAGCCAGGCTATTTAATGCTTGGCTGGGGAGTCAGGCAGCATTTTATCTTTGTTTCAGCTCACATACCTGAGGAATACTTTTCTATTCCCAAACATTGCACAGGGCAAAGGGTCTTAGAGTCGATAATTTATGAACTGCGTTTCACAGCCCCTGTGTGTACCAAACACTTAGCAGAAATGTCTTTCAGGAGGGTAAGAGTGTTGTGATGTGAGGCCGATGGTGACACTTAGAGCATTTTCAGCTGATTTTCTTTCCCGCTGATATTTTGTTTCCTCTCAGTCTAGATGGTGTGCCATCTGAAGGTGAAAGCTGTAGGGTAGAGACACTTCGTGGGTTCTCACTGAGAGGAAGGGCGGAGGTGGGGGGCAGGAGGGCTGCTAGGCAATAGATCAATGACTCCTTGTTCCCACTGAGACATATAGGAAGTACAGGGCAAGCAGCAGCCGGCGCCCGAAAATAGCTCCACCGATTGCAGCTCAGCTTTAACCCAAATAATGGGGAGGCTGACCGAGGTCTGTGGAGGTCTCTACATTTTTGATTAGCTCGTGACCTCTGGGTAGAGCGGAGACAAAACAGAGATTTCATACTGAGGAGATAGAAAAATGGGACAGGGCTGACAAACTAACTGTCTCTGTCTGTGGCCTTGAACTGGTGTTTTGCTGAACATTTGAGTAAAAGATCAGAATGTAAGGTGGAAATGCAGCCCAAGCACACTGTGTGTCTATGTGTGTTTGTCTGCAGGCATGCATGTGTGCATGGAGCTTCTGTCTCATCATCCATCACATCTGTCAGATTAAACCTACCTAGGCCACTAATGGCTTCAAGGGAATGTCAGAAAGTCAAACACCCACCCACCCACATAGATAGACTTGCACACACACACACACACACACTATCTCTGTCCACTTACAGCTTTGTGTTCTGAAGCAGCTTGACACTGAATATGAAAGCTTAGACAAATAAAGTATTATCAAAGCCTTTTCCGAGGGGACAGCGGCTGCCGAGACTGAGTACACATTCAGATAAGATTAAACTTTAATGATCTTCGTGGATACTTTACTGTATTAATAGAAAAACAGGGATGACTCTCTCATTAAAAAACAAAGAAAGGCAGTTCAGTTTACATCTTGCAGTTACCAGCTAGGATAGTTAAATCTTTTTAATCCATGCAAACATTGTGGTTCCAAGAATAGAAATGTCAGTGTGTTGGTCAGTCCAACAATTTGGCTCACATTGAAATTTACAAAACTATTGCACAGGCTTGCATGAAGATCTTACAGATATTCATGGTCCCCAGAGGGAAAACCCTTACTACTTTGGTGATCCTCTAACTCCATTAAGTGCTACCAGCAGGTTGACATTTGTGGTAGAATGTTGAAAAACATCAGACAGATTGCCATTAAACACAAATTCATGTTCCTCACAGAATGAACTGCTTGGCAATCCCTGTCTTTTGTTTTGTTTTTACTGCTGACATTTGCAGTTAACTTAGAACACCACTGTGCTGAAAGGGTGTCCTCGTGGAGCCACTAGCGTGACTCTTAGTGTTGTTCTACAGCATCTCTCTCCATAAAGCCAGTTTCCTCATATGGAAACCGCCATATGCTGTAAATGCAGGTCTGTGTAGGTGAAGAAATTCCAATTTTGCAGAAACCTTTCAAATATGTTTCCCTGCTGAGCCACAACATCTTTACGACTGTTATCTCTATGCAGCCTGATGAGAAAAGACAAGACTCAGCTTTTTCCCTGACCCAGAAAATAAAGCAGCAGATCAGCATGCAATAAATAGAAAAAACATGAATGGATGCGTAAATAAAAATGAAGTAAATAATTAAAAAGATGATTTTTCTGGACATGTTGGCTCATTAGTAGAATGGACTTCAGAGGATTTCATCTCATTGTGCTGTGCATCCACCAATGAGACTCTTCCTGTTGACTGAACAGATAAACAGATTCCAGCGGAGAGCCGCTTCTGCCATAATGAACCTTCCTCTCTTTCCTTTCTTTTCCTCTGTCTCTGTCAATTTCTGCTTTTGTTTTTTACCCCCCACTCTCCTGTCTGTTTCCCTCGCCCTCCCTTCTGCCTCGACTTCTTTCTGCACCAACCCTCCTCTCACCCTCCATCCCCGCCCTCACTCGCCTTTTCTCAGGGTCAATTAGGCTACAGTAACTAAACAGCAGTGCACCCTGTCACATTCCATCCCGTCCCCCTCAATGAGTGACTACAACTTACACTAAAACAAACGGGCTCTGAAGGAACCCGCTCCAGCTGCTATTACCATATGAACAACTCACTTCCTAACGCACAATGAGCTACCTTGACAGACCTTCTGTGGCCTCAGGCTGTCCTTCGCAGAACTGTGCTATTAATGGGGTATAAAGAAGGGTCTGTGTGCAGGTTGTCTGCCCTGTTTTGCCTCCACTGGTCTGGCCGGGTCCTCCTGGGTCTGCTTTCCCAGCGCTGCAATATTTACTTCATAGGGGGTTGACAGAGCAGCAAATACGCTCGCTGCCGCACACCTATGCACACACAAGCTCACAGCGGGGCGAGCAAAAGCACAGAGAAAATACATGAAACAAAAACTTTGAAGTGCGCGCACTCGCACACATGTTCCCACAAAAACATGCACACACTTTCAACTACAAAAGTACCATACTGTGCACTTGAGAGGCCAACCTCCACCAAAGGCAGATCTATTTCTCTTCTCTCCTCATCCGCCTCCTCCTCACAGAAACACTTCAAATCTAACAGGATGTCAGCAACCGAATCTTTAAGAAGGAAGGGAACAGGTATTTCTTCTTCTATTTTAAAGCAGTTTCAGACATTTTCATGTAAATACTGTTTGTTTTTGCACCAGTACGAACCTGATTCAACTGTGTTCAGTGCATAAGAGGTTTTTCATTTACTTTTTTTGTTTTTGTGGAAGTTGGATCTTTTCTCTTGTGCACAGGAATTGATATTCCTCTGTCAGGTTTGCATGAAGTAAATAGAAAAAGAGCTGGCTAATTAGCAGGAGTCAATGCACAGGCAGTGAAGAGACAAGAACAAGGTCGACAGCGACAGAAAGAGACACTTAATCAACAGAAATTAAATTAAACTGATGTGTCATTCACCTTTTCATTGAAATGCAGCACAGCAATAAGTATTTATTACCAAACATGTCACTACATCTTCCTCTCTTGTCTGACATGGTCAAATTATCTGTATTTGCACAAGGACAAACTGTAAATGTGAGTACTGTGTCCTCTGGGGACAAAGTGTAATTCACACCTTGCAGGCAGGTAGATCAGTTTTTCTCGCAACCTGATACTTTCCTCTACATCTCAACCTTAAATGCTAGCTGCATTTTCAAAAAAACAGCAGTATCGACTGAAACACAGTAGGGGGAAATATCATGTGTTTTGTCCGGGCGCTCAACACAAGTTTGTTTGTCTTATCTATGCATTTGATCTGTTTGGGGGAGGAAGTTTTGTTGAATGGCTCTTTGTGATCGACCACTATAGCTTACATCCTCGGCCCGCAGCGTGGGTGGGCAGGAACACAATCAGATGGGTTCGATTGAACGCTCGACCCAACACTCGGTGGAATCATGTTCTCCTCCGTTTGAACAGGGAAAATCTGATCTATTGTTTGTTTCAATCTTAGAGAAGCCAGAACACACCCAACGATCAGATCAACGTACGCTGACTTTGACATGTTTTTATCTCAACACAAAGAGGCAGAAATAATATATTCACCTCACTGCCAAAATGTGTAATTGAGAAACATGCTGATAGAAACTGCAACTCAATGCTCTTAGTTTGGCTGCACTTTGATGTTTAAATTCACAAACATATTGAAAGAAATGGGAAACAACAGATGGTGTGAAAAAGTGTTTTGTTTAGCAGAGATATAGTGTCACACCTTGTTTTAGTGTCTCCATTTAAGTTTCAGTGATGGTGCCAAAAATCATCAGTGAGAACAATCTTCTTTACACTTCCAGTATATGAGGTTTACTATGCATACAATATTGTATCTCAATAAATGCTAAGTTATATGAAATGCAATGATGATATGGGTGTATGAGAAATTTTCAGGAAATTTAATGTATATATTAAACAACCTCTTTGGTTTGTTTTTGTCTAACTCAGTAAATTGCCCACAATGCTAAGATATTTTAAGGAGAACTGGTATAACTAAAGGTCTGAAAGCTGACCATTTCATTTATCTCATCATATAAATAGTATTCTGTCAATACTAAAGGGTAGAACTGGGGAATATATCAATATCATATTAATATCATGACTGATGATTGATAATCAGTGTAACCTTCTAGATTTTTGGTATCCTTACGTCATATTATGGCATATGTGTTGTTTTCCTGTTTTTAAAGGCTATATAAAAGTTGAGTGAATTACTTTTCTAAACTAACCAGACTGTTCTAGTTGTTTTAATATCTACCTTGACCCACTTAGTCATTATATCCACATTACTGATAATTATTTATCAAAAATCTCATTGTGTTAATATTGTGGCAATATTGATATCAATATTTGTTCACCCCTTTGGGATGCAAATAAAGATTATTTCCTCAATAATTAATCTGCAGACATTTTTTATTAGTTCATTCATCATTTTGTCCACTGAAAAAGTCCACTCTAGTTTGTGAGAGCTCAGGGTGTCCTATACACGAAGTCAATCAATAACTCAAAGATATCACGGTAAAGTAAAACATCATATCAGTCTGTTAACCACTCTACAACAGTTTAATTTACTCCATTCTTGCCTCTTTTCATCTTTTAATTGTCTCCATCAGGCATCTGAAACACAACAAAGAAAATGTGAGTCACAGAATTTCTCACGGATCAGCTCTTCATCTGACCACAAAGTCATCTGACTCCCAGGACACGTACGACCCACCGACACATGATACACAAACCCAACCCAAAACCCTGACAGTGGAAACCAGAGAGGGACACATATGCAACACATCCCATAGCATAGCGTGTCTTCACCCTTGAGCAGTCAGCGTGTGGTGCTGTGTAGCTCTGGATGTGTGTGTGACTTCAAGAGGGTGTGCTCATGATTTACAATTGCTTGTGTGCTCACACATGCATGCATCTACTTTTTGCTCCTCTCATTTGTTTAAATATTGACTTCAGATTATAGATTTTCATGCCCTCTTTGTTCAATGAAAACCATGTTTCTTCAAATTTGGTGACTTTTATTCTGAATTCTATTCTGATAACCTGAAGAATTAAGTGTTCCTAAACGGGTAAATTTCTTACTTTTTTTACTTAACAGACTCTTTACAACTCTCGCGGATGAGCTGGAAAATAAATCTTCCTAAAGCTGGAAAGGGGCTGCTACATTGAGTGTAACAGGTGACGCTACAAACATATGATGATCATATAAAATATGATGCTCAGCTGTAGTTAATATTAGCTTAAACATCTACAGCTGTAAAATGCAACACACGCATTAAGGCAGCAGCAATGTGAATCCAAAAATCTCATAGTAGGGAGTAATGAATTCACTGCAGAACGATGACTTTTACTTTTAATAATTTATGTAAATTTCGCTCCTGATGCTTTTAATTAAGGGTCATTTTGAATGCAGGTCTTTACTTGCAGTGGACTATTTTTTCAGTGCAGTATTGGTATGTTTCTTTAAGTGAAGGATCTTTTCCATATGATGCCTCTTCTCCACGGGTGTGTGCACATCATCTAGAATTTCCAGCTAACCGTCACAATGTAATAAAAGCTTGTCTAAAGCTTGTTATCTCTCACACATATTTGTTCACCAAACTCCACCATAAAACCCCTCAGAGGTGGATAAAGTTCCATCATCCACCTGGTAATAAAATGCACTGTTTGTACTCTCATACAAATGACTGCGATACAGGTGCGCTCCTCTCTGTCCATCCAAGAGATAGCTATCAGTTAAAAAGGTAACCAAAACCTCCTCCCTTGTCAGCCCCCCACCCCTTCCCCCCGTTCTCTGCATTCGCCTCCTCATTACATCCCGCTGTGAATAATATCTCCTTTTAGCTCTGTTTACTTGAGGCATATGGCAGACCTACTGTAGTCAGCAAGCTGTTCCTATGACTAATGTACCGCCGTGGTTTTGTTGCTGCACTCATATGACCACATCATATGATGACGATATTTAAGCCCATTTGAACCAACAGCTGAACTCATGATACAGTATGCCCACTACGTCTGAGAGGAAGAAAGCAGTCAAGAGGAAAGAGACGACAGATACGTTTGAGGGCAAAAACAGTATAAATGCTTCTATTGATCAAACTTTAACCATCCGCTCCTGAAGCCTCTTTAGATGTAACACAATGCATCCTTGGGAATGAATAACTATTGCTAATGGCTATAAAAAGCTAACATTCTAGCCACAAAAATCGATATCTCCCCCAACCACAATCTTTATTTAATCTCAGTATAGTGGCACAAAGAATTAAGGATGAAAAGCGGATGAGAAATTGCTCATTCAGAACAGAGTGGGAGACATATCCTCCTCCTTTGGATTATCCTAAATTGACTGAAGCCCTATAGCACCTATCCAAAGTTTGCACACTACAACGGCATGTTAACTGGTTCACACTGAATCATCCAGGCTAAAAAATCCCCTCTGTTGCTATCCGCTAAGGTGCTTCAGATAAAAATAGCGCCACTCTGCCTCTTGTTGTGTCAGACTGACTCCAATCATTCGCAGAGGATTCCAAATATTCAATTAATTAAATGCATCTCCCCCGTGCTCGCCCCTTCCATTCAGTGGATGCTGTAGTCACAGGCCAGGCGGTATTTACTATAGTAATTAGTCCAGCGTTACAAGCATGGAAATCACCGTGATGAAGGAATAACTATCTGACTGCCTCCAGGGTGGGACAGGCAATGAGAGCGCTCAAATAGAAAGTCACGCCTTGTAATGCGAATGCTGGAGGTAAGAAATACAGCCTCCCAAGGTAACTGAGGCCATTTTCTTATAGACACTCACCTTTAACAAGAATTAGATGCTGGCATTATGTGGAAGTGTAAAAAATAGCTTAAACCCTGCATCTTTCATCAGCATGTCTCACACACCAGAACACTCATCAGATATCAAAAAGTGGATAATTAGGAGAGGGTTGTACTACAGGTGAGTGAGTCACCTCTGTAAAATTTAAATGACTTTAAAGTGGTACTCTCAAAGATTTTCATTTAGGTTATGTCTGTTTAATTCCGTTTCTATCACAGAGTGAGGTAAAACAATATTGATTGAGCCTATGACACATTGATGAAAGCATTTGTATTTGCAGCATTGCCGAGTACTATGATCTTGGTTTCTGTGGCTACATTCCCTCGCTAAATCAGTAGCAGTGCACAGTTAGTAACGCCTTTCACTGTGCGACAGTCAGTAGGGGTTGGTCTGCCCAGACGGTGGGCGAACCTAATGCCACAGGCTCATTCTTAGTTGTGTCTGAACAGCGTAGGTACTTTTCATTTCCTGTTACAATGGCAAATCAATGCACGGAGAAAATACATACAGGAGGTGACAGTTCAAGTACAAGTACAGGTCCAAAGAAAAAGAAAACTTAATGTTCTGAGGAAGGGAATCAGGCTACTGACGTCTTACAGTCGACACTGTTTGGTTTCGACATGACGTCTGGGAGATGAGGTCCAAAAACACGTCTGCAATTACAGCTTATCGCCAAAGGTATCAGAAACAAGACTCAGATCTTCAAGATTAATAATTTGCTTGTACATGGTAATAAATGGCTCCCACATTAGCTTCTCCACATGTATGGTACAAAGCTCAGGTCAAAGTGTGCCACTACAAGCATAAAAACCACAGCGGCCATAAAAAGGTGGAATTCCAGTTATGTGCTTTGTTCTACCAAGTGATGTATTTTAAACCTTTCATTGAATGGCTCAGCTGTCACAGGATTGTTGGCGTTTCGTCTTGCTTTATTGACTTCAGGTGTTTATGTTTGTTTATGCAGGCTTCTGAGTGCATCCAGGAGTGTGTGAGAAGTTTGTAAACCAGTATGTATGTGAGAATACTTCATTGGAAATTAATCCAAAGGAGCAAATTAATTGTTCCCTCATCCTCATTCTTCACAGTGTTGTAATGGCATCAAATGTCTTTGTCAGAGTGCTCTGTGCTATCCATGTCTGTTCATTTACCAAAGTCTGGGTAACCCAGAGTTAGACACTTTGACTAACACAAGTGCACACATACACACACACAGGCAAACACACTTGCAAACACACACTAAGTCCTTCACCTGTTAATGTGTGAAACAAATGACTGCAGCAGCGGCGCCAGTGTGAACACACCACCATGTCCCATCTTATCGGCTGGCTGCATGAAAACCTGTTTGTTCTAGATAGAGTCTGCAACAATCAACCCGTCAGCTTGAGGGAATTCAGCCAGCCTTGGATGACTGCTCCTCGCAGGACTGAACAGAGACGCGACTCCGCAGCACCACAGGGAAAGGATGAGGATCGCTGGTACAGACCAAATGACAACAACAGGCCGACATGACAGGATCAGCCCGACGCTCCAAACACCCAATCTTATCTAGGTCAGAACTGTTAACTCCACAGACTCATCCCACCTCCTTTCCTTGCTGTCTGGTTCTTTGTTGTCGTGTGCGGTGATGTAACATATTGTAACTTTGCAGCGTGAACTGAACATGGAGACCAGGTAGCAGAGTCATGTACTGAAAACATGGTTCTCTGTAATGACAGATCCACAGAGGACCCATTAAAAAAAATGCTCCCGAACGTCAAAAGATTGTGGTGTTTTATTCCCAATTTAATTAACCCTCAAGCACAGGTTAAAAAGCAGCAGAAACTGACAAAAGCAAAAAGCAACACAAGACAAAACATTACGCGGAGAAAGAGAAAGAAAATTCCATTCCTCATTAGTAAGACCAAGCTAAGCCATGTAAATGATTAACGGATAGTAGGTGTAGATGGCCTCACCTGCCATCCTGCGTTCCTATCTAGTTACGTGGCTAGCATTACTAGACTAGCTAGCATTACTAGATCTAATGCACCCAGTATTAGCTCACGTGTGCTCTGACACAGACACAGAAGAAAAAAGAAAGATACGGAGGAAGAAAGAAACTGAAGAGGGGGTGACTAATGAATTGGCTGTCTTGTGTTTTTCCAACCTGTGGAGCAGCTGAGAGCGTCAGTTTAAAGCCTTTATGCAAACAGGATTCAATGTTGAGAGCACACACACTATCTAATAATCTCTTTCCAAAGCGGGAATAATTCTCCGCCATGACGTCTGACCAGTTTTGACTCATCAAACTCTCTTTAGAGGAGCTGGGCGCATAGCCATTCCTCCTCACTCAGACTCCAAAGCTAATTAAATAATCAAGGTTCAATTGCTGTATAATACCACAATCAATAAACAGAGGATTTCTTGGTTATTTGGATGAAATTAAACAGATCCCACAAGAAACAAATACAGAGAACTTATCAGTGAAACAGATGAGACGGTCCCAGATTAGTCGAGGATGGGAGTAGATCAAAAGACACAGCGTTTCAGTATGCAGCTGCTGCACTGCCCAATCAAACCGAGGTACTCAGAGACCAAAATAGGCCTCATTGCAGTATCTACACACACCAATTTATGCAAGAGAGCATACATACACAAACAAAGCACTCAAACACATGCACATAGCCTCACACACCTTCACAAACCCAGAAGCAATCACCTCCTGAATAATCCAGTAAGCACACAAATCAAAACCTTAACAGGTTTAGAAAAGCAAAAAGAAGCTTTTTAACAAATAACGTAAAAAGGCCCCCAGTAGACTGTGATGAATGAATCAAGCCAAGCATGCTGTGAACATTATCAGAGTGGGGGATGAATGAATACATTACCATGCAAGGCACAACTTCTCTTTTCCTGCCTCACAGCTTGTCTGTCTTCCTGCCTATCAACCTGCTTGGCTGATTACCTGCCCACATACAGAGCACCTTTTGTCCAGATTAAAGGGGCATGGACGGAGGGGGGCGAGGTGAAATATTATTTCTTTTCACAAGAATTCATTTTCAAAAGGAGATGTGTGGAGTTTCTTTACTCTTATGTGCCTCGAGACCTGCGCTGCCTGCCTCCCCTGCTAACTGTCCAGCCTCTTTCTATTACTCTCTCTGGCAGGCTGCCTTCCTCTCGACCTGTCTACTTAAATATCCCAGTTACCTCTGTGAGTCTGTGCATTCCCCCATGCCCCCTAGCCCCTGAATATAGCATTCATTCTGCTTGATATCTTCATCACTTCATCTTTCCAGCTTGTCTCTTACCCAAAAAAAATATCTCCTGTCTCCTAAAAGTTACATACTAATTTGATTCAACAAATGCATTTGGAATAAACGTATTGATACTTTCATTGTATTTATATCGTACCTTTCCCACTGAAGAAGAGTAATAAAATCTGCCTACGTTCACATGCTATTTCTTGTTTGTTTAACCTGTGCAAATACGGAAGACACTAAGTGGTTTTATGAGGTGCTATGTACAGGGCGCAGTAACTTCCTGAAGTCTGTTCAAATATTGAAAACGTCACACTGACTTGAAGCATGAGATGCTGAGAGAGCAATTCCCTGTCCTTAACCAAATGTTTTATTGGCCTAAATGAAGTGTCGTCTTGTTATATTATCAAAGTCCTGCAATTTGCATGTCCGACCAAGAGCTTAACCCCTTCACTTCTGTGTTATTTAGATAAGGTGATTATGCCTCTAGGATTTTAAAAACATTTTCAGTCACTGTGTTTAAAGCAACTATTATATTTCCTCCACAAGGTGTTTGGCAGAGAAAATTGAAAGTATTTAAATGTATTTCACTTTAGGTAGCATTACTCTTCTACCTGCTGCCTGCCAGTGTCCATTTGCCTATCAGCCTTCTTTCCAGCCAGTGTCAGCTCAGGCTGCCGTCACACCATACATTTAATCAGTCCGGCTATAGTGAGCCGTCTCCCTGCGCACACTGCATTTTGTGCATGTGTGTGTGATGTGAGAGAGCCTTTGTGAGGCCTCCACTCAGCAGAGTGATGATAAGCACTCCAAGCCCAGCGCTCCGCATGAGCTGATGGACAGACGGGCCAAGAACACTGGGGGCCTTGTGGTTGTGCGTGTGTGTATGTGGTGGTGAAAGAGGGAAAGGGGAGGACTGTGGTTGGGGACCAGAGTGTGTGTGTGTGTGCATGGTGTGTAAGCCTGCGTGTGTGTCTCTTT
>JAPXVT010000024.1:19522992-19536477 GCA_029823135.1 Acanthurus reversus
AGCCCCAAGGCTGAAAACCAGGATTATATTTGTATGCTTGAATTATGTTTTAGCATATTTCAAACCATGCTCGCATTCATGAAAGTTAATTTGCTCTCTCAGATGTCTTTTTGTCTCTCATACCCCCAATCTAATGTAATGAAAATTTCTGTTAGTCTTTGCTTTCTTTTTCTGTTGTCTTAACAACATTATCTTATATCCTCTTTATCACAGACATTCCTCTGCTGCCCTCCATCTCCTCTCTGAATGCCGTGGATGACGAGGAACCTGGAGGTCCTTTCACTGTCCACTGGCTCAACAACAAAGAGCTTCACTTCACCTTAGCCATGGAAGTCTTTCTTCAGCAGCTCCGAGGCAGCCTGGAGCAACACAGTGTATGCTCCCAAGAAGGTGAAGAAAAAAATTTTGGTTCAAGAATTAACAGTTTATTTGAAAGGATGTGCATATGAAGTGGGAAATACTCATAACTAGACTCTGACTTTTCAATTCAGAAGTCAGACTGCGTATTGCAGTATGATTTGTCTTCCATTCAGATATATTTAGAACTTACACTGGGGCACTATTATTTGTCATTTTCATCCAGAGCCTGAAGATGAGGATAATTTTGAAGAAGATAACAGTGGCAGGCAAAGTGACCCACAAGGACCTGATGCTGCAGAGCTTCCTGTAGCAGCAGTGAAGCACCAGGTGGATGTGCTGTTAGAGGAGTGGAATAAAGGAGCAGACATGTTGTTCAGTATCCATCCCATGGACGGCTCTCTGTTAGTCTGGAATGTGGACTGGTTAGATGAATACCAGCCAGGCATGTTTAGACAAGCTCAGGTATGTGTCCCTTTGGTGTGATTTATGTTTCTAAAAAACAATAGAATATCAAATTTAAGTTGATGTTTTTGTACATGCTCCCTTAAATGCCCGCCTTTTTGCCTATGTCCAAATGTTTCTAATTTTTAATATAAGAAATTCTTATGTGTGTGTGGACTCGCCTCAGAGATTGATGAAGAAATACAGACTTTAAAGTGTTATGATTTAAAAAAACTACAGTTAAGCAGATATATAAAAGTGTAAGTTCACCCTGCAAGTTGTACTAGCTTCCTCCCTCCCAGCATATATAAAGAATGCATGCGACGTGGGTGGCTCTGCGGCTACTTAGTTTGTGACAAAGGAGGTAAGGAGACACAGATCAAAGCTGACTGACGACCACTGTGTATTAGGAATATGACAGCAACATAGGGCAGGTAGACGGAGCTAACCAGCCATTAGCAGGTAGCACAGAGAATCTGCTGAAGCTTTGACAGTCACTAGAAGCACATTCATGGCCCTTTAAATTGAAGTCTTTGTGTGATACCTGTGTTGTAGCTGTGCTAGTGGCATTAAGAGGCTAAGGTTTGGTGTGTGTCTGTGTGTCTGTGATGGGGTGTCAGTGCGTAGCCCTGCTGTCCATCATGAGATCATCGTCAGTGGACAGACGGCAGTCAAGTAGTGCTTCTACAACTGTCAAAAGAACAAGTCTGAACCAATGTGCTAAGATAAAAATACTAAGCAGAAGATTGGCAAAAAATTTAGCTACTGTCATCGATGAGCCTTAATCAACATAAATTTAAAAATGAATCCTGTTTGACAGACTCAAACTCAAGGGCTGGGGGAGATGAGCTGCCCACCTCAGATTAGTGGGCGTTAACATTATTCTTTTAAAGTATAAATTTCATGCATAAATGACACCTAAATAGTTGAACTCAAGATGGAATGTTGAGTCCTTTTCAACCCATGGCATGCCTTTGTCATACTGTAATGATGTTAATATTAACATTAGCATTTATGTGTTTCATCACAATGCAGTCATTAAAAAAAAACATTTAAGTATGCAGTACCTCTATAATAAATTTCTTTCATTAGAATTGAGTGAACACTGTAAACTCAGCAGAGTTTTCTTTTCTTTGTATTCACATTTTCATAAAATACTTCGTGTGGAAGAATTAATTTATAACCTCAAGAAGGTTGTGAATCATTTTGACAGTCGTGATGGTTGAGCTCCTATTTTAATGTCTTTTCATCCAGCCGTTTAGACAGTTATATTCTAATTATCTTTGACTTCAAAATCAAATTCAGAAGTCCCCTGGTACGTTTTTATTAGCTCTGAAATAATGAGAAACTTGTGACATGGCAGTTAGTCAGTGGAGTGAGGCAGCTAGAATAATCCCAAGTTTCATTGACATTCAGGTTGAATATGCCCAAGTGCTTTAATTAGACAGAACAGACAGGATCCTGTATTTTCATTAGCATAAGTATTGTTGAATATTATTCTTTTTTCCATATATATATAACTTAAAGTGAAGAGAAGGCTGTATCTGTATTTGCTGAGCTTTTCTCACTGATTTTCTGACCCAATTAATTTCAGAAAGGCAATTTTAAGCCTCCAAACATAGAATATAAGAATTTTTGCCCTTTGTTCTGAGCTAACACTTCAGTGATATGAGATAGTGATCTTCACTGCCCGTGTCATTTCCACATCTTCTTATCTTATCACTGCTTGAGAGCTGCATGTTTATGTTGCTTTTGATTTTATTGCTATGATGTCTCTCTTTCTCTCTCAGGTTTCCTTTGTGTCCCGTATCCCTGTAGCGTTCCCTACAGGTGATGCAATCTCCCTGAGCCAGAGTGTGGTAATGTATGCCTGCAACAAAAATGTGGATCTAGCTATACAACACGGCAGACAGCGACCACCTGGGAGCACATTGCCTCAAACCAAATCTGCTCTAATAAGCTACGGAGGTCAAGGAAAAGCTGCACCCAGCAGTAGTCTTCGACTAAGCATTTTCACCCCCAACGTCCTTATGATCTCCAAACATGCCGATGGCTCCCTGAACCAGTGGGCTGTCAGCTTCGCCGAGGACTCTGCTTTCTCCACTGTGCTCAGCGTCTCTCACAAGTCACGGTACTGTGGTCACCGCTTCCACCTCAATGACCTGGCCTGTCACTCATTACTCCCTCTGCTCCTCACCACCTCACACCACAACGCCTTGAGGACACCGGAGGTAGACAACATCCTTGCCCCTCCGGATCCCTCCTCCTCTGGTTTCTCTCATTCCAAATCTCACCGACCCAGCTGGGTGTCCCTGGGTGTGGTTTCCCAAGATCCCAATGCCATCTACAGTGAACTGATTTTATGGAGAGTGGACCCTGTCGGCCCCCTGTCTTTGTCAGGCGGGGTGTCTGAGCTCGCTCGGATCAATTCTCTCCATGCATCAGCGTTTGCTAACGTGGCCTGGCTGCCCACTCTCATTCCTAGCAGCTGTTTAGGTGAGTCAGTGTTTTTATTATTTTATTATTGTTTAGATTTTGCTGTGGATTTTTTATTTTTTTTCTGGCTATTGCTTTCTAAATCAGCCACAGAACAGCCACTTTTATTTTATTTAAACAGTTGTTTTAGATCAGCACAAAGAAGGAAATGCAGTTATCATCTTGTAATGATGGTCATTTGCTATGACTAAATGAGAAAAACTGGCATATAAACCTGGGTAATGTAATTTTTAAACCAGCTGTTTGAGTCTATTTTACCCTCATTGTATATAAATTAGTAGTTCTGTTGAAAAAATAAATAAATTAAGTCAGTTTAATCCTTGAAAGAAATTTCCATGTTTGTGTATTTGGAAAAAGTAGCATAATTCAAAGATAGCTTAAATGTTTTTCTTTCTTTCTCTCTTTAGGTGTGTACTGTAACTCTCCCAGCGCATGTTTCGTGGCAAGTGACGGTCATTCACTCAGACTGTATCAGGCTGTTATTGAGGCAAAGAAACTCCTGAGTGAGCTCTCCAATCCTGAGATATCAGTAAGTTATCAAACAGGACAACCTCTGCAGAGTGCAGTGAGCATTACAGTAACTACTTTGTGTGCACACCAGTAACCACACATCAGTGTCTCCCCTTGGACCCTCACTGCATCAGTGAAGAAATAAGATGTTCATTTGCAGTATTGCCACTTCATTAGTGTCGGCCTCAGTTTGCTTGGAAGAAAAATTACCTCGGAGCACAATTAAATAAAACATGAGAAGTATATTAAATGGCAGTGATCCTTTGAACCCAATGCAGCAGAATTGAATCCAGCAAGAAGTGATGATTGATATTTAATTTACAAAGATTATTAATAATAATTTAGGAATGCTGTTAAAGTTTAACAATACTGTTTCTTGCATAGCATATTAACATTACTTTTTTCGTACTAATGATACCACAAGAACTTTTTTTTTCTAAAGCACATCTTGCAGACAAACTTTATGTTTTAATTGTGTGATAGAGTCATATACTTTTTACTCAAGTGATATTTTTCCCCCCTCTCTAGAAATATGTTGGGGAGGTGTTCAACATCATCAGTCAGCAATCCACAGCAAAACCAGGATGTATTATAGAGCTGGATACCATTACTGGCTTTGTAAGTATATATAATGACCAAGAGAAATGAGGTTTATTTAAAGAAACATTCCTTGCTTTTCGTTTTTCTTATTGTGGACAGACATTGTAAATGTCCTGGATAAAAAGGGATAACAGATGTTTCTCCCCTCAAATAAAGCACACGTAAACTGTAAAATATTTAAAAACAATATTAGCATTTAACATTCTGCATTAGAGTTTTGGTTCTGTAAAAGGTCAACTATGGTAAAACAAAATGGGTGCCACAAAAACTTCCCTCAGTCAGTTTTTGTCTATGTGCGTGTGTACATATGCATGTGTTTGTGTAAGATTTAAACAACTCGTGTCTTTCTTGTGTGTGTTGCATAAAATCTCCACAGAGGATGAAGCTTGTTGTTCATTGCCTGCATCTCATGTAGTATGATGATGGCTGCTGTTGTTTTCTACAGCAGGGGAAGGAAATTCAGCTGCTGCATGTTTTTGAGGAGGATCTGATCCTTGGCAGTGAGAGAACAGAGAGCGCTCAGGAAACTCCTGATTCTCCTCACGCTGGTATGGCGAAATATAACCTTCTCTAATTTGAGTTTTCGGTAAGACCTTCAAATACATCAATAGTGGAACTTTTCATAACTATTTTTTCTTTGTTTCAATACAGCCACTAGCGAGCCCGCCTTCTCGGCTCGTTGTTTTCTAGTGGTGGTTGAATTAACCCCGACAGGTCACTCGCTCCTCCACATGTGGCATCTCCATCTTGCTGCTCGACCCGTCACCATGGGTGGGTGCCTTTATACAAAAGACTTAGAAAGTTTGCAGAATGTGGAAATAAAATTTGATTAACCGCTACCATTGCTTTAGGGCAAGTGCTTTCATCAGTCATCTTGTTTGATCACTTCTTAAGAAAAAGAACAGATGCCTAAAGGACAGTTTTACCCTGGAGAAAGTTCCAAAAACTGGAAACCTGACAAAATAGAAACAGTTTTTTTAACACCCTACCACTGGAAAACTGTTGTGTCTTGAAAATGTCATGCAAAATGAATTTTCTGCTTTGGTTGTCACATATTAATGTCTAAAGTATATTGTGGGAGGGTTTTGACCGAAAATGCTCTCAGGCATTCTGAAAATATTTCCCTCTTCCTGTTTGTGTTCCCTCAGAAGAGACCGTGACAGAAAAGGATGCCACCACAGCTTCTCCTATGAACAGCTCTCAGTTCAGCTTTGACACGTTTAGTTCTCCAGTAACGTCGAAGAGTAAGCCCTGCACTTCCAATCTGCAGAGTGCCTGTCGCCTCAGCCTCACAACCCACAGGGTGTACAGCCAAGAGATGGCTCTGCCAGACGGAGTGGAAGCAATCAGTGTTACACCTTCAGCAGGTGAGGGAAAGTGAGGACACACACATAGAAATTACATAATTCTATAAACTTCTTGTGGTCATAAAATGCAGGAGAAAGATATCACAGCTGGGAGGACAAATAAGCGCAACACAAGGCCATTTAATGTATGAATAAGGGAAATATTAGTGGTAGTAGTAGTGCCAGTGCTAATTTATAGTTTTGTTTTTCATTTTGTGTTGTGAAAGTGAAGCAGTTTCGTAATGAAACAATGCAAGTCTAATTTCAGGGTACGGAAAGAAAAAAAAACTTTGCAGCCTCTGAAGTATTTATACACAAAAGTATGAATTTGCCATCATAACCTTCTAAATAAAATAGTTCCTCAGTTAGCAAGAAATTAAAAATGTTAAGTCAAATTTCATTTTCAGAGCAAAGCATAGACATGTCTTATTGGACAAAGAAAATATATATTTCTGTTGTTATTGGAATCAGAAATACAACCTGACAAATACTGGGATTTTATTTTTGATGTTTTAATTGTTAGTATGACAACACAATGTGGAAAAGGTTTTTGAAATTCCACTACTCAAATTCTACCACTACTCAAAGTCAGTAATGATTATTAAAACTGTAGTTTGGAAACATCTGGAAGACAGAGTTAGGAGGTACAGTTCATAATGTTTTTTAACTATCAAGACAGTGTTATTCTGCTTCAGTCCTAGATAACTTCAGCCTGTTTGTAAACTGTATTTACATTGGCATCTATACTTAGAATATATCCAACAAAATTTTAAAAATATCAATAAATCAATAGAAAGAAATTCACGGTAAACAGGTTAAGGTTAAAAAAAAAACACTCATAATTTACAATTAAGAAATGTCATGTCCTTGCCTTTTAGTGTATTGTCAACTCTCTTCCCAGGTCACCTGAGCGCATCATGTTCTCTACCAGCTGGCCGTGTGCCTTACCTTCTTGCTACTTCCTGTTCTGATGGAAACATTCGCTTCTGGAGGTGTAGTGTCATTCCGACAAAGCCCTCCTGTATGGACAACCTGGTGTATCAATGGGAGGAATGGCCTCTCTTGGTGGAGGAGACGCTTCCCAACAGCAGTGAGGTGAGCGTGCCAGGTCGCCCCATAGAGGTCAGCTGCTGTCACGCTGGACGGGTTGCAGTTGCTTACAAGCAGAAGCCGAACACACCTCTGAACGCAACACCTCAGCTGAACTCTCATGGGCTGTTGACCTCTTCTCCTACCCTGGCTTCCACTCCTTATGTGCACTACAACAGCACTCACCTGACCCCAACCCTGACTGTGCAGAGTAGCCCAAATCTCACTCCAAACCCAGCATACACCAGAGAACCACTGGTCCACATTAGCATCTTCCAGTGTGAGTCCACTGGCGGTTCACAGTGGATTCTAGAGCAGACAATAGTTCTGGACAGCACAGATCCCATTGCTAACTATACTACTAGTGATAGCACAACAGGAAGTGCAAATATTCCAAGTAAGATGGATTTCTCTATACCTAACGAGAACTGTGAAGGTTCTACTGGTAAGAGCCTGGTTCATTTGGACTGGGTCTCTCAAGAGAATGGGTCACACGTTCTAACCGTTGGTATTGGAACAAAGATTTATATGTATGGCCGTCTCTCTGGGAAGCCTCCAGAACTCTGTCTGTCCTCTGACGCCAGCAGAGACCAGAGCTTGTCTCGCTTGGTCCTGCTTCGAACAGTTGATCTGGTCTCCTCTGTTGAAGGCTCATTACCCATCCCAGTGTCCCTCTCCTGGGTACGAGATGGCATCTTGGTAGTTGGCATGGACTGTGAGATGCATGTCTACTCCCAGTGGCAGCCCCCAGCGCCGCCCAAATCCAATGCTGCAATCGCCCCAGACACAGACATGAGCAGCAGTGTCTCCTCTATAATCTCAGCCATCAGACAGAGCCAGGAAGATGGTTTCAGCCCTGGGGCCCCCATGTCTTCACTGGCCCCTCCCAAAAGGACCATGTCGAGGTCGATGATGAGCCTGGCTCAGAAACTCAGTGGGAAGAAAACCGTTTATGACCTGCCTGTGGAGATGGAAGATGCTGGGTTGTTTGAGGCAGCTCACCAATTCTTTCCTACTCTGCCCCAGTACCATCCTGTACAGCTGCTGGAACTCATGGATCTAGGGAAGGTAATTAGAAAAAAACACCCAAATATTGGTTATTTTATCTTTTTTAAATTATTATTAGTTCTTTATTCAAAAACCTTGTCCAGTTATAAAGATAGGTCAGTTTTGTCAATAAATATCCTTGAATTTTGTAAATTTTGAAGCCGTGGTAGGGTAGACATATATATATATTTAAAACGAATGAAAGTCGACAACTGTCATGTAGCCTTACAACGTTTAAAATATAGCATGTCCATCTTCAGGTCCACCGTGCCAAAGCTATCCTCTCCCACCTGGTGAAATGCATCGCCGGAGAAGTTGTGGCTCTTAAAGACAGCGCAACCAATCCGGAGAAACGTGTGCGCTCTCGAACCATCAGCGCTGGAGGCAGCACAGCCAGAGACAGCAAGATGTTCAGCAAAGCAGAGAGCTCCTCTCCCGACTACACAGAGATCAGCTCCATCCCACCGTTGCCTCTGTACGCACTTCTGGCAGCTGATGATGACATTTCTCCAAAGCCTGGTTGGTATACAACGCATGATTTTTGAATAATAGTATTCAGTAATGATTAAAACAATAGTAAAATACACAAAGAATGTTTACTTTAAAATTTAAAAAACAAACAAACAAAAAAAACATTACTTTAACTAGAGAGGCAACAGTTTTGATGTTTTTTACTTGTTTTCTTTTCCCTGGGACATAGAGCTAAAGGGGGTTAGATATAGTCATTTTAGACAGTTTAATGGAAAAATATTACATCTTGTAAGCCTGAAGGAAACTTAAGATTTGGAGTTTGTCAGAGTATGTTAAGTCTGACAAACATCAAAAAAGGTCCTCCAGTTATTCTTTCAAGCAGATACTCAAACAGAAACAGTGAAACCAAATTTACATTGGAAAAGCATCTTCCATTTTTAGCCACCTTGCCTCAAGGTGTAAAAGCCTGAGAATAATATCCTATTCTGCAGTCTGCAAGCTTTTCCGTATTGTGTGTTTGGGGATACAAAGTGAGAAGAATGAAAGCAGAATCATGTTACATCAAAAACATTTCCTGCTCTTTGGTATTTTAATTTTATCTTAAAGGGTGATTTTCCTCTCATGAAATACTTGTCTTGTATAATTTAGCTCTGCCTTGTGCCTCCCTGCAGATAAAGTGGGCAGTGTGAGCGGAGATAGTGGGCATGGTTCCAGTCACACTGATGCTTATGATGAGCTCTTTCAAACGCCCAGCATAGCAGACCTGGACCCCCTGGACAACGATCAAGAGGAAATAGGGAACAAGGTCGGTTTATGTTGGCTTGTGCTTGGTAAAAAGAGAATGTATAAATATGAAAGTGGACAGCAGCATTTTGCGCTGTTTTGGTGTTCAATATGTTGACAAACACGCATGATTGTGCAAATCAAGTTCATTTTAGAGATATCATTGCCTTAAAAGTCCATTTAAAGCCCAGACAGCCCTAGCTAATGCAACATTTGGAAAAGCCTGTGCAGTTGACATAAACATTGAATATGATGTGTGTTTTGTGATGAGTTTGACTCAAGCCATGACACGTTCTTCCATTTATTTCCTGCATCTCTCTATGTGTTGTCCTAGAAATTAGAAATATCGTACAACAGTTAGACTGAGTCTGTCCTCTGTCTTGTTTCTACTCTGTAGGTCATTGACCTGTCCCAGTACAGTCCAACATACTTTGGTCCAGAACATGCTCAGGTTCTGTCCAGTCACCTCCTTCATTCCAGTTTGCCAGGCTTAACCCGTATGGAGCAGATGTCTCTCATGGCATTGGCTGATACTATCGCTACAACAAGCACAGACCTCAGTAACAGCCAAGGCAAAAGCAAAGGTATGGTAGGGAAATAAAAACTTAAAATAGGTGCTCTATTACACAGCACAATGTAATTATGTTTTGAAAGAGGAGTAAGAGCTGTGTGTCATTTATTTACCAGGTGGAGAGACGCTGGATGAGTGTGGTCTGAAGTTCTTGCTGGCAGTCCGACTTCATACCTTCCTCACTACCTCCCTTCCTCCAGCACACCGTGCACAGCTGCTGCGGCAAGGTAGAGAGGGATAGATGCTTTAAATCTGCTCTTTTCATCGGAGTCATTTCATATCTGACGCAAGCAGGGAAAAACTGAAGCTTTCAACACATTGCGGGGCCAGTATCAAGCTGTTAAAACAGTAGTAAATTTTACAACCATTCCAGCATGTGCGACCTGTAAATTGCTGACACCCCCCCCCCCCCCATGTCAAAATGTGGAGAGAGGGAGTTTGTCAGTGTAGGCCTATGGCTGGGATCACAATGAGACGTGTCGCTCTAGGCGCGGACGCTCAAAAAGTGTCTGAGCGCATGTGAGGAAAAAACAGCTGAGAGCACCTATTGAGCATCACATTCCTGTTTGGGGTCCTAAGGAACCGTCAGTAATGAAGGGGGAAGTTTCCAGGAGGTGTCGTTCAGACCTGTTCCCCTCCGTCCGTGCCAGTTCCCCTCAAAAAAGTGGGGAAACACCCGCGGGAGCGCAGCATCAGGGCTGAGGGAGTGGGAGGCTGTGAAGTGACCTTAACGAGCGCTGCCACTATGCGTTTTGAGCGTCTAAAGTCGTATTTATTTATTTATTTTTTTTAACTTACATGTGCACCAAAGATGACAGCTGATCACATCTGGATCAGCTGTCAGTCAGTTCAGCAGCTGTTTGTGTCTGCACACATCAGAGCTGTAATATTAGACACACAGTTATCAGAGTTTCTCTCTCTGTAATGTTACCTGATCATAAACATCTGCACTGAATAAAAAGCTGCATGCTGTATTTGAACTGTGTACTCTGTCAAGCAGAGGCACACAAATAACTTCTACTGAAAAGAAACATTATATTTTTGATGTTTTTAGTATTGTGTGTTTTTATTGATGTCTTGATTTTGAAGTCATGGTTTAATACCCCAGAATTTAATTTAAGTGTCTTTTGAACACTGGAATTTATTTATGAGGCTAAATGTTTCAGGAAAATTTAGATTTGATCATTTTTATCAACACTCAATGGTCAGCCCGACAAATAACTTTTCATTTACTGATAAACAGAGTCATCTACTCTCTTTGACTTCAATCCGTAACAGTTCACACGGAAAGCAGCAACAAACAAAAAAACCTATTTCTAATGAATGCAGAAAGTTGAAATTTTGCCATGATGGTCGATTTGAAGTGCGGCCCCTAAATGTTCTGCTTGCACTCCTAAAAATTTTCAGTAAGGGGCTTTCAGCGCTCTTAGTGAAAAAAGTTAGTCTGGAGCAATGTATTGTTAATTAATTTCATTGAACTGACCTGAGAACGACTGCCCAACACATAATGCAGAACTGAACAATTAAAATCAACTCAGAGTTGAGGTATAAAGCTCAGGGCTTAGTCTGTTTCTCCTCCAAAACCCTGCACCTGCTCATCTTCTTGTATTCCTCAGAGCTAAAGCTACAGCAGAGAGGCTGCTCTCCACTGCTGGAGACATGGAATTAATAACACGACAGAGCAATCCCCACCGCCATTTGATTTTTTTCTCATAAAGGCAGGACACTGTAAGATGCTTTAAATGTATATATTTATTAATGCCATGAACTTTTAAAATAAAACGGCATACAACAAACATTAGTGCTTGCTTTAGTAATAATCAAATTAAAAATTGGTTTTGAATTGAGAGTCAATTCTGAATCAGGTGTTACCACAAGAATCTAAATCGAATCAAATAATGAAATTCTTTAAGATTCACAACCCCACTGCATAAGTTGTAGCTTTTTTTAGACATACTGCACCTACTTCATACAAGTTACTGATTTGAGTGATTTTTAATAGTTAATGAAATAAAGTAAGAACATAATAATAAAAATTAATTACTAATGTAAGCCATAATTATTGGTAGCCCAAGGTGTTTTAATGTCTTGTTTTGTCCAAAAAACATCCCAAAGTACAAAATTATATTATGAAACAGAAAACTGGCACATTTGAAAAGCTGGAAACAGTGAATGTTTATTGCTCGATAAATGGCTCCAATGATTAATCAGTGTGATGATTTTCTATCATTAGACTAATCAATGAATTGAGTCATTTTGTCTGCACTGGCCCAGTTATGTATTTTTATAGTTTGTTGGTTTTTTGATTTTTAATAACATTTATAGCTTGTTCACTCAAGCTCATGCCAACTTTTCTTACAGTAAAAAGGGCTGACCAATCATGGTTTTATAGCTGCTCATAGGTTGGCCAAAAATATGTAACTTGATTACACTAAAAAAAGGCATTTAAGTCAGTGTGAAAATCCAATTAACGAAAGAGATGTGTGCTCTGTGCTTACTTAGATCAGCAAAGTGTCTCTGACACCCAACTTGTATGGTAATGAGAATTCTCCTTAACATATTCATTATGACGGGAACAAATGAGGGAAGTTTTAATTGCTCAGGGGAACACGGCTCTAGCCTTTTGTTTCACACCAGAGTCTCATCCCATGCTGAAATTTCCTCTCAATAGTAGCAACTGCTATTATTTAGCCGAGTTGTGTATCTCCACCTACCAATTAACTAATTATGTTTTTCAAACCAATTCCTCCCTTAACAGCAGCACTGCAGCCTCTGCCTTGTGTTACAGCTTGTGTGACAAATAAGCCTGTTTTGGTTTACAGAAACTGAACTGATGTCATGCATAAGAGAAGCTTGAGTTTACTTTGGGTAATTCAAAGTGATATGTACAACTGAATATAATTTAAGAAGCAATACGGAGGTTCACACAACATTTTTGCTGCACCAGTTTTTTTCTCTGATGGTATTCAGTTAAGGGGCAGAGAGCAGCTGGTTGGGAGAGTTAGGTCAAACAGAATATATGGGAGTGCTTTTTCTGATGTGGCCACCACACATTTTCCTGATGGTGTGGGAATGCACTTCCATTTAAGCTGAAAGGCATAATGCCTTTTAACTAATGTTTGGTTTGTATAGCCATCTGTAGTGTGGTAATACATTTTGCTGTGGTTTGACTAGCGGTTCATGATCGATCACAGCCACATTTAGAGTAGGAATAATTAGTTGATTAATCAATTGACCTAAGGACACAAAATTTATTTCATTATCAACTTATTTATTATATCAAATTTTTCAAACAAATGATTCCAACCTCTTAAATGTATGGAATTTTGCTTTTAGTAAACTAACATCTGGGTTTGGGATTGCTTCTCTTCAAATCGTGTAAAACACAAAACAAGTACTTTGAAGCCCAGGCTCTGGAAAACCACAATAACTCTAAATCCTGTGGAAGGCCTTGCAAAAACACCACCAGGAGTACAAAGACCGTCACCTGCAAATTTAGTAAGGGTGTGAATCCAGCGAATCTCAGCATGTTCCAGCAGGTGCCAATTAGTTACAGTGTGAGTTGCTCATGGATTAACAGACAGCAGTTGAGATGATACCTTTTCAGGTTATGAAAATGTTTTGTTGTTTCCCATCTTAGTAAGCACTTACTGACACCGTATTGTGCAGACCTCCTTAATCTGTGTTTCGCATTCAAGTTATCCAAACCGGAGGTAGCGTTAGACTTGTGTTGTCTGTCATTTTGACCGACAGAGTCATACTGTCTGACAG